>NC_069473.1:28682781-28765281 GCF_026875155.1 Cherax quadricarinatus | reverse complement strand
GCCCTCTTATACCATTGTGTGACAATTTTACGTGAAGCAAGTCATGGTCAACTGTATCAAAAGCTTACGTAAGTCAATGAAGATCCCAGTGGACTTCTTTTTCCTTATTGCAGTGCTATATATGTTCTTGCAATGTGTATTAATAGCATCATTGTATTTTTATTAGGTGACCTGTGGAATCAAAAATGGGCAGGAGGTTGAGTTATGTTTTGGGAGATAAGGTAGGAGTAGATACGTTTATGAATTAATTTTTCGAAGATTTTGAGAGAGGGTGTAAGTTGGATATTGGCTATAGTTATACAACTTGTTTGGTCTCCTCTCTTTGTGGATCGGGGGTGACCCTTGGCTGTTTTGGGTACTGTAGGGTAGGTTGGAGGATTCCAATGGATTTGTTTAAAGAGTGTTGCAATGATTGTGATAGCACTTTGTGGACCCTTTTTTTGTAGATAAAGGGTGGTAAGGTATTTAAATCTCCTGCCTTGTTTTTGTAGTGGTTGATAATAAGGGAGTCCTTTGTATGGGTTAGTCGGAGCTAGGATCAGTTGTGTTCGGGTAGTTGCCGGTGAGGTAGTCGTTTGGTGGGGTATCTGAGCTTGGAATTTTGTTGGCAAGGTTTTGTCCCTATAGTGGAGAAGAAATCATTGATGTCTGGTTTGCTGTTTCTGTTGGGATAGGGGAGTTGGGGTTCATCTGATTTTGCTAATTTTATTTCTGCTATTTGTGATATCTTTTTTGTTCCCAGAATTTCTGTAGGGTTTTCCAGGTCTTTTTATATCACCTCGTAAGTTGGATTATCTGTTTCATAATTACAATTTTTTGCCCTTTTCTAAGGCTGGTTAGGATTGAATGACGTATCGTTTTGTTTGGTCTCTGGTTATGTGACCCATTTGTACTGTTTTTCTATTGGTTGTTTTTGTATTTATGGATTTGAGATTGTGGGTGTTAAGCCAGGGACTGTTCAGTCTCTTAGCTGTCATCTGTTTAGTTTTTTTAGGGCAGTGTTGTTATTGAGTATTGTGTCTTTTTTATAATACATCATTAATAATCGTCAATATCTGTATAGATTTAGATCTAGCTCGTGTGCCCGTCAATGTTTGCTACTGCCTGTTGTGAAGTTATGAATTATTAATGGCTGCCTCATTGTGAAGTTGAGGTGACTTTAGTAGTGTTTGGGGTAGTATAACAGAGTTGTTATGAGGAAAGTAAGGGGTTGTGGTCTGTGGTAATTATCTGCTAATTAGCCTGATTTTAAAGGGGATGTGGTGTTGGTACAGATGTGGTCAAAGTAGGGAAACATAGGTCTCATGTAAACTCTTGTACGGTTTTTGTTACTGTGGTAGTAGCAACATACAGTTAATCATTGTGTTTGTGAATTCAGTAACGTTGTGGTCCTGGTCTTGCAGGACGGAATTATATTGACGTCCCTGAGAGTAGTAATGTGTCTTTGTTTTGCGTTGCTTCAGTTATCATACTCTCTAGGTTTTGACTAAATTGGCTAATGTTTGATGTGGAACTATGTAGTTGTTTATCAATGTGAGAGGTTTTTGTGAGGCTATTGGATTGAATTTGGCTATTATATATTTCCGCCCATGTTCATCCCTTGTGAAGTATTAGTGATACATTCTAGTTGTCTGAAGTAGTTATGGTGTGCCACCCCCTTGTTGGTTGGCCAACAGTTGTGCTATGGCTGTTGTAACCAGGAATGGCATAGACATCTGTACTATTCAGGCTTTAGCCAGGTTACAGTTAGTGTAATGATGGACATACTTGGATGTATATGATTTAGTAATGGCTTGAGGTCATCGTAAATGTTTGCTTAAAGATCTGATATTGTAGTTAAAGATGTTTATGTGTTGTTGGCAGTGAGAAGTTGCTTTGATTGTTCTGCAGTGTATTTAATTACAGTAACCTGGTTTGAATCATTTAAGTCATTAATAGGGTTTGGTATCCAGACTCAATGCTTGTAATCATAAGATTTGTTAGTGAATCTATAGTTAGAATAGAGTAAGTATAAAACAAAGTAAATAGTCTTAAGCTAAAAAATAGCACCTGAATTATTTAACAATGGTAAAATAATGAGCTGAGGTAGTTTTTTTTTTGTTTTTGTTTTTTTTTAAGTAAAATAAAGGAGAAATATAAGAAGGGACTAATACAAATAAAGTGATGATCAAATAATGGACTTGGAGAATATGATAGTAGGTAGTACTATAAAGGTAATTCTTTAAAGTTGAATTTTAGTATAAAATTATAATATAAAACGGGACTAATACTAAGTTGTGGTGAACAATCATAAGTGTTTCTAATAACTGAGCTTTGGAATATAATGGCAAAATTGTGTGAACTTATTTCTTACTTTAGCCCCTGAGAATAGCACCTTGATTATTTTATCAATTGTGATATAAAACTAGGGTAGTTTTATAAAGCTAATATAAAGGATGGAAAATAATTAAGGGACTAAAATTAAGTAAATGGTAAACAAAGATAAATGGGACAGATGATGTCCACTATGAAATAATATTGGTTTAGGAGTAAGATCTGATTTGTAATATTAAATAAATTGAGCAGTTTATTGCACAATAAAAAGTAAAAAATAAAATGAGCGGTAGTTCGTACTAGTAGCAAAAAGATAGTTTTGGTACTTGCAAAAAAGTATTGGAATATACACTAATTGCATACTACAATGAAAAGTGACTAAAGAAAAAAGTACAGTAGTGATAAACAAATTTATAATGGACAGGTAAGAATAATGAATATTATTAATTTGGAGTAAGATTAGACTTGTAATTTAAAATTATGAGCAATTCATAGCAGTAAGAAAGAAGTATAGAGTATTGGAGGTAGTTGGCATTAGCTAGTGATGAAAAATAATAAAAATAATAATGCACAATATAATAGTAACGTACACTATATGCACCACACGTATATATGTATTAAGGGCACTTATCTAATCTGTTACAGAAATGTCAGCTTTTCTAAGGAAGGTAGAGAAATCGTGTTCGTTTGAGATGGTATATTGTTGTCCTGTTGATGTTTTCCTTACTAGTATTTTCCCATCTCGCGTGAAACACTGATGTATTTTGTTTTCCTGTTTAAGTTTTCTCAGCCTGAACAGAAGGTTTTGACGTTTTTTTGTTAGACACTCATTTATGTACACTCCATTTTTCATTGTAATTGCTGATTTAATTAGGTCCTTTCTTTTATCGTATGAATGAAGTCTGATCATTATACTGTGTTTACTTCCTGGTTTTCCTAGCAAAACGTGTTTCTTTGATTTCATTGTTTTGCACGATGACTTGTACGTGGTTCTGTATTATCCTGATAGCAGTTTCTTTGCACTGTGCTTGTGTTATGTCACTAGGAATGTGTGGACTGTTTATTATAACTGCATCAGACAACTTATCTTGTTCAGTTTTGTCGTCTTGGAAATCAAGGTATTCATTTAGTCGAGTGTGCATGTTCTGATTCCAGTCCTTGATTGCTTCTTCAACCTTCATATTTATTGTTGTTATTTGCTCAGTGTGACTGGCTATAGCTGCTTTTAGAGTATTTTCTGTGTCAACACTTCCCGATGTAATCTTCTCTTCAAGGTTTTGGATCTTGTTCTCGAGGTTGGTTATCTTGGATTCTCGTCGCTCGAGTGTTGCTTTGATATCTTTGATTTCATTTTCTAGAGCAACGATGTAGTCCTTGATATTGTCAGGAATAATCATACCTGAGTTATCATGGGTGAATCCTTTGAAGGGAGTGGAGTTGGAGGGGAGTCAGCCATGTTTTGTTGTTGGTTGTTGTTCCCTGGGTGGCGGCGGTGAGGGGGTTGATGATACACCGGCGTCCTGCTGGGTAGACAAGTTGAGTTCTAGGGTCCTTGCTGTTATTCTTTTATTACTGGTGTTGTTTCTTCTGCGATATCCTTTCATAGTATCACTGAAGTAGATACTGTGTAGCAATGGAGGAGAAGGCTTGTTTTCTCGGAGCTTGGGTTAAGTGGTTGTCTGGCAGCGGAGGCAGTGTTTGGGTTAGCAGGGCTGTCTTCCTTAGATCTTCTAATTTTGTCAAGATTTGGGTTACATTCTTAGTATTCTTGGGTCATGGTGGTCTAGGGGTTCATGTAGTTGAACTTTCATTTAGGCCACACAATTTTGATGATCGATGTTTTTTTGAAAAGAAGACTGGTGGGGATACCGTTGCTGCCGCTGCACGGGCCTCCGCTCCGCAATAAACACATATCAAAAGGGGTGATCCTTATTGCAACGTTTCGCCCACACGTCTTTTTCAAGTCACAAACAGATCTGTTTGTGACTTGAATAAGCCCACTGTGTGGGCGAAACGTTGTCAATAAAGGATCACATTATACTGCATGTGTGTTTATATTTCCATTGTGTCGATATTTTATACCATTTATTTCCAAGCCTAGACAATTCCATTTACTCACGTGCATGTCCCGCTCAAATCCAACCCCTCTCCCTCATGCACTTATCCAACCTAAATTTGAAACTACCCAAGGTAGTTTCAGATTTAGGTAATTTCGATAACCCTACTAGGTAGACCGTTCCACTCATCAATTACCCTATTACTAAACCAATACTTTCCTATATCCTTTCTAAATCTAAACTTGTCTAATTTGAATCCATTATTGCAGTTTGTATTTATCCAGCCTTGTATTTATCCAACCTAAATTTGAAACTATCCATATGTGTAAGTTCCACTGTGTGTGTGAGACTGTGTGACTGTGTGTGAGATTCACACACAGTCAGTCACACTGTGGAGGTGTATGAATGGAAAACAAGAATTAAAATAGGGGATGTAAATAACGTTTGATAAACATATTAGGTTGGATAAACACATGAGTGAGAGGTGTTGGATTGGAGTGGGACTTGCACATGAGTAAATAGAATTTTTTTTTTTTTCAACAAGTCGGCCGTCTCCCACCGAGGCAGGGTGACCCAAAAAAGAAAGTCCTCAAAAAGAAAATACTTTCATCATCATTCAAGACTTTCCCCTCACTCACACAATCACTGTTTTTGCAGAGGTGCTCAGGACACAACAATTTAGAAGCATATACGTATAAAGATACACAACATATCCCTCCAAACTGCCAATATCCCAAACCCTTCCTTTAGAGTGCAGGCATTGTACTTCCCATTTCCAGGACTCAAGTCCGGCTATATAAAAATAACCGGTTTCCCTGAATCCCTTTACTAAATATTACCCTGCTCACACTCCAACAGATCGTCAGGTCCCAAATACCATTCATCTCCATTCACTCCTATCGAACACGCTCATGCATGCCTGCTGGAAGTCCAGGCTCCTCGCCCACAAAACCTCCCTTACCCCTTCCTTCCAACCTTTTTGAGGATGACCCCTACCCTGCCTTCCTTCTCCTACAGATTTAAATGCTCTCCATGTCATTCTACTTTGATCCATTCTCTCTAAATGACCAAACCACCTCAACAACCCCTCTTCAGCCCTCTGACTAATACTTTTATTAACTCCACACCTCCTAATTTCCACACTCCGAATTTTCTGCATAATATTTACACTGCACATTGCCCTTAGACAGGACATCTCCACTGCCTCCAACCGCCTCCTCGCTGCTGCATTCACAACCCAAGCTTCACACCCATATAAGAGTGTTGGTACTACTATACTTTCATACATTCCCTTCTTTGCCTCCATAGATAATGTTTTTTGACTCCACATATACCTCAACGCACCACTCATCTTTTTTCCCCCATCAGTTCTATGATTAACCTCATCCTTCATAAATCCATCCGCTGACACATCAACTCCCAAGTATCTGAAAACATTTTCTTCCATACTCCTCCTCCCCAATTTGATATCCAATTTTTCTTTATCTAAATAGTTTGATACCCTCATCACCTTACTCTTTTCTATGTTCACTTTCAACTTTCTACCTTTACACACACTCCCAAACTCATCCACTAACCTTTGCAATTTTTCTTTAGAATCTCCCATAAGCACAGTATCATCAGCAAAAAGTAACTGTGTCAATTCCCATTTTGTATTTGATTCCCCATAATCTAATCCCACCCCTCTCCCAAACACTAGCATTTACTTCTTTTACAACCCCATCTATAAACAACCATGGTGACATTACACATCCCTGTCTAAGACCTACTTTTACCGGGAAGTAGTCTCCCTCTCTTCTACACACCCTAACCTGAGCCTCACTATCCTCATAAAAACTCTTTACAGCATTTAGTAACTTACCACCTATTCCATATACTTGCAACATCTGCCACATTGCTCCCCTATCCTATGCCTTTTCTAAATCCATAAATGCAATAAAAACTTCCCTACCTTTATCTAAATACTGTTCACATATATGCTTCAATGTAAACACTTGATCTACATATCCCCTACCCACTCTGAAACCTCCTTGCTCATCCGCAATCCTACATTCTGTCTTACCTCTAATTCTTTCAGTTATGACCCTACTGTACACTTTTCCTGGTATACTCAGTAAACTTATTCCTCTATAATTTTTACAATCTCTTTTGTCCCTCTTCCATTTATATAAAGGGACTATACATGCTCTCTGCCAATCCCTAGGTACCTTCCCCTCTTTCATACATTTATTAAACAAAAGTACCAACCACTCCAACACTATATCCCCCCTGCTTTTAACATTTCTGTCATGATCCCATCAGTTCCAGCTGCTTTACCCCCTTTCATTCTACGTAATGCCTCACGTACCTCCCCCACACTTACATTCTGCTCTTCTTCACTCCTGAAAGATGGTATACCTCCTCGGCCAGTGCGTGAAATTACCGCATCCCTTTCTTCCTCAACATTTAAAAGTTCCTCAAAATATTCTCGCCCTCTACCTAATACCTCCCTCTCCCCATTACTAACTTCCCTATCCTGTTTTTAATTGACACTTCCATACCGTTCCCTAGGCTTTCTTAAACTTGTTTAACTAGCTTCAAATTTTTTATTTTCTTTTTTAAATATTTATTGGACAATTGCCTCTCCCACTTACATCTGCTTCCTTTTGCACTCTCTCACCCTCTCTCTTCACTTTCTTTTCACTCTCCTATGCTCTGCCTCTTCTTTAACACTTCTGCTTTGTAAAAAACCTCTCATAGCTACCTTTTTCTCTTTTATCACACCCTTTACTTCATCATTCCACCAATCACGCCCTCTTTCCTCCTGCACCCACCCTCCTATAGCCACAAACTTCTGCCCCACATTCTAATACTGCATTCTGAAAACTATTCCAACCCTCTTCAACCCCCCCACTACTCATACTTGCACTAGCCCACCTTTCTGCCAATAGTTGCTTATATCTCACCCGAACTTCTTCCTCAGTTTATATACTTTCACCTCCCTCTTACTTCTTGTTGCCATTTTCCTTTTGTCCCATCTACCTCTTACTCTGACTGTAGCTACAACTAAATAATTTTATTAATTTGAATTTGAACATGATACAGAGAAGTACGAAGGAATACAGTTATTAAAGTGCAACATGCCAAAGCCCCTTGTATGTAGAGCATTATGGGCAGGCTTAAAATTAACTTAAGGTTAACTAAGCAATGATATATTCAGTGGTAAAAACATTATTGTAAACAGATAACAATTTAGCACAAATGAGTATTACAAAGACAGGTCATATGGTCATTTACTGTGTTGCTGTGCATTCAATAGAATGGAGTATTCTGCTAGGTAATGTTTAAAGTTTGATTGGGTCACAGGGTTAAACATTATGAGATGCAATTATGAGAAAAATGGATACAATTTATGAGATACAATCTATCAGTATTTATTTAGTTGTGGGTGAGTAAGTGATTTTTGAGAAGAGACTTGAATTTAAAACAGTGTTTCTTTTATATTCACAGGTAAGGAAATTCCAGAATTGTAGGGCCTGTTATGTGCATTGAGTTTTTGCATAGCGTGAGATGGACACGAGGAACATCGAAAGAGTGGTTGTCCCCTTGTGTTATGGTCATGTGTTTGTTGGGTGGTAAGGAACGTTTGAGGGAGGTTTATATCAGGTTAAGGTTTATGTATGTAGTGGTGCAGTAAAGTATGGGGTTTTGCTGGTGAGTAGGTTTTGAGTTTTGAATATTGGTGGGGTGTGCTGCGAGTGGAAATTTTCATCATTTGACGCAGTTTTGTTGGGTAATTAAGGTCGAGATGGTTTTTTTGTTGTTGAGCCCCATGCACAAATTTCTAGGTGAGATAGGGGGGAAAAAATGAGTGATATAGGGGGCCCGGGGGCTGATGTGGAAATAGATTTACTGTATCTTCGATAGTATGCCTGGGTCTTGGAAAAATTTTTTTTGGGAAAAATTTTTTGTATGTGGGGTTTTAAATTTTTAGTCTTTTTCAAGGTGGATTCCCAAGAATTTTCCTGTGATGGTGATCCGTTTATCATATGTTAAGAGGGAGTTGTAGCTCTTTTACCAAATGAATGAAAGTAGGCTTTTTCAATGTTTGAGTAAGTTTATTTGGGCCTCATCCAGGTTGATTTTTCGTTAATTCGGTATTTCAGTATTGGCTACGTGACTGGGCTCGGGTTTGGAGAAGAGTATGTAGGTCATCTGCAAAAGTGTGGGTTTGAGTAGTTGCAATGCATTTGGTGGTCTTTATATTATGGAAAAAGAAAAAGGGCCCCAGGATACTTCCCTGTGGGACTCCCAAATGTAATTTGGGTGTGCGGAAGAGTTTGCCCCATTTGTTCACATATTGGCTTTGTTGGAGGTAAGACTTTAGGTAGTTAGAGAGTGCCTCTTTACAAAAGTGCGACAATTTTATTGGGCAAGTCTGGTAACTGTATCAAAAGCTTTATGAAAGTAAATGAAATCCCCAGTGGGACTTCTTTATTCTCTTTTGCCGTGTATATGTGTGTTAGTTGTTGCCCCCTTTTACTTTGTGAAGGTTCTCATACAGGTCCTAAAGTGGGGTAGCTTGTTACTTAATGGCCCTTTTCTGTCTAGGGTAAAACTACATCATGACTGATATCCTCAGTCTCTGAATCCTTTCTCCACCCTCTTCACAGGTTTTTTAAACACCTATATAAAAAAAATAATATATTTAAAAATAGATAGTACAGAATATACATACAGCACTGCATATTTAAAACATAAGTCACAACTCCTTAGCGTCTCCCCCTGGGACATCTCGCCTTTGCCTTCTCTTTTTATGAAATCTCTGGGCTAACCGTGTTTTGCACACTGTAGTACCCTGGGTATGTGGCCACAACTTAAGTTATAAAAACTCACCCCTGGAGCACACATAATGCCCAAAAATATAGAAGAAGGACCCAGAGGTCATGCCAGCTTGAAGTCCACCAAGAGAGAGAAAAGGAGGGGCCTAGCTAAGCTCCTCCCACACCCACCAAAAAACAAAAGACTGTTGCCAAGCACAATTCTCTAGTTACCACAATTCTACCACACCTTATTTTACTGTTACAAAAAGAAATACAACTTTATAAACTACTTATTTAAATTGTGTGTGTGTGTGTGTGTGCCTATAGTATAACCAATTATATTGAGAAAAAACAGGCTTGACTCAGCTGCCTTACGGCCATAAGAGTGATCTGCCCTTATGACATTAGAGCTGAGTCACCATCAATTCAATATAATTAGGTATTCCAGAGTAACTGTTACAGATACATAAATACATGTTCGGTCCTATAGCCCCCATAACAATGTGTTCTAGCATGTGTATAATAGCATCATTACTATTTTTATTAGGCCTGAACCCAAATTGACAGGGGATGAGTATGTTGTGGGAGATGAGGTAGGAATAGATTCGCTTATAAATTAATTTTTCGAAGATTTTAGAGATAGGGTGTAAGTTGGATATTGGCCTATAGTTATTCAAGTCTGTTTGGTCTCCTCCTTTATGGAGCAGGGTGACCCTTGCTATTTTGAGAACTGTAGGGAAGGTAGGGGATTCTATGGATTTGTTAAAGAGTGTTGCAATGATTGGTGATATCACTTGTGACGCTTTTTTGTATATAAAGGGTGGTAAGGTATTTAAATCTCCTGTCTTGTTTTTTAGTGTGTTGATAATAAGGGAGACTTCAGTAGGGTTAGTCGGAGCTAGGAACAGTGTGTTCGGGTAGTTGCCAGTGAGGTACTCATTGGGTGGGGTATCTGAGCGTGGGATTTTATTGGCAAGGTTTTTTCCTATAGTGGAGAAGAAATTATTGAGTCTGTTTGCTGTTTCAGTTGGTGGGAGTTGGGGTTCATCTGGTTTTGTTAATTCAATTTCGCTATTTCGTAATATCCGATATATCAGTTGCCCCTCTATAAACATGTACATCCTGAAGCCTACCCATCAACCTTTTATCCACCAATATATAATCTAACAAACTAATTTCATTACATGCTATATCATACCTTGTATATTTATTTATCCTCTTTTTCATAAAATATATATTACTTATTACCAAACCTCTTTCTACACATAGCTTAATTAAAGGCTCCCCATTTTCATTTACCCCTGGCACCCCAAATTTACCTACCTACTCCCTTCACAGCATTTTTACCCACTTTAGCATTAAAATCCCCAACCACAAGTACTCTCACACTTGGTTCAAAACTCCCCACACACTCACTCACTCAATTCCCAAAACCTCTCTCTCTCTCTCTCTCTCTCTCTCTCTCTCTCTCTCTCTCTCCTCTACACTTCTCTCTTCTCCAGGTGCATATACACTTACTATAACCCACTTTTCACATCCAACCTTTATTTTACTCCACATAATCCTTGAATTAATACATTTATATGCCCTCTTTTCCTGCCATAGCTTATCCTTCAACATTATTGCTACTCCTTCTTTAGCTCTAACTCTATTTGAAACCCCTGACCTAATCCCATTTGCTTCTCTCCACTGAAACTCTCCCACCCCCTTTCAGCTTTGTTTCACTTAAAACCAGGACATCCAGCTTCTTCTCATTCATAGCATCTACAATCATCTCTTTCTTATCATTAGCACAACCTCCATGCACATTCAGACATCCCACTTTGACAATTTTCTTCTTCTTTTTAGCAATCTTTACAGGAAAACGGGTTACTAGCCCATTGTTCCCTGCATTTTAGTTGACTTTTACAACACGCATGGCTTACAGAGGAAAGATTTTTATTCCACTTCCCCATGGATATAAAAGGAAAAGTATTAAGAACAAGAACTGTTAAGATAAAGTCAGAGAAAACTCAGATGAGTGTGTATAAATAAGCATGTATATGTATGTATTGTGTGACCTAAGTGTAAATAGAAGTAGCAAGACGTACCTGTAATCTTGCATATATATGAGACAGACAAATGACACTAGCAATCCTACCATCATGTAAAACAATTACAGGCTCTCGTTTTACACTCACTTGGCAGGACGGTAGTACCTCCCTGGGTGGTTGCTGTCTACCAACCTACTACCTATGCACGGAAATAGACTCCTTATAACATGTCAGTCATGCATTGTAAACTATGCAAAGAAATAAATATTTGAATTTTGAATTTGAAGGATTGATGAGGGGAAAAAGGTGAGTGGTGCACTGATGAGTCTGTGGAGACAAAGAACCTATGGAAGCATGAGAGTATAGTGGTACCAATGCTCTTATATGGTTGTGAAGCATGGGTGGTGAATGTTGCAATAAGAAGGCTGGAGGAAGTGGAGATGTTGTGTCTGAGGACAATGTGTGGTGTGAATATGTATTATGAAGAGAATCTATAGCTTTAAGATTAGAAGGATGTGTGGGGTTACTAAAAGTATTATCCAGAGGGCTAAAGAGGAGTTGTTGAGGAACTTCAGACATTTAGAAAGGGTGGAACGAAATAGTGACTTGGAGGGTGTATAAGTGTGTAATAGGAGGAAGGCAGAGTGTGGATCAGCCTAGGAAAGGTTGGAGGGAGGGGGGTAAAGAAAATTATGTGTGCGAGGGACTTAGAATTCCAGCAAGTGTATGTGAGCATGTTAGATAGGAGCGAGTGGAGGCAAATGGTTTTTATGACATGACGTGCTGTCGGAGTGTGAGCAATATAATATTTATGGAGGAATTCAGGGGAAACAGGTTAGCCGGACTTGAGCCCTTTCATTGATACCCCCAGTGAAATATTGTAATAGGCTATATTGAAGAATTTTTATCTCTATTTTAGAAAAATAATATTGGAGATATCAATTATAGCTCTGAGATTACAAATTAGGAAACATCCATAGTCTTTACTGAATCTCCTTCTTGGAGACCATAGCTTCTTGTAAAACTTTCCAGGCAAACATAAGCTTCTTTTAGGCGTTTTTAGATGAGTGGAAAAAGGATTCATTGCTTGAAATGTTTACTGAATAATTCAACATGCTGACTTGTCTTTTTCATAAGTAAATTAATTGTTATTTGTCTTTATGGTGTAAGTACAGTACAGTAAACTCACCATAAAACAGTCTTTAGAATTTATTATATTTTTTTTTTATTATCACACTGGCCGATTCCCACCAAGGCAGGGTGGCCCGAAAAAGAAAAACTTTCACCATCATTCACTCCATCACTGTCTTGCCAGAAGGGTGCTTTACACTACAGTTTTTAAACTGCAACATTTACACCCCTCCTTCAGAGTGCAGGCACTGTACTTCCCATCTCCAGGACTCAAGTCCGGCCTGCCGGTTTCCCTGAACCCCTTCATAAATGTTACTTTGCTCACACTCCAACAGCACGTCAAGTATTAAAAACCATTTGTCTCCATTCACTCCTATCAAACACGCTCACGCATGCCTGCTGGAAGTCCAAGCCCCTCGCACACAAAACCTCCTTTACCCCCTCCCTCCAACCTTTCCAAAGGCCGACCCCACCCCCCCTTTCCCCTTCCATACAGCTGATACACTCTGAAGTCATTCTTTTATCGCTCCTTTCTCTCTACATGTCCAAACCACCTCAACAAACCCTTCCTAAACCCCCCTGGCCCAACATTTTTTGGGGTAACCCCGCACCTCCTCCTAATTTCCCAAACGCGAATTCTCTCTTTAAAAATTCACACCACACATTGCCCTCAGACATGACATCTCCCCTGCCTCCACCCCTTCTCCTCGCTCCCAACTTTTATCCCCCCATGCTTCACCCCCATAAAAAAAGCTTTGGGTAAAACAAAACTCCCCTACTTTCCCCCCTTTTGCCTCCAAGACAAATTTCTTTGTCTCCACAGACCCAAAAGTGCACCACTCATTTTTTCCCCCTCATCTTTTTCAAATAAATTTTCACTTCATTTTTCAAAGACCCACCCCTTGACACTCCACCCCCCAAAATATCGAAAACTTTCACCTCCTCCATACCCCCTCCCTCCAATCTGATACCCCAATTTTTTCATCCCCCAAATTTTTTTTTTTATCCCTCCCCTTACTTTTTCCCCCTTATTCCCCTTTAAATTTTTCTTCTTTTGCACACCCTCCCAAAATTTCATCCCCCAAACTCTGCAACTCTCTTCAGAAATCTCCCAAGAGCACAGTGCATCAGCAAAGAGAAACTTTTTACAACTCCCATTTTGGGTGTGTGATTCTTTATTTTTAAACCCCACGCCTCTTGCCAAGCCCCCTCCCCTTCACTTCTTTTAAAACCCCCATCTATAAATATTTTAAAACCCAACCGGGTGACATAACACCACCCCTTGTCAAAGGGCCCTTTCTTTTACTGGGAAAAAATTTTCCCCCTCTTTCCAACATACCAAACTTAAACCTCCATCCTCGTAAAAACTTTCATTTGTTTTCAAAAAACCCTCCCTTTCCTAAAACCAATACACCGCAACATCTGCCACTTTGGGGCCCCCCTATCCCCCTTTTTCAAAAACCCTTCTCCAAATCCATAAATCCCACAAAGACCCCTTTAGCCTTATCTAAAAAACGGGTTCACTTATATTTTTCCACTGTAAAACACCTGGTCCACACCCCCCCTCCCCCTTTCCCCAAAAGGGCCCCCGTTCATCGCTATCCAATTTCTCCGTCTTACTCTTAATTCTTTCAAAAAATAACTTTACCATACCCTTTACCAGGTAAAACTCAACAGACTTACCCCCAAAATTTTTTTGCACTCTTTTTTACCCCCTTTCCCTTTATACAAAGGAACTAGGCATGCTCTCTTGCCAAACCCTGGGCCCTTACCCTCTTCCAAACATTTAAAAAAAATTGCACCAAACCACTCCAAAAAACAAAAAAAAATTTTCCCCCCCTGCTTTTAACATTTCATCTTTATCCCACAATCTCGGCTGCCTTCCCCCCCCCTTTAAATTTTACCTACTGCTCACGAACCCCCACCCTCAAAAACTGCTTTTCTCACTCCACCCAAAAAGTTATTCCTCCTTGCCCTATACACGAAATCCAGCTTCCCTATCTTCATAAACATTTAACAATTCCTCAAAATTTTCCCCTCCACCCCCCCAAATCCCTTTCCAACCTCCATTTAATAACTCCCCCTCCAAATTTTTAACTGAAAAATTCCATTTTTCTCTAGGTTTCCCTTTAAACTTGTTAATCTCACTCCAAAACTTTTTCTTATTTTCAAAAAAAATTTTTTTAAAAACTCACCCCACTCTCTTTTTGGGCTCTCTTTTTACATTGCTTAAACCACCCCCCTTAACCCTCTCTTTTCTCCTTATCCCTCTTCCCCCTTGCATCACTTTTATTTTAAAAAAAAAACTTCTCATATGCTAACTTTTTCCCCCTTTCACTCTCTTTACATCATCATTCCACCAATCGCTCCTCTTCCCTCCCGCCCCATTTTCCCGAAACCCAACAAACTTCTGCTGAACGCCTAACACTAAATTTTTAAAACCTACCCCATACCTTTTTCACCCCATTGCCTATGCTCTCATAGGGCCCAAATCTATCCCCAATACCCTGTTTATATCTTCCCCAAACCTGCCTTCCTCTTTTAGTTTAAAAACCCTTCACCTCTCTTTTCCCCTGAGGGGCCTTCTTTTCTCCTTGTACCCCCATCTACCTTTTACTCCCCGTGTAGCTACAACAAGAAAGTGATTTTAATATCTTGGCCCCTCTATAAACATTAAAACCCCTTTAAGCCCTCTCAACATTTCTTTTATCTACCAATACATAATCCAACAAACTACTGTAAATTTCGCCCTCCCAAATCTTGTATACTTTTTTTATCCCTTTTTCAAAATTTATGTATTACCTATAACAAAACCCCTTTTCTATACAAATTTCAATAAAAGGGGCCCCCATTACATTTACACCGGGCACCCCAAACTTCCCTACCAAAACCCCCCTCAAAAAATTTTTCTCCTACTTTACATTCAGGCCCCCTACCAAAATTTACTCTCTCATTTGGGTTTAAAAGGGCCCCATACTTTAAATTAACATCTCCCAAAATCTCCCCTCCCCTTCTGAAATTCCCCCCTCTCCAATGCATACACTCTTTTTAAGGCCCCCATTTTTCCCGCACCCAAACCTTTTATTTTAAATTCCACAAAAATTTTTGGGAATTTACACATTAAATATTCTTTTTTCTCCTTCCAAAACTGATCCCCCAACATTACTCCTTTTCCCCTTCCTTTGCCCCAACTCCTCAGAAACCCCAGATTAATCCCATTTTTTTTCCCCTCCACTAAACCCCCCTCCCCCCTTCGGGCTTTTTTTCCCGCTTAGGCCCAAGGCCCACCAACTTCTTTTCTTTCCCAAAACATCTAGAAAATAAACTTTTCTTGCCCATCTGCACTAATCCCGCACTTTCCCAAGAAATCCCTTTTTTTATAAAGTTTTTCTTCTTCTTTTTTTTTATTAAATTCTACGGAAGAAGGGGTTACTACCCATTGCCCCCGGCATTTTATCCCTCATACGACACGCATGGCTTACGAGGAAAGATTCTTTTTCCCATTTCCCCCAAATGGACAATAGAAGAAATAAAGAAAAAACAAGACTATTTAAAAAAAGGAGAAAAACCTAGATTTATTTTTTTTTTTTTTTTTTTTTTTTTTTTTTTTTTTTTTTTCTCAACAAGTCGGGCCGCCCTCCCCCCGCGGCGGGGTGACCCAAAAAAAAAAGAAAGAAAATCCCCAAAAAGAAAATACTTTCATCATCATTCAACACTTTAAACCAAAACTCCCCACATTATCACTTTTTTTTCAGAGGTTTCTCAAAACAACAGTTTAGAAACATATACTATAAAAGATACACAACAAACCCCCCCAAACTGCCAATCCCAAAAACCCCCCTTTAAAATGCAGGGATTTTTACTTCCCATTTTTCCCGACTCAAAATCCGACTATAAGGGAAAAAAACCGGTTTCCCCCGAATCCCTTTAAATAAATATTTTCCCTGCTCCCACCCCAACAATCATCAAAGGGCCCCAAATATCATTCTCCCCATTCACCCAAAAATAACACGCTCATGCCCGCTTGGGGTTGGGAAATCCAAGCCCCTCAACCCCCAAAACCTCCTTTCCCCCTTTTTTCCAACCCTTTTTGAGGGCGACCCCTAACCCCCTTTTTTCCTTCCCCTATAGATTTATAGCTTTTCCCTTCATTCTACTTTTATCCATTCTCCCCTAAATGGGCCAAACCCCTCAAAAAACCCCTCTTCCCGCCCTCTGACTTTAAACTTTTATTTAAAACCACAACCTTCTCCTAATTTCCCCCACTCCCAATTTTCTCATAAAATTTACACCACACATTTTCCCTTAGACAGGAAAATCCCACTGCCTCCAACCGTCCCTCGCTGCTCATTTACCCCCCAAGCTTCACTCCATAAAAGTGTTTGGGACTACTAACCCTTTTATACATTTTCCCTTTTTTGCCTCCATAGATAAAAATTTTTTGACTCCCATTACCTTTAAAAAGCACCACTCACCTTTTTTCCCCCCATCAATTCTATGATTAACCTCAAACCTTTTAAAAATCCATCCGCCGACACTTTAAAATCCCCAAATAACTGAAAACATTCACTTTTCCCCTTCCAACCCCCCCCCCCCAATTTGATATCCAATTTTTTTTTTATCTAAATCATTGGGTACCCTCATCAAACCCACTCTTTTTTTATGTTCACTTTTTAAAATTTCTACCCCTTTTCAAAACTTTTTCAAACTCATCCACTAAACCCTTTTTAATTTTTTTTTAGAATCTCCCATAAGCCCAGGGTTTATCACAAAAAATAACTGTTTTCAATTCCCATTTTAATTTTAATTTCCCCATAATTTAATCCCCCCCCCTCCCCGAAAAACCCCCAGCATTTTTTTCTTTTACAACCCCCTCTATAAAATTTTTTAAACAACCATGGTGACATTACACATCCCCCGGCAAAAACCTACTTTTAATGGGGAAATATTCCTTTCCCCCTCTTCTACACACCCCCAACCTGAGCCCCCAATATCCTCATAAAAACTCTTTACAGCATTTAAAACTTAACCCCCCTATTCCATATACTTTCAACACTGCCACATTGCTCCTCTATCCACTCTATCATAAAGCCCTTTCTAAATCCCATAAATGCCCAAAAAAAAATTCCCTACCTTTAAACTAAATACTGTTCACAAAAAATGCTTCAATGTAAACACTTGATCTACACATCCCCCACCCCCCTCTGAAGGCCCCCCCTTGGGTCCCTCCCCAATTCTACATTCTGTCTTAAACCCCTAATTCTTTTTAAAATTTTAACCCTACCCAAAACTTTTTCCCGGGATCCCAGTAAACTTAATTCCCCCTATAATTTTTTCAATCTCTTTTGTCCCCCCCCCTTCCCCTTTTTAAAAAAAGGGGCTATACATGCCCCTCCGCCAACCTAGGGACCTTCCCCCCCTTTCATCCTTTATTAAACCAAAAATACCAACCACTCCAACACTAAACCCCCCCTGCTTTTAACCTTCTGTCAAAGATCCCATCAGTTCCAGCTGCTTTTCCCCCCCTTTTATTCTACGTAATGCCTCGCTACCTCCCCAACTTACATTCCGCTCTTCTTCACCCTAAAAGATGGGGATAAACCCCCCCTGGCCAATGCAAAGAAATTTTCCCCCCTCCCTTTTTTTCCTTAACATTTAAAATTTTCCCCAAAATATTCTTGCCAAACTACCTAATACCTCCCCCCCCCAAAAAACTACTAACTCCCCAAATCTTTTTTAAATGACAAAACCATACTTTCCCCAGGCTTTCTTTAAATTGTTTTTAAACCCCCTCCAAAAAATTTTTTTTTTTATTTTTATTAAAAATTTTTTTTGACATGCCTCTCCCACTCCCTTTTATCTGCTCTCCTTTTGCACCCCCTCCAACCCCACCCTCTTTCACCTTTTTTTTACTTCCCCAAAACTCTGCTCTTCTTATAAAAACTTTTGCTTTGTAAAAACCTCTCGAAAACTACCTTTTTTTTCTTTATCACAACCCCTTTTTTTCATCATTCCCACCCAAACACCCCCTCTTTCCCCCCCGCCCCCCCCCCCTCCCATAAAACCCCAAACTTCTGCCCCACAAACCCAATAAGCAATTTTTTAAAAATAATTCCCCAAACCCCCTTTTAAACCCCCCCACTACCATTTTGCACAAACCCACCTTTTTTGCCAATAGTCGCTTATATCTCGCCCGAACTTCCCCCCTTTCCCCTTTGTTAAACACTTTCACCTCCCTCTTACTTGTTTTTTCCACCTTTCCCCTTTTCCCCTCTACCTCTTACTCTAACGTACTACAACTAAATAATGATCCGAAAATTTTCAGTTTGCCCCTCTATAAACATGAAAAACCTGGGGCCTACCCATCAACCTTTTTTTCCACCAAAAAAATCCCAACAAACTACTTTTATTAAAGTGCACATCATACCTTTATATTTATTTTTCCCCCTTTTTTTATAAAAAATGTTTTAATTTTTACCAAATTTCTTTCTACACATAGCTCAATTAAAGGCTCCCTTTACATTTACCCCTTTCACCCCCAAAAATTTCCACTAAATCCCTCCATAACATTTTTTAAACCCCCTTTAGCATTTTAAATCCCCCAAACCCCCAAAACCCTCACCCCTTGATTCAAAACTTTCCCCCCCATTTTTAAATCAACATTTTTCCCCGAATCCCCTCCTCTCCTCTACACTTTTCTCTTCTCCAGGGCATACACGCTTACATAACCCACTTTTCACATCCAAAACTTTACTTTACTCCACATAATCCTTGAATTTATACATTTGTATTCCCCCCTTTTCCTGCCCCTAGCTTTTCCCTTTAACATTATTGCTACTCCTCCCTTTTGCTCAACTCTATTTGAAACCCCTGACCAAAACCCATTTAAATTTCCCCTCCATTGAAACCTCCCACCCCCTTTACTTTGTTTCCCCTTAAACCGGACTCCAGTTTCTTCTCATTTTTAAAAACCACAATCATCTCTTTCTTACATTTGC
Organism: Cherax quadricarinatus; assembly: GCF_026875155.1. NCBI lineage: Eukaryota > Metazoa > Arthropoda > Malacostraca > Decapoda > Parastacidae > Cherax > Cherax quadricarinatus. The sequence goes on along the minus strand of NC_069473.1, from coordinate 28,745,947 downwards.
CCCAACCCTCCCAAAGCACATCCAAAAATTCCCCCCTTTTACAGTTTTTTTCTTCTTTTTTCTTTTTAGTAATTTTTACAGGAAAAGGGGTTACTAAAAACCCTTTTTCCCCCGGGATTTTAGTTGACTTTTACAACACGCATGGCTTTCGGAGGAAAGATTCTTATCCCCTTCCCCATGGATAAAAGAGGAAAAAATAAAAAAGGGTCCGAACCCAAATTTAAAATAAAAACAAAGAAAAATCAAAGAGGTGTAAAAAAAAAGTGTACTGTATTGGAAATGTGACCTAAATTTTAAGGGGAGAAGTATGTATATTATTATATATATAATTAAATAATGCATGGCGGGTCTGTGAAATGTGACCAAAGTGTAAGTAAGGAGTAGCAAAATAACCCTGTTATATAGCTGTTTTTTGAGACAGAAAAAAAAACCCGCAAACCTACCAAACATGCAAAAAATTTTCAGGTTTCTTTTTTCAACAAACTGGCAGGACAGTAGAACCCTTTCCCCGGGGGGGTTTGGGGTGTCAAACCCAAACCCACTACCTACCTTTAAAACTGTGGGCCCAAAATTTTACGGGTCACTTTTATTTGCAACAAGGGACAAAGTCCATTGGGTTTCAGAATTGTTTTGTTTTTGTTACATCATGGTAAAAATAAATTTTTCCCCCTACCACTACAGTTTGCCATTATCGGCCAAACCATTCCTCCCAAAATTTGTCCCCTTTAAAAGGGGGGGTTTAAATGAAAATAAAAAAAAAATTTTTTGTTTTTTAATTTGGTGGGGCTTAAACTGCCCTTTAAAGATCAGATAATGTTTTTTATAAACAGTAGAGTGAGCAGCAATGTCCCTTTAAAAAAAATTCTTTACTTTTGTAGGGTATTTTAAAATTAAAACCCTGTAAACATGTTCCTTTTGTTTTCAGGCATGTAATGAAAAAATTCCCAAATTGACATTAAAAAAGGGCCCGCTTTAAGAAAAGCGTAGAACATTTCATTCCCGAAGTTTCCCAATAAATTTGTTTTCTGATAAAGATAAAATTTTTTCTTATTTTTGTATATATTATTTGATAATTTAAAACATAGGGCCTTTGGGAAAATTTAAAAAAAGTCATCAAAAAAATTAAATTAATAATCAATCAAAAAATTTTCACAGCTTTGCCATCCTCATTTTTGTTGTTGAAAAATTAAATATTTTTTTTTATTAGTAGAAAAAGTTGGGTTTTTTTAGTGTCACAAAATCTTGGTCAGCCCAAAGGTAATTTAGGAGAAAAAAGTTGGGGGGTACCCAGGATTACCAAGACCTACTGCAAATAGTAAGTGAACACTGTATACAAGTTTTTTTTTTTTTTTTACATATGTACCTATGATGTTGGGTGTTGGAGGTGTGTAGGGATGGAGGCTGGAAGCAGTGAGGTGATGTGACGGTGACATGTGGGTGGTAGTGTGGATGATGGGTGACTGAGCAGATGAATATGCAGTTGGTGTGGGCAGTAATTAGGGTGGTTGGTGACTACATGACTAGGAATATAGATGGCATGTTAGGGTGTGTGAGCCTTGAAAAATGTGGGTAAGATGTGGGCATGGGACTGTGGAAGTGGGGCTGTGAGCACTAGTAGCTATAGGGGAAGTGGTGAGTGAAAGCATGAGTAAGGTGGAGCTGTGGGGGAGTGGTGTGGGTGAAAGGTGTACTTGTCAGTGGCCTGGTGTAGGTGATGATTGGATGATGGGTGAGTGAGTGGGCGATTGTACAGTTAGTGGTAATGAGCGTGGTGAGTAACATAGTGATTAGGTATGTGGATGGCATGTAAAGGTGAAAGGTCAGGTAAGGTATGGGGGTGAGGTCAAAGGGAAAATGTGGCTACGAGGGAGTGGTGGGTTGTATGGTAAAAAAATAAAATAAAATAAAATTTTATTTTTTTTGCTAAGGTTACAATGTGTGTTTACATCTTATAATTTGATTGGTACAAAGAAAGCCACTATCATGCCGAGGCATTTCAAGCAGACTTAACCTAATACGTGTACACAGGTGAAAAGTGGTAGAATACGATATTCAATATTTTACTCTATTATTAATATGGGGTGGTATAATTTATGATACAAACATACATTTTTAAGTTTGTAATTAAGTTTGTTTACTCTATTAAGGTATAGGTGTAAGCATGTGGCCATGGGGGAATTGTATGGGTGGATTGTCTTGGGGTAAGTTGTTGATTGGGATGGTGTGGGGTGAAGGCATATGGCTGTAGGGGAGTTGTGTGGGTGGAGGAAGGTTGCTGGTTGGAATGACATGTGTGAAGGAATATGGCCATGTGGGAATTATTGGGGCAGATAGTTAGATGGGGGTTGTGGACAGGGGGGTTGTTGCTGGGTGTACAGTGAGGGTGTGACCATGGAGAGGGAGGTGAATGAGCAGTTGGTGTGGGCAAAGGTGTAGCTGAGGTATGGCACTGGATTCATATCAATGTACCACAAGATATGGTATTAGACACATGGTTGTAGCCTCATTGCCCAGCACCTATCTCCCATCATGTCAGTTTCCTCTCATATGGCTGCTTGCATTAGGATTTTATGATATGTAGCATGTTTGCTATATAATTCTGAAAATCTGTGATTTTTTTTTTTTTTTTCAACAAGTCTGGCCGTCTTCCACAGAGGCAGGGTGACCCAAAAAATTAAGAAAATCCCCAAAAAGAAAATACTTTCATAATCATTCAACACTTTCACCACACTCACACACTATCACTGTTTTTGCAGAGGTGCTCAGAATACAACAGCTTAGAAGCATATACGTATAAAGATACACAACATATCCCTCCAAACTGCCAATATCCCAAACCCCTCCTTTAAAGTGCAGGCATTGTACTTCCCATTTCCAGGACTCAAGTCCGACTATATGAAAATAACCGGTTTCCCTGAATCCCTTCACTAAATATTACCCTGCTCACACTCCAACAGATCGTCAGGTCCCAAGTATCATTTGTCTCCATTCACTCCTATCTAACACGCTCATGCACGCTTGCTGGAAGTCCAAGCCCCTCGCCCACAAAACCTCCTTTACCCCCTCTTTCCAACCCTTTTGAGGATGACCCCTACCCCTCCTTCCTTCCCCTATAGATTTATATGCTTTCCATGTCATTCTACTTTGATCCATTCTCTCTAAATGACCAAACCACCTCAACAACCCCTCTTCTGCCCTCTGACTAATGCTTTTATTAATAACCTCTCACACACTCCGAATTTTCTGCATAATATTTACACCACACATTGCCCTTAGACAGGACATCTCCACTGCCTCCAACCGTCTCCTCGCTGCTGCATTTACCACCCAAGCTTCACATCCATACAAGAGTGTTGGTACTACTATACTTTCATACATTCCCTTCTTTGCCTCCATAGATAACGTTTTTTGACTCCACATGTACCTCAACACACCACTTACCTTTTTTCCCTCATCAATTCTATGATTAACCTCATCCTTCGTAAATCCATCCGCCGACACGTCAACTCCCAAGTATCTGAAAACATTCACTTCTTCCATACTCCTCCTCCCCAGTTTGATATCCAATTTTTCTTTATCTAAATCATTTGATACCCTCATCACCTTACTCTTTTCTATGTTCACTTTCAACTTTCTACCTTTACACACATTCTCAAACTCATCCACTAACCTTTGCAGTTTTTCTTTAGAATCTCCCATAAGCACAGTATCATCAGCAAAATGTAACTGTGTCAATTCCCATTTTGAATTTGATTCCCCATAATTTAATCCCACCCCTCTCCCGAACACCCTAGCATTTACTTCTTTTACAACCCCATCTATAAATATATTAAACAACCATGGTGACATTACACATTCCTGTCTAAGACCTACTTTTACCGGGAAGTAGTCTCCCTCTCTTCTACACACCCTAACCTGAGCCTCACTATCTTCATAAAAACTCTTAACAGCATTTAGCAACTTACCACCTATTCCATATACTTGCAACATCTGCCACATTGCTCCCCTATCCACTCTATCATATGCCTTTTCTAAATCCATAAATGCAATAAAAACTTCCCTTCCTTTATCTAAATACTGTTCACATATATGCTTCAATGTAAACACTTGATCTACACATCCCCTACCCACTCTGAAGCCTCCCTGCTCATCCGCAATCCTACATTCTGTCTTACCTCTAATTCTTTCAATTATAACCCTACCGTACACTTTTCCTGGTATACTCAGTAAACTTATTCCTCTATAATTTTTACAGTCTCTCTTGTCCCCTTTCCCTTTATATAAAGGGACTATACATGCTCTCCACCAATCCCTAGGTACATTCCCCTCTTTCATACATTTATTAAACAAAAGTACCAACCACTCCAACACTATATCCCCCCCTGCTTTTAACATTTCTGTCATGATCCCATCAGTTCCAGCTGCTTTACCCCCTTTCATTCTACGTAATGCCTCACGTACCTCCACCACACTTACATTCTGCTCTTCTTCACTCCTAAAAGATGGTATACCTCCCTGGCCAGTGCATGAAATTACCGCCTCCCTTTCTTCCTCAACATTTAAAAGTTCCTCAAAATATTCTTGCCATCTACCTAATACCTCCATCTCCCCATCTACTAACTCCCCTACTCTGTTTTTAACTGACAAATCCATACTTTCCCTAGGCTTTCTTAACTTGTTTAACTCACTCCAAAATTTTTTCTTATTTTCATTAAAATTTCTTGACAGTGCCTCTCCCACTCTATCATCTGCTCTCCTTTTGCACTCTCTCACCACTCTCTTCACCTTTCTTTTACTCTCCATATACTCTGCTCTTCTTATAACACTTCTGTGATACCTAAAATATTAAAATTATCAATAATAGCATAAATATATGACTATAGCACCCCAGAATAATATGCTTCCTTGCATCAAGCACTACTGACATTCTGAGACTGCTCAGCTCTTCCTTGTAATGGATATCACACTGGAGGGAGGGAATATGAAAGAAGTGAATGTGTGTCAGATATCTGGGAGTTGACTTCTCAGCAGATAGGTTTATGAAGGATGAAGTTAACCAAAGAATTGATGAAGGAAAAAAGGTGAGTGGTGCTTTGTGGTATCTATGGAGACAAAAAAACATTATTCATGGAGGCAAAGAAAGAAATGTACGAGAGTATAGTGGTACCAACACTTATATGGGTGTGAAGCATGGGTTGTAAATGCTGCATTAAGGAGGAGGCTGGAAGCAGTGGAGATGTGTCTAAGGGCAATTTGTGGTATACCTGGGGAGGGTTTCAGGGGTCAATGCCCCCATGGCCCAGTCTGTGACCAGGCCTTTTGGTGGATCAGGGCCTGATCAACCAGGCTGTTACTGCTGGCCGCACGCAACCCGACGTACGAACCACAGCCCAGCTGGTCAGGTACTGACTTTAGGTGCCCGTCCAGTGCCTTCTTGAAGACAGCCAGGGGTCTATTGGTAATTCCCCTTATGTATGCTGGGTGGCAGTTGAACAGTCTTGGGCCCCCCCCCCCCTCACACTTACTGTGTTGTCTTTTATCGTGTTAGTGGCACCCCTGCTTTTCATTGGGGGTCTGTTGCATTGTCTGCCGAGTCTTTTGCTTTCCTAGAGAGTGATCTTATGCAGAGATATTATACAGAGAATTCGTAGTGTGGAAATTAGGAGGAGGTGTGGAGCGAGGGGGGAATATGTCAAGGACTTGACATGTTGCTTGCACCTTGAAGCAAACTGTTCCCACAGTACCCAGTATGGCAGATGAATTTTTTGTTGGTGCATACTGTATTCAATGTAGGCCCAGTGTTCCCCATCACTGTCATTTTGAGGGAGTTAGAATTTAAACACCGATCTATGTGTGTGGAACTACGTATTTGTACATCCATTGATCAACATGTGTGGCACTACATGTACATTCATTGATCTACATGTGTGGCACTACATGTACATTCATTGATTAACATGTATGGCACTACATGTACAACCATTGATCAATGTGTGTGGCACTACATGTATACCTGGAGAGGGTTCCGGGGGTCAACGCCCCCGCAACCCGGTCTATGACCAGGCCTCATGGTGGATCAGGGCCTGATCAACCAGGCTGTTACTGTTGGCTGCACGTAAACCGATGTATGAACCACAGCCCGGCTGGGCAGGTACTGACTTCAGGTGCTTGTCCAGTGCCTGCTTGAAGACAGCCAGGGGTCTATTGATAATCCCCCTCATATATGCTGGGAGGCAGTTGAACAGTCTTGGGCCCCTGGCACTTATTGTGTTGTCTCTTATCGTGCTAGTGGCACCCCTGCTTTTCACTGGGGGGATGTTGCATCATCTGTCGAGTCCTTTGCTTTCATAGGGAGTGATTTTCATGTGCAAATTTGGTACTAATCCCTCTAGGATTTTCCAAGTGTATATGATCATGTATCTCTCCCGCCTGCATTCTAGGGAGTACAGGTTGAGGAACTTCAAATGTTCCCAGTAATTGAGGTGTTTTATCGCAGTCATGTGTACCGTGAAGGTTCTCTGTACATTTTCTAGGTCAGCAATTTCACCTTGAAAGGTGCTGTTAGTGTGCAGCAATATCCCAGCCTAGATATAACAAGCGACCTGAACAGTGTCATCATGGGCTTGGCATCCCTAGTTTTGAAGGTTCTCATTATCCATCCTGTCATTTTTCTATCAGATGCGATTGATACAATATTATGGTCTTTGAAAGTGAGATCTTCTGACATGATCACTCCCAGGTCTTTTACATTTGTTTTTCACTCTGCTGTGTGGTTGGAATTTGTTTTATACTCTGATGAAGTTTGAATTTCCTACATTTTCCATATCGGAGTAATTTAATTTCTCTTCATTGATCTTAATACTACTGATTGTGTAGATCTTAATACTGCTGATTGCGAAAAGGATTTAGGAGTTCTGGTTAGCAATAATCTAAACCCAAGACAACAGTGCATTAGTGTTCGCAATAAAGCTAACAGAATTCTTGGCTTCATATCTAGAAGTATAAATAATAGAAGTCCTCAGGTTGTTCTTCAACTCTATATATCCATGGTTAGGCCTCATTTAGACTGTGCTGCTCAGTTCTTTTCACCGTATTACAGAATGGATATAAATGCTCTGGAAAACGTACAGAGGAGGATGACAAAGATGATCCCATTCAATTCAATTCAATTCATGTTTATTCTCTATAAGGGTTACAATGTGGGGTTTACAGGTTTTGGATATTGTGTGGTTTACATGTTATAAAATACTAATTACAGAGGGGGCAACTAGGACACCTAGCATGGCTAGGCATTTCGAGCAGACTTAGATTAAATCTTAACATTAAATCCTTACAGATTATGGTATTAAGGCTAAGTGACTTCATCATAATTTGTGAGTTTAGCAATGTGAATGCTTTTGTTTTGGCACAATACAAGGTGTCTATATTGAAGTATCATAGGCAAACTTATGACTAGGTAGGATTTATTATTTTAAGATTAGTATTTCTGGGTTTATAGTCAGTGGGTGAGTGAGTGTAATTGTGAACCACCAGGTGGTTATCATGTAGTTAGTTGTCGGGGTGGATCAGGGAGATAAGATGTTTTCTAACTGTAGTTTTGAAAGTGATGAATGTGTCTGCAGTTCTAGAGTTTTCAGGTAGGGTGTTCCAAATTTTAGATCCTTTGAAATATATTAAATTTTTGTAAAGGTTTAGTCGAACACGGGGAACGTCATAGAGATGTTTGTGTCTGGTGTTATGCCTGTGGATCCTGTCACAACTATCAAGAAAGCGTTTTAGGTCAAGGTTAATAATGGAATTTAAGGTCCTGTAGATATAGATTGCACAGTAGTAAGTGTGGATGTTCTGAACAGGGAGTAAGTTTAGATCTATGAAGAGTGGGGGGGTGTGTTGCCAGGGATGGGATTTAGTGATTCTTACTGCGGCTTTTTGTTGGGTTATTATTGGCTTAAGGTGTGTTGCTGCAGTTGAACCCCAAGCAAAGATAGCATAGGTGAGGTATGGATATTTAAGTGAATGGTATAGTGTGAGAAGGGCAGTTTGTGGTATGTAGTATCGTATCTTGGAGAGGATCCCCACAGTTTTGGATACTTTTTTTTGTTGTGTGTTGGATATGGGTGCTGAAATTTAGGTTGTTGTCGAGGTATAGGCCAAGGAATTTGCCCTCATTATGTCTGGCAATTAGAGTGTTGTCGATCTTAATGTTAAGTTGCGCAACACCTGCTCTGCTACCAAACATAATATAGTAGGTTTTGCCACTGTTAAGTGTAAGTTTATTGGCTGTCATCCAAGTCGATATTTTGAGCAGCTCCTCGTTAACAATGGTGTTGAGGGTGGCAAGATTAGGGTGGGAGATGACATAAGTCATGTTGTCAGCAAAGAGAATGGGTTTCAGGTGTTGGAATATGTTTGGAAGATCATTGATGTAAATGAGGAAGAGCAGGGGTCCAAGGACCCTTCCCTGCAGAACTCCAGTATCTTCCCTATGAGGATAGACTGAGGACCCTGAATCTGCACTCTCTCGAAAGGCTTAGAATTAGGGGGGATATGATCGAGGTGTATAAATGGAAAACAGGAATAAATAAAGGGGATGTAAATAGCGTGCTGAAAATTTCCAGCCAAGACAGGACTCGCAGCAGTGGTTTCAAGTTGGAAAAATTCAGATTCAGGAAGGATATAAGAAAGCACTGGTTTGGTAATAGAGTTGTGGATGAGTGGAACAAACTCCCGAGTACTGTTTTTCAGGCTAAAACGTTGTGTAGTTTTAAAAATAGGTTAGATAAATACATGAGTGGGTGTGGGTGGGTGTGAGTTGGACCTGACTAGCTTGTGCTGCTGGGTCTGGTGCAGTGCTCCATCCTTGAGTGGAGGTGACCAGACTGGGTGGGTCATTGGGCTAATCTGGGGGGGTGGGGTCATTGGTCTAATCTGGGGGGGGGGACATGGACCTGCTCTGCATGGGTCAGTAGGCCTGTTGCAGTGTTCCTTCTTTCTTATGTTCTTTGCTATTGCTTTACTGCCCCCCTTGTGGAGTGGGGCTCGGTCTGTTGTTTTTAACAACTGTGGGACAACCCTTGTGTCCATGCTCCCTCTCCATAGGATGTTAAAGGCACATGATAGGAGCTTCTTGCAATTCTTGATGAACACGGAGTTCCATGAGTCTGAGCCTGGGGCAGAATGCATGGGCATGTCATATATCGCCTTTTCGAAGTCCATTGATCAACGTGTGGCACTACATGTACATCCATTGATCAGCATGTGGCACTACATATACAGCCATTTATCAACATGTGTGGCACTACATGTACAGCCATTGATCAACATGTGTGGCACTACATATACAGCCATTTATCAATGTGTGTGGCACTACAGCTATTGATCAACATGTGTGACACTACATGTACAGCCATTAATCAACATGTGTGGCATTACATGTACATCCATTGATCAACATGTGTGGCACTACATGTGCAACCATTGATCAACATATGTGGCAGTTTAAGGGTTAAATAAACTTTTTTCAGTTATATTATTATTATTATTATTATTATTATTATTATTATTATTATTACAGTGGACCCTCGACTAACGCTATTAATCCGTTCCTGAGAGCTCATCGTTAGTCAAAATAATCGTTAGTCAAGTTAATTTTCCCCATAAGAAATAATGGAAATCAAATTAATCTGTGCAAGACACCCAAAAGTATTGAAAAAAAAAAAATTTTAACACATGAAATATTAATTTTAATACACACAAACTGAAGAAGACATGCACAGTTACATGACACTTACCTTTATTGAAGATCTGGTGATGATTGATGGGATGGGAAGAGGGGAGTGTGTGTATGGTCTTAGTGTTTAGAAGGGGAATCCCCTTCCATTAGGACTTGAGGTGGCAAGTCCTTTTTCGGGGTTACTTCCCTTCTTTTAATTCCACAGGACCAGCTTGAGAGTCACTGGACCTCTGTCGCACAACATATCTGCCCATAGAGGCCTGTACCTCCCGTTCCTTTATGACATTCCTAACATGTTTCACAACATTGTCAGTGTCACCATTAAACACTTGTTCAGGTTTCAGTCCTTCACTGTCTATGTACTCCTTGAATTCCTGCACATATTTTTCAGCTGCTTTTTGGTCCAAACTGGCAGCCTCACCATGCCTTATCACACTATGTATGCCACTACGATTCTTAAATCTCTCAAACCAACCTTTGCTGGCCTTAAATTCACTCACATCACCACTAGTTGTTGGCATTTTTCTAATTAAATCGTCATGCAACTTCCTAGCCTTTTCACATATGATCGCTTGAGAGCTGCTATCTCCTGCTATCTGTTTTTCGTTTATCCATACCAATAACAGTCTCTCAACATCTTCTATCACTTGCGATCTCAGTTTCGAAAACATAGTTGCACCTTTGGCAAGAACAGCTTCCTTGATTGCTGTTTTCTTGGCCACAATAGTAGCGATGGTTGATTGGGGTTTTGTGTACAGCCTGGCCAGCTCGGAGACATGCACTCCACTTTCATACTTAGCAATGATCTCTTTCTTCATATCCATAGTAATTCTCACCCTTTTTGCTGTAGGGTTGGCACTAGAAGCTTTCTTGGGGCCCATGGTGACTTATTTTGCAGGTGCAATCACTAAAAAGGCTGTGATAATATGAAATGTTCTGATTGTATGCTTGGAAGCGACCGCGGTGGCTGGCTGGGTTTTGTAAACACTGGCCAGAAGTGGACGCATCTCAGAGGGAAGGAATAGTGTTGGTCGAGTTTTTTAGCGCTAATCGAGGCAAATTTTTTGCGATAAAATGTATCGCTAATCAGACTTATCGTTAATCGATGCCATCGCTGGTCGAGGGTCCACTGTATTATTATTAGCAGCAGCAGCAAAAATTGCAGAATCCCTAAAGGTCATGCAACATTCCACAGAGTAAAGGAAATTTTAGATTTTGGAAAATCAGTCACATAATTGTTTTCTTCTTTTATCTTAATCATTTATTTCCAACCTAGGTAGTAGGTTGGTAGACAGCAACCGCCCAGGGAGGCACTACCGTCCTGCCAAGTGAGTGTAAAACGAAAGTCTGTAATTGTTTTACATGATGGTAGGATTGCTGGTGTCCTTTTTTCTGTTTCATAAACATGCAAGATTTCAGGTATGTCTTGCTACTTCTACTTACACTTAGGTCACACTGCACATACATGTACAAGCATATATATATACATACACCTCTGGGTTTTCTTCTATTTTCTTTCTAGTTCTTGTTTATTTCCTCTTATCTCCATGGGGAAGTGGATCAGAATTCTTCCTCCGTAAGCCATGCGTGTTGTAAGAGGCGACTAAAATGCCAGGAGCAAGGGGCTAGTAACCTCTTCTCCTGTATATATTACTAAATGTAAAAGGAGAAAACTTTCGTTTTCCTTTTGGGCCACCCCGCCTCGGTGGGATACGGCCGGTGTGTTGAAAGAAAGAAAGAAAGATTTATTTCCAAAGTACATGTGCAGCAGTTGCAGCAATAATAATAACTGCTAAAGCCATAAGGGTTATGCAGTGCTGCACAAAGTAAAGGAAATTGGAAATTTTAGAGATGGAAAATCTATCATGTAATCGTTTTTTTTTCTTTTATCTTAATCATTTATTTACAAAGTACATGTGCATTTTTTTAATTTACTATTCAAAACTTACTGTATATCATATTTCCACAACTGTTTCACTACCATTTCTCATTTTGAGCAGCGGACACTGGAGACATACCATACCCAGACACAGGTGAAGCCATGATAATCTGGGCCCTTGGTACACTCGATAGTATTAAGAAGCCAACCATGCATTATGCTTGGTCAAAGGTGAGTTGTCACTGATTATATCTTTTTCTGATGCAGTATTAAAGATACATTTTTAATGATTTTTCACTGTGTTAATGATACCCTATGTAACATTTGTTAGTTATAGCCTTGAATAACCATAAAAAACAAAACACTGATGTGCATTTGGTATGGTTTTAAGGTAAAATGGTGTTAAGTGAGGGGTATTTTCTTTAAGCACAGAAAAAATAATCAAAGTTTGAAAAATCCTTAATTATACAAAATAATGCACAGTTTAATAGAGAAAAAATTAATTAAAAAAACACGCGAAATGAATTAAAAAATGCACGAAATACAACACAAGGAGTTCACAGCAAATGAATGCATGTCTGACCGAGACAAACTACAAGGCAAAGGTCTTTGTTAAGTGTACACAAACAACAGGAAGCAAGGAAAATTGGTGCATGAAAAAAATGGCATGGAATGTGAAAATTGAAATGGCTGTGTTTGTTCAGCACCCAGTTATGTGTTCATGATGAGATGCAAAAGTTTGGCAAATTTTTTGATCGTGAACCAATTTGTTCATGTTCGGAAGCGTTCGTGACCAGAGGTTCCATTGTACGGTTTTACAGATTTTGCATTAATTAAATGTATTACTTTTTCATAACTGATATACTGGGTAGTGCAGTACAGTAAACTCTCAGTTTAGCATACTAATAAAGGTAAGCAGGTAAGATTGTTTTGCTGTAATTGTAACAATAATGAGCAATTACATAACTATTGAACTTTGTTGTCTGAATGAACTGACTCGGCAGATTTGGTCCCATATGTCCAAAGTCTGTTAAATTGATGGTTTACTGTACACTGTTTTTCTTTGGGCATTTATGCTGAATGTAATTTACTGATAATCAATTTTAAGAGTGGCCACATATGGACAACCAAACACGTTTTCAAGATTATATATTTTGTTAATAGATATTTTAATGTGCTCATAGTTTATTTTTTCAGGTTAAACAGCAACTTACATTCTCAAGGAAGGCAACAGAGAGGAAATGTTTTGCTTTCACTCGCAGTGATAAGCCAAGCCTGTGAGTATAAGATATGTAAAGGCACTTGTTTGTCATTTCATTTTTGCTGGACTGGCATAGGATTGCTCAGAGATTGTTTCATGCTTGTACTGTACTATAATATACTGTACTAACCTTTATTTGAGCATATCAAAGACCATGACACCTCTCTGTGCAAGTTGCACTAAAACCTGTGTTGCATTTTCCACTCACAATGTGTAAATGCCCTTAAATGCTGACATTGCCCAGCTTATTTCTAAACATTTCATTATGTGGTCAGTTTTAATGTACATTATATTAGCAGCAACTGAATATTCTAGAGACTTACTGAGCTTAGTTTGTGCTTTATCCATTTTCTTTTTTATAGCATTGTCATTAATAACTATAACTTGTGTACAGATGGCATCAGTCTTCAAAAACCACCTCTTGCAATAACTGTACTTTGCCTCATACAGATTTCCTAAGTAATACTGCAACTTTCAGTTCTAAATATAATTTTCTTCGCAAATTGTGGTAAACACAAACTTCCTGATAATTAACTGCCTTTAAAATTTAAGCATTAACATTGCATGCTAGCAAGATACAGTAGATCATTGTGTTACATGCCATTTTTACATAACATGGTATTACAACCACAGATGGTAGTCTAAAGGCCTGTAGCACTTGGTTGTAACTAAGTCAGCCAAACAAAGCAGTCAGCAGGGCAGAGCAAGGGCAAGGCAAACACAGTAGGGGTAGATTTCTTTACCCATATATTTCTTCACCAGTATTTACACTATGTACAATGTTAATGATTAGAGAAGAAGTCAAAATGAAATGGTGCATTCCAGAGCCACTCAGAGCTGTTGCTGTTTTCCTTTTGTTCCATTTACCTCTTTAACTGTAGTTACAACTAAATAATGATCTGATATATCTGTTGCTCCTCTATAAATATGCACATCCTGAAGTCTACCCATCAACCTTTTATCTACCAAAAACATAATCTAACAAACTACTTTCATTACATGCTATATCATATCTTGTATACCTCTTTCTATACATAGTTCAATTAAAGGCCCCCACCATTTTCATTGGCACCCCAAACTTACCTACTACTACCTATATAACAGTTTTACCCACTTTAGCACTTAGGTCCTCCATCATAAGTACTCTCACTTGGTTCAAAACTTCCCATGCACTCACTCAACATCTCCCAAAATCTCTTTCTCTCCTTACACTTCTCTTGTCTCCAGGTGCATAAACACTTATTATAACCCACTTTTCACATCCCACCTTTATTTTACTCTACATAATCCTTGAATTTATACATTTATATTCTCTCTTTTCCTACCATAACTGATCCTGGAATGCAGGCAAGAAAGATATATGATAATATACACTTGGAAAATTCTAGAGGGATTACTACCAAATTTGCACACAAAAATCACTCCCTATGAAAGCAAAAGACTCGGTAGGAGATGCAGCCCCCCCCCCAGTGAAAAGCAGGGGCACCATGAGTACACTAAGAGACAACACAATAAGTGTCAGGGGCCCAAAACTCTTCAGCTGCCTCCCAGCATACATAAAGGGGATTTCCAATAGACCCCTGGCTGTCTTCAAGAAGGCACTAGACAGGAAACTAAAGTCAATACCTGATCAGCTGGGCTGTAGTTCGTACGTTGGTTTACGTGTGGCCAGCAGTAACAGCCTGGTTGATCAGGCTCTGATCTACCATAAGACCTGGTCAAGGACCGGGTCGCAGGGGCATTGATCCTCGAAACCCTCTCCAGGTATTGTTGCTGTTCCTTCCTTAGCTCTAACTCTATTAAAAACCCCTGACCTAATCCCATTTATTTCTCCCAACTAAAACTCTCCTATCCCCTCCAGCTTTGTGTCACTTAGAACCAGGACATCCATGCATATTCAAACATCCCAACTTAAAAGTTTTTGTTTTTTTATTTTTAGTAAGTTGTACAGGAAAAGAGGTTACTATCCCGTTGCTCCTGGCATTTTTATTTGACTTCCACAGCACACATGGCTTACGGAGGAAAAATTCTCATTTCACTTCCTCATACCTGGACCTGGAGAGTTCCAGGTATGAGGAAGTGGAATAAGAATTTTTCCTCCATAAGCCATGCGTGTTGTAAGAACTATACCAGAACTATAAAGAAAAACTAAGGAAAACTCAGGCGAGTGTGTATACATAAATGTGTACATATATGTGTACTCTATAAATCTGTAGGGAAAGGAAGGGGGTGGGGGTCATCCTCAAAAAGGTTGGAGGGAGGACGTAATGGAGGTTTTGTGGGCGAGAGGCTTGGACTTCCAGGAAGTGTGTGAGAGCATGTTAGATAGTGAATGGAGACAGTGTTTTTTGGGACCTGACAAGCTGTTGGAGTGTGAGCAGGGTAATATTTTGTGAAGGGATTCAGGGAAACTGATTGGCCAGATTTGAGTCCTGGAAGTGGGAAGTACAATGCCTGCACTTTAAAGGAGGGGTTTGGGATATTGGCAGTTTGGAGGGACATCTAAACTGTTGTATCCGTGTGCCTCTGCAACAGACAGTGATTGTGTGAATGATGGTGAAAGTGTTCATTTTTTGGGTCACCCTCCCTTGGTGGAAGACAGCCGACATGTTAAAAAAAAAAATAATGCTACCTCTGAAACAATTATCATGATCTTCCCTTCCAACCATACAGCCACCTTCGAACCCCATCTCCTTCCCATCTTGTATAGAAATTCTGACACCATCCATGGGTAAAAGGTTATGGAACAAACAATGAAAATACAATATATAATGGATTAATATGGGTGCCCATTATATTGGAATAACTCTAAAAAAAATAGTAATAAAATATACTAAAGTACAGTACTCTACTGTATAACTAGTATACTTAAAGTATACCTGGAGGGTGTTTAGAAGGTCAATGCACCCATGGCCCAGTTAATGACCAGGCCTCATGGTGGGTCAGGGCCTGATCAACCAGGCTGTTACTGCAAGCTGCACACAAACCGATGTACGAACCACAGCACTGCTGGTCAGGTACTGACTTTAGGTGCCCGTCCAGCTCCACACAATTTACAGATATACTTTAATTTACATGATGGTAGGGTTACTGGTCTTTTTTGTCTCATAAACATGCAAAGTTTTGGGTATATCTTGCCACTTCTACTTACATTTAGGTCACATTGCACTTACAGAGACAAGCATATATATACACACACACCCCTCCGGGTTTTCTTCTATTTCCTTACTAGTTCTTGTTCTTGTTTATTTCCTCTTATCTCCATGGGGAAATGAAACAGAATTCTACCTCCATAATCTATGCATGTCGTAAGAGGTAACTAAAATGCCGGGAACAAGGGGCTAGTAACCCCTTCTCCTGTATAAATTACTAAATTTAAAAAGAAATTTTTGTTTTAATTCTTTGGTCATGGCTGGTTTGTTGGAAAAAAAAAAAAAAGAGGTTACAGTCAAAATAAATAAATTCTAAGTACAATTTACCAAGTGAATTTTGCCCATAATTTTACGTTTGTTATATCAGTGGTTTCCTGTGCACACAAATAAAATGAGCAGGAATAATGAAAATAATATTTTAAAATATAATTTTGTCAACAAATTAAATTAATTTTCAATTCTAAAGTCTATTTTTTTTTTTCAAAACAGAAAGCGTTGGCCTAGGTTTCACTTGGCAGATCCTGCAGCTCGCGAGTTCACTGCTCGCTTGGGTCCTGATGGAGGTTCACGTGGATACTCTGCCATAACACAACGTATGAACATATCTACTGTACTTGCTTAAATTATACACAAATTATCCAAAAGAAACCAGAAATGAGACAATTAATTTTTAAAAAATGTCTAGTGTGAGGTTATGAGAATTTCTGTTCATTACGTGTATCTCAGTACATGTAACGAATATGTACCATGGCACATGTAATGAACTGAAGTGCAAGACTAAAGTTGCTACAGTATCTGTAATTTTTGAGAATTTTATTAGCATTAATCATCATTAGCTTAAACTCAAAAGTCCCAATGCAGCACCATATGTCTAAGGTCACAGCTGAAAGGATCACCTATCAATAATCCATGGTTAATAGGATTAACTCTTTCACTGTTGAGGTCCCTGCTCACAAACTTGCTCTCAGTGTCAAAGAATTTTCAAATAAAAAAGAATATTTTTTCTTATGAAATGATAGAAAATCTTTTCCCAATGGTAATGATGCCTAAAGCACGAAATTTGATGGAAAACTTAAGGAATTACTCTCTCGCGAAGTTAGTGGTCTCGGCAGTATATACGCATCAGCGATTTCGCCCACTTTGAGCCCTATTTTCGGCCAATCCCATTGTTCCAGTCAACCAAACTCATAGCTATTTTGCTAGAACTTTATTTGTTATGTCGATTGAGTAAAGGAAACTACCCAATAAAGTGGTCAGAAATTGGCAATTTGGCCAATTTCACAAATTTCGAAAGATGCCAGTTTCAAAATAGGGTCCAGAATAAACAGTGCAGACATTCCTGGCATTAAAATTACATTTTCTCTGTTCATTAGTCACGTCTCCAGGCCCCTCTTATATTACTCGTTTTCCATTTTGAATTTTTATTCACACAACAAATAGAAGATTTACTGTTATGCAGACTACTGCATTATTGTAATAATTTTATAAATAATGTTAACCCAATTGTGACTGCATATTAGACTGGCCAGTTGGACACGTATTGGACGGTGACATCATTTGTTTACTCTTGAACAACGGCAAAAATCGAACATTTCCGCTGTTTTGAGCTCAATTTTAACCCTTTCAGGGTCAGTAGGCCCTCTCAAACTTGTTCTCAGGGTCAGAAATTTTTTGGAAAAAAATAATTATTTTTCTTATGAAATGATAGAGAATCTTTTCCCGGTCATAATGACACCAAAAGTATGAAATTTGATGGAAAGCTTACAAAATTATGCTCTCGCGAAGTTAGCGGTCTCGACGATGTTTACGCATCGGCAATTTTGCCCACTTTGAGCCCTATTTTCAGCCAATTCCAATGTACTAGTCGATAAAAATCATAACTATTTCGCTAGAACTCCATTTTTGTTATTGAATGAGTACAAGAAACCACACATTTACTGATCTCAACTATCCAATAAAGTGGTCCGAAATTGGCAATTTTGCCAATTTCACACAAATTTCAAAAGATGCCAATTTCCAAATAGGGTCCAGCATATAGGTAGTAGGTTGGTAGACAGCAACCACCCAGGGAAGTACTACCGTCCTGCCAGATGACTGTGAAACAGAAACCTGTAACTGTTTTGCATGATGGTAGGATTGCTGGTTTCTTTTTGTCTCATAAACACGCTAGATAACAGGGATATCTTGCTACTCCTACTTACACTTTGGTCACACTTCACAGACACGCACATGCATATATATATACATACATCTAGGTTTTTCTCCTTTTTCTGAATAGCTCTTGTTCTTCTTTATTTCTTCTATTGTCCATGGGGAAGTGGAAAAGAATCTTTCCTCCGTAATCCATGTGTGTCGTATGAGGCGACTAAAATGCCGGGAGCGATGGGCTAGTAACCCCTTCTCCCGTAGACATTTACTAAAAAAGAGAAGAAAAACTTAATAAAACTGGGATGCTTGAATGTGCGTGGATGTAGTGTGGATGACAAGAAACAGATGATTGCTGATGTTATGAATGAAAAGAAGTTGGATGTCCTGGCCCTAAGCGAAACAAAGCTGAAGGGGGTAAGGGAGTTTCGGTGGGGGGAAATCAATGGGATTAAATCTGGAGTATCTGAGAGAGTTAGAGCTAAGGAAGGGGTAGCAGTAATGTTGAAGGATCAGTTATGGAAGGAGAAAAGAAAATATGAATGTGTAAATTCAAGAATTATGTGGATTAATGTAAAGGTTAGATGCGAAAAGTGGGTCATAATAAGTGTGTATGCACCTGGAGAAGAGAGGAACGTAGAGGAGAGAGAGAGATTTTGGGAGATGTTAAGTGAATGTATACGAACCTTTGAACCAAGTGAGAGAGTAATTGTGGTAGGGGACCTGAATGCTAAAATAGGAGAAACTTTTAGAGAGGGTGTGGTAGGTAAGTTTGGGGTGCCAGGTGTAAATGATAATGGGAGCCCTTTGATTGAACTTTGTATAGAAAGGGATTTAGTTATAGGTAATACATATTTTAAGAAAAAGAGGAAAAATAAGTATACAAGATATGATGTAGGGTGAAATGACAGTAGTTTGTTGGATTATGTATTGGTAGATAAAAGACTGTTGAGTAGACTTCAGGATGTACATGTTTATAGAGGGGCCACAGATATATCAGATCACTTTTTAGTTGTAGCTACACTGAGAGTAAAAGGTAGATGGGATACAAGGAGAATAGAAGCATCAGGGAAGAGAGAGGTGAAGGTTTATAAACTAAAAGAGGAGGCAGTTAGGGTAAGATATAAACAGCTATTGGAGGATAGATGGGCTAATGAGAGCATAGGCAATGGGGTCGAAGAGGTATGGGGTAGGTTTAAAAATGTAGTGTTAGAGTGTTCAGCAGAAGTTTGTGGTTACAGGAAAGTGGGTGCGGGAGGGAAGAGGAGTGATTGGTGGAATGATGATGTAAAGAGAGTAGTAAGGGAGAAAAAGTTAGCATATGAGAAGTTTTTACAAAGTAGAAGTGATGCAAGGAGGGAAGAGTATATGGAGGAAAAGAGAGAGGTTAAGAGAGTGGTGAAGCAATGTAAAAAGAGAGCAAATGAGAGAGTGGGTGAGATGTTATCAACAAATTTTGTTGAAAATAAGAAAAAGTTTTGGAGTGAGATTAACAAGTTAAGGAAGCCTAGAGAACTAATGGATTTGTCAGTTAAAAAAAAGGAGAGGAGAGTTATTAAATGGAAAGTTAGAGGTATTGGGAAGATGGAGGGAATATTTTGAGGAATTGTTAAATGTTAATGAAGATACGGAAGCTGTGATTTCATGTATAGGGCAAGGAGGAACAACATCTTGTAGGAGTGAGAAAGAGCCAGTTGTGAGTGTGGGGGAAGTTCGTGAGGCAGTAGGTAAAATGAAAGGGGGTAAGGCAGCCGGGACTGATGAGATAAAGATAGAAATGTTAAAAGCAGGTGGGGATATAGTTTTAGAGTGGTTGGTGCAATTATTTAATAAATGTATGGAAGAGGGTAAGGTACCTAGGGATTGGCAGAGAGCATGCATAGTTCCTTTGTATAAAGGCAAAGGGGACAAAAGAGAGTGCAAAAATTATAGGGGGATAAGTCTGTTGAGTATACCTGGTAAAGTGTATGGTAGAGTTATTATTGAAAGAATTAAGAGTAAGACGGAGAATAGGATAGCAGACGAACAAAGAGGCTTTAGGAAAGGTAGGGGGTGTGTGGACCAGGTGTTTACAGTGAAACATATAAGTGAACAGTATTTAGATAAGGCTAAAGAGGTTTTTGTGGCATTTATGGATTTGGAAAAGGCACATGACAGGGTGGATAGGGGGGCAATGTGGCAGATGTTGCAGGTGTATGGTGTAGGAGGTAGGTTACTGAAAGCAGTGAAGAGTTTTTATGAGGATAGTGAGGCTCAAGTTAGAGTATGTAGGAAAGAGGGAGATTATTTCCCAGTAAAAGTAGGCCTTAGACAAGGATGTGTGATGTCACCGTGGTTGTTCAATATATTTATAGATGGGGTTGTAAGAGAAGTAAATGCGAGGGTCTTGGCAAGAGGCGTGGAGTTAAAAGATAAAGAATCACACATAAAATGGGAGTTGTCACAGTTGCTCTTTGCTGATGACACTGTGCTCTTGGGAGAGTCTGAAGAGAAGTTGCAAAGGTTGGTGGATGAATTTGGTAGGGTATGCAAAAGAAGAAAATTAAAAGTGAATACAGGAAAGAGTAAGGTTATGAGGATAACAAAAAGATTAGGTGATGAAAGATTGGATATCAGATTGGAGGGAGAGAGTATGGAGGAGGTGAATGTATTCAGATATTCGGGAGTGGACGTGTCAGCGGATGGGTCTATGAAAGATGAGGTGAATCATAGAATTAATGAGGGGAAAAGGGTGAGCGGTGCACTTAGGAGTCTTTGGAGACAAAGAACTTTGTCCTTGGAGGCAAAGAGGGGAATGTATGAGAGTATAGTTTTACCAACACTCTTATATGGGTGTGAAGCATGGGTGATGAAAGTTGCAGCGAGGAGAAGGCTGGAGGCAGTGGAGATGTCATGTCTGAGGGCAATGTGTGGTGTGAATATAATGCAGAGAATTCGCAGTTTGGAAGTTAGGAGGAGGTGCAGGATTACCAAAACTGTTGTCCAGAGGGCTGAGGAAGGGTAGTTGAGGTGGTTTGGACATGTAGAGAGAATGGAGCGAAACAGAATGACTTCAGGAGTGTATCAGTCTGTAGTGGAAGGAAGGCGGGGTAGGGGTTCGCCTAGGAAAGGTTGGAGGGAGGGGGTAAAGGAGGTTTTGTGTGCGAGGGGCTTGGACTTCCAGCAGGCATGCGTGAGCGTTTTTGATAGGAGTGAATGGAGACAAATGGTTTTTAATACTTGACGTGCTGTTGGAGTGTGAGCAAAGTAACATTTATGAAGGGATTCAGGGAAACCGGCAGGCCGGACTTGAGTCCTGGAGATGGGAAGTACAGTGCCTGCACTCTGAAGGAGGGGTGTTAATGTTGCAGTTTAAAAACTGTAGTGTAAAGCACCATTCTGGCAAGACAGTGATGGAGTGAATGATGGTGAAAGTTTTTCTTTTTCGGGCCACCCTGCCTTGGTGGGAATCGGCCAGTGTGTTAATAAAAAATAATAAAAAAAAAATAAACAAGACAGACATTGCTGGCACTAAAATAACATTTCCTCTGTTCATTAGTCACATCCCCAGGCCTCTGTTACATTTCTTTTGCTTTCCACTTTGAATTTTTATTCTCACAAAAAAATAGAAGATTTACTGTTATGCAGACTACTGCATTAGTATAGAAATGTTGTAGAAATGGTATAAATAATATCAGCGCATTTGTGAAAGAATATTAGACTCACCAGTTGACGTGTATTGGATGCATGGCTTGATTTATTTACTTTTGAACTTTCGCAGAAATCGAACATTTCTTCTACTTTGAGCTTAATTTCAAGGTACTTTTCATTGTGAAACCAATAAAAATCATCTCAATTTCCGTAATATGTCTTCCATTCTATAGAATGAGACCAGGAAAAGTAGAATACAACCATAAATAACATACAAAAATACACTGCAAAGTTGCTGTTTTACCACCAAAAACACTGTCAGAGTTTTTTTTCTCATTATGCACTGTGTGCTGCAGGATTTTTTTTATACTGCACATACTGACCACATAGACCCATTCTTTCATAAGTAGGCCCACCAGCTTTCTCTCGCTACATTTGAAGGTGCTAGAATTTATGCGTACTATTACGGCACCAACCCTGGCTTGCAAGCCGTACTAGTACGGCACCAACCCTGAAAGGGTTAATGTGCTTTTCATCATGAAACCAATCAAAATCATCTCTATTTCTATAATATATTTTCCATTCTATGAAATGAGACCAAGAAAATTAGAATGCAACCATAAATACTATATGAAAATACACCTCAAAGTCAGTGTTTTAAATCAAAAACACGATCGGAGTTTTTTTTTCTTAATTTGCACTGTGTGCTGCAGGATTTTTTTTATACTGCACACACTGACCATGCAGACCCATTATCTTACATGTAGGTCTACCAGCTTTCTCCTGCTAGATTTGAAACCGCTAGAATTTTGGCTTATTAATGTCACCAACACTGGCTTGTAAGCCGTACTTATGCAGCAGACGGGTCCAACAAAATTAGCAGCAAATGCATTTCCTAGGCAAGTGTTCATGAAGAGTGGGTAACCCAAAGCCTTTTTCAGTGACTGAAAAATAGCCACTTTAAAAATAACAATTGATCAGAGCAGCTATAAAAAAAAAAAAAAAAAAAAAAACAGCACTTCATATGCATGCAGTATTTTTGAAATATAGGATCTAATGTACAGGAGGGCACCACTTATTTGTCAAGTTAGGCTCCAGGCTACCACTGTAAAGTGAATTATTATTATTATTAATGTACATAAATGGTTCATAACATGTTTACACTATCAAATATTAAGTTAGCAATAGAACTAGGCATTAAAAAATACACATACAGTACACTTATTACTTACCTTAAAATATTTGTAGTCTTAATGTAGGGTGAGAGGTGAGTAGTATTTACTGTAAGAAGTCAGGTGTGGTAACTTGCCCAGCTACCACACCTACACAAAATGTATGACATTTAAAGCACCCCAAAGCGATAAAATGCACATGCAGTACACTCATTACTTACCTTAAAATATTTGTAATCTTAATGTAGGGTGAAAGGTGAGTATTTGTTGTAGAAAGTCAGCTGTGGTATTTCTCCCTGCTACCACACCTACACGAAATATACAACATTTAAAGTGCCCCGGAGCGATTATTATTATTATTATTATTTATTATTATTATTATTATTATTATTGACATACCTTGTTCACTGAGTTTAATTATTTCTAACAGCTACCCTTAGATGCCATCATAAATGAGAGAGAATGAGAACACGCGAAGAATGTAAACAGGTAAACATGTATTAATTCCTGCCTGCGTGTGGTTCATACACGTTCATTTCTCATACATTTGTGAAGCTTTTACCCCACAATACAAACACCTTACATTGTGTACAAGTTGTCTTCATGTTGATGCAGTACAATAAGTAACACCAACACTCCTATTCTCGTGCAACACACCATTTTTAGAGGGAATGATGCTGTGGGTGGAGGCATGTGGGATATTTTTCTACAGGTACCCCCAGTAATACTATTCTGTATGCATTTTCTCTGGTGTTGGACTAGAGAAAATGTAATTCTTTCCATCACTCATACGAGACGCCCAGCTAACATCTCGTATTTATGTCAGTATGTTGTATTGTGGTTGTGCATATTATGTTTATATATGTAGCATGTTTCTTGTATAATTTTGAAAAAATATCATAGATGGATTAATGAAAATGTTTATATTAATGTAATATACGAAATTTAAAGCACCTCAGGGTTATTATTATTATTATTTAATTTTTTCAATGACCCGGCCACATCCCACCAAAGCAGCGTGACCCAAAAAGAAAAACGAAAATCTCTCTTTTTAAATTTAGTAATGTACACAAGAGAAAGGGTTACTAACCCCTTGCTTCCAGCATTTTAGTCGCCTCTTATAACAAGCATGGCTTATGGAGGAAGAATTTTGTGCCACTACCCCATGAAGAATGGAGGTTATTATTATTATTATTGTATCTTCAACTGTAGCGAGACACTCTTAGTGATTTTAATGTGTACCCGCATGCCAGCACAGTGTGTAAGTTTATTTAGGTACAGGTACACATAAGTGTGATTATCATAGTACAGTAGACCCCCCGGTTTTCTAAGTTAATCCGTTCCAGAAGTTTGGGCTAAATCTGAAATGGCCAAAAACCGAAGTAATATTTCCCATAAGAAATAATGTAAATCCAGTTAATCTGTTTCAGACACCCAAAAATACTAATGAAAATGAATTTTATAGAGAATAACTATAGTGTTGCAGCTCTTCAGTGGTTAGTACATTCATTACTTACCTTAAAATATTTGTAGTCTTAATGTAGGGCAAGAGGTGAATAGTATTAATTGTAGGTATCCAGTATATGTAGGTACACATGTGTAGTCCCTCTGGGCTACACCTACGGCTACCTACACTGCAGAACACAGCCATATTACCACCATCAACATACCGTGTTCACTGTGTTTAATCGTTTCTAACAACTACCTTTAGATGCCATCATAAACAAAGTGAGAAGTAATGAATACAGTGGTCCCCCGGTTCGCGAAGTCACCGGTAACCGATAAATCTGGTATCCGAAGCGTTATATCGCAAAAAAATTGCCCCAGTTCCCGTAACAAAACCCGGTATGCAATATGATTCGTACGAGACGTGTCCACATGTGGCCTGAACTGCCCCATGTGTGCCAGTGTTTACAAGCCAGCCAGTGTGCGCGCATCTAAGGATACATTCGGTACATTCCATATTATCCATATTATCACTGTTTCTGGTGCTTGTTTCTGCAAAATAAGTCACCACGGGCCCCAAGAAAGCTTCTAGTGCCAACCCTTCGAGACCAAGGGTGCTAATGACTATTGAAATGAAGAAAGAGATAATTGCAAAGTATGAAAGTGGAGTGCGTGTGTCGGACCTGGCCAAGTTGTATAGTAAATCCCAATCAACCATCTCTACTATAGTGAGCAGGAAAACGGCAATCAAGGAAGCTGTTCTTGCAAAAGGTGCAACTGTGATTACAAAACAGCGATCGCAAGTGTTAGAAAATGTTGAGAGACTGTTACTGGTGTGGATAAATGAAAAACAGATAGCTGGAGATAGCATCTCTCAAGCGATCATTTGTGAAAAGGCTAGGCAGTTGCATGAGGATTTAATTAGAAAAATGCCTGCAACTAGTGATGATGTGATGAAAATCACCCTGACACAGCTACTGCAAGCCATGTTGGCAACCTGTTCACTGACAATGT
This sequence comes from Cherax quadricarinatus, assembly GCF_026875155.1. Lineage (NCBI taxonomy): Eukaryota > Metazoa > Arthropoda > Malacostraca > Decapoda > Parastacidae > Cherax > Cherax quadricarinatus. Next base: position 28,720,515 of record NC_069473.1, on the reverse strand, counting down.
TGTGAACCACTTTAGGAAAGTCATAAAGGAACGAGAGGTACAGGTCTCTATGGACAGATATGTTGTACGGCAGAAGTCCAGTGACTCTCAAGCTGGTCCTAGTGGCATTAAAAGAAGAAGGGAAGTAACCCCGGAAAAGGACTTGCTACCTCAAGTCCTAATGGAGGGGGATTCCCCTTCTAAACATTAAAAACTTTGACACTCTCCCCTCCTCCCATCCCATCAGTCATCACCTGATCTTTATTAAAGGTAAGTGTCAATTATTCTATTGTGTTTATTCTATTTTTATTATTGCTATTGTAATTATTCTATTGCATTAAACTTAATATTTCATGTGGTAAAAGTTTTTTTTTTTTTTCATACTTTTGGGTGTCTTGCACGGATTAATTTGATTTCCATTATTTCTTATGTGGAAAATTGATTCGCTTTCCGATAATTTTGCTTTACGATGAGCTCTCAGGAACGGATTAATGACGTGAACCGGGGGTCCACTGTAATTCATGCTGAGAATTGTAAACAAATGCGTGTTAAGGGTGGTGACTGAGCCAGAAGCCAGATTCACAGTTTTCTCTAATGCTCGACTAGAGAAAACGTAATGTTTACCCTCCACCCGACTCGCCACTCGATAGCATATAAACATCACATGTTTATATGCTATATTTATATGCTATATAATATGCAATGTGTTTCTTATATAATTTTGAAGAAAATATCATAGATGGATTAATGAAAATGTCTAAATGTCTTATTTTAGGTTAATATAGACATTTTCATTAATCCATCTATATTTTCTTCAAAATTATAGAAGAACCACATTACATAACATATAAACATGCCTTTGTTACTCGGTCACTAAGGGTGTCCCTTTAGTCTTAACGTCATAGTCATAATACTAATACGTAATAATAATTACTCTTGGGCACATTAAATGTCTTATTTAGGTTAATATAATGTGCCTAAGAGTGATTATTATTACGTATTAGTATTATAACTATGGAGTTAAGACTAGAGGGACACTTAGTGACCGAGTAACAAAGGCATGTTTATATGCTATGTAATGCTTTTCTTCTATAATTTTGAAGAAAATATGATAAATGGATTAATGAAAATGTCTACATTAACCTAAAATAAGACATTTAATGTGCCCAAGAGTGAGTCACGAACGTATGAGCAGCCCAGGTGAACGCTTCTGGTACCAACAATTTCTGAGCGGATGCACGAAATCCAGGGGTAAAGTACTTTAAAACACTTGAAATTTTGGAAAGTTTCCAAACATAATGGAGAGATGCAGAGCTCATGGAGTATGTAAACAGAGTGGCATGCGGTAACCATATTAGTGAGTTGGGGGGGGGGGGGACGTATGATGAGTTTAGGTCATAATTTGAAATGTCCATATTAGTGAAATACCGTAAGGCAAAACGCTGCACAGCGGGGCATTACTATATAGGAATGGTCTGGGGATGTAACTGATGAACAGAGGAAATGTTCTTTTAGTGCCAAGATTGTTTACAGTGTTTCTCCTGTACCCTATTTTTAAATTGGCAGTTTTTTAATTTCACGTGAAATTAGCAAAATTACTCATTTCTGATCTTAGTAAGTGGTTGAAATATTTAAATGGGAGGGTTCTTGTACTCAGTAGATAGAATGGAAGGCACACTAGCAAAATAGCTAGTACGCTATTAGGTGGAATGGAACAATGTAATTGGCCTAAAATAGGACTCAAAGTGGGCTAAATCACTAATGCATAAATATCGCCAAGACAACTGAATTTGTGAGTGTAATTCCATAAGTTTTCCATCAAATTTTTGTACTTTTAGTTTCATTACCTTTGGAAAAAGATTCTCTAGCTCATAAGAATTTTTTTTTTAATTCTTGGACCCAGAAAACGATTTTCAGATCAGGGGTCTAGACCATGAAAGAGCTAAAGCTTATTTGAAGTAAAACAATTACCAAGAAAAAAAAAAAAAAGAGGGATTGCCCTTTATGGTATTTCTCCTGGAAAAGTAATTACAGTATACTGATAAACATGAAGACCTTAGTAAAGTATTTCCACATTTGCAGAATACTCAGACACAGGATTGGCATGGTATATAAATGGTTACCTTGTCCCTGATGTGTACATAAAGAGAAACACAAAATATAGGTTCTTGGTTGAAGGCGGCTCCAACCCATATGACCCCAGAAGCTACCACCCTATGATCATTACAGGTAAACAGTAGAGCAAAAACTTTTATTTGTTGAATTTTGGTGTTGGTATAACAGATTGCATGTTAACTCTGGGTCTACTGTAATTTTATTAAAATCTGTGAGTTAAGCTGCTAGTGGTAGTATCTCCAAGTTCTATTGATGCCAGTATTGCTGACAAGCAGTAGCAGTGCCTACTGGTTATGCTGCTAGTAGTGCCATCTGTCATTTTTTACAATGGATATAGCAGACATTTAAACAGTAAAGTTTCATGGATGTGAGTGTTATAAGGCCTGATAGAACATACTGTACAGCTAGTACTTATATACCCTACAGCAGGTCAGATTTTATAAAGCTCTTAAGGCTATGTAGAAATTATTAAATTTCCCCCTTTATTTTTTTGCATTTCTATAGATGAGCCACATGGTGCATATTCTCAACTGTCAGAAGACCAGCAGAAAGAAGTTCGTGTTTTAGCTGGCATTGGTTACTCAGTCAGAGGAGATCCAAGACCTTTAGCAGGTTAGTAAGCAAAAAGGTAATGCAAACTTTTCTTTGTTGTTAAATTTTAAAATAATGTTTTTTTGTATATTTTTTTATTTGAAATAATGTTGATTAACTATGTAAATCATCTGTCAATGATGCCAGTTAAGTTTCTCAATCTAAGGCGTGGAAACAACCTTTCCATTCCCATGGATTAAATCTGATTGCCTCTGATTTTCCATTATAGATTTACTGTTTTCTTATAAGTACCTTTTAAATGGAGTGCCTTGATACTAATCTTTTGGTCCTAGGAAATGGGGCTATCATTATTATGGGGGAGCACTAAACCCGTGCGGATTATACGGCGCCTGTGAGAGGATGGAAGGCATTCAGGCTCAATTCAAGGAACTGAAGCACAAATCCAATTCCCTAAATCAAGAGCCCCTCACCAGCATCAAGGAACCTCCCTTGAAGGGCATCTCAGATTGAACATCATTATATTGCATCCCTAGGTGCTATATGAAGTGCTCAGCTCTTCCCTATAAATACAGTGGACCCCCGGTTAACGATATTTTTTCACTCCAGAAGTATGTTCAGGTGCCAGTACTGACCGAATTTGTTCCCATAAGAAATATTGTGAAGTAGATTAGTCCATTTCAGACCCCCAAACATACACGTACAAACGCACTTACATAATTGGTCGCATTCGGAGATAATCGTTATGCGGGGGTCCACTGTATAATAATACTCCATGAATATTAGCTTAACACTGAAACAAAACTATATACAGTGCAACTCCAGATTTCATACTTAATCTGTTTCAGAAGGTCAGTCTAAATCTGAAACATACAAAAACTGAAGTAACATTTCCCTTAAGAAATAATATAAATACAATTAATCCATGCCAGACACCCAAAAATATTAACAAAAAATACATTTTCTAAAGAATAACTATAGTTTTACATACAGAAATAAATATCAAGCACTAAGAAATGGATAAATGAACATTTAAATCACTATTACATACCTTTATTAAAGACTCTTGTTGGAGTATGGAAGAAGGTGAGAAGGGGAGAGAGGAGAGCTTATTGTTTGGAAGGGGAATCCCCCTCCATAAGGACTTCGGGTATCAAAGCTTCCCTTCATTGTCTTTTACTGGCACTGGACCCCTGTCGCACTAAAAGTCTGTCCAGAGAGCTCTGTTTCTGAAGTCTCTAAGATTTGCCTAAAATGGGTCTCACCATGCCTTACAACACTGTGTATGCCACTATGCTTCTTGAATCTGCTGACCCAGCCTCTGCTGGCCTTAAATTCACTAACAGCAGCACTTGTTCCAAGCATTTTCTTTACGAGATCCACATGCAGCTGCCTTGCCTTTTCGCAAATGATCGACTCCACAACACTATCTCCCGCTAACTGTTTTTTGTTGATCAATACCAACAACAAAATCTCCACATCTTCGATTGTTTGTGATCTCTGTTTCGTTAGTATATTGACCCCTTTCACAACTTTAGCTTCCTTGATTTCTACTTTCTTTGCCAGGATGGAACAGATTGTTGATTTTAATATCACATACATCCTGGCAAACTCGGCTAAATGATTTTTCTACAAACTCTTTCTTGAATTCTATCGTATTTCTCACCTTCTTTGCCAAAGGGCTGGCACTAGGAACTTTCTTTGGGCCCATGGTGGCTTATTTCACATTCGCACTCAATAGTTATGCACAAAAAACAATGGATTATTACGAAATGTTTCGGATGAACACGTGAAGTAATGCTCACTCGACCAGTGACTGAGCCAGACTGAGACACGTACATATAAGTGGCGGCTTCCCAGGTGGGCAGATGCGTCTGATACATACGATTTCTGGGTGAGGTACGAAATCCGGACCAAAATTTCTCCCAAAAAGGTGATCTAAATCCGAAACATACGATATTCAGTGCGTACGAAATCCAGAGTTCCACTGTACTGTATAGTGTATTTTTCCATGTGAGTGCATTAGCATAATTTACTGATGCTGTTGTCTTAGCTGAATTTATGGACCCCCCAAAGTGCAGCACTGTATGATACTAGTTTAATGCTTGCTTTTAATATAATAATTAGCAATACAGTAATGTATCTATAACACACTGTTTACATTACTTCATACCAGCATATTACAGTGGAACCTCTATTTACGAGTTTAATCCATTCTGTGACCTTGCTCACATCTGTATTTGCTCGTTTGCAAAGTCAATTTTCCTCATTTAAATTAATTGAAATGAAATTAATTCGTTCCAGTGGAATTCCAGGCATAACAAAATACTTCAATAATTTCCCTAATATCAACTCTACGGCTTATTTATCTATCATAATTCATCTAATATGACATAATAAACAATATTAATAACATAGAAACATGATATATACACTAGAATGAATAAAATACATGTCATTACATATGTGGCCATTGTTGTTGCTGGGGTTTATAGGGCCACCACAGCGGCCATTCCTGCTATGGACTACATGTGTAGAGAACCTAGGATAACCCAAGAAAGTCAGACAGAGTGACTTATAATTGCTACACTCTTAATGCTACACTTTGTCACTGACTCCTCCTGCTTTAGTGTTGTATATATCGTAGAAGTGGTACGCTGGTACTGTACTGCCTGGCCAAGTCCTTAACCCTCCACCTAGTTTGTGTATCTAAGATTTCCTGCTTTAATTCCATGGAAATCATCCTCTTTTTCTTCTCAGCACTGTCCTTTGTGCTTGTTTTATTAGGACCCATGGTTAGAAACAAGAAATTTTGCAAAATAACTGCACGAAACGTAAGGAAAACACAGGAATTCCCTCCACTGCGAGTGGAGTGGACTGAGCGTTGTTTTGATACGTACTGCCATCTTGTGGTGGCATTTGGAAACTCGCTTATAGTTGTCTGCCACTGCTGCTTCATGATGTCTGCCACTGCTGCTTCATGTTGTCTGCCACTGCTGCTTCATGATGTCTGCCACTGCTGCTTCATGATGTCTGCCACTGCTGCTTCATGTTGTCTGCCACTGCTACCTCATGCTGTCTGCTCCCACTTTTCCTAGCGTGTTGAAGAGCTATCCAGTATGTGAAGGTTGAGGGGCAGTGCCAATCAGACAGGTATTGTGACGTCATTTGTTTACTCTTGAACATCGCCAAAGAATTGAACGTTTCTGCTATTTTGAGCTCAGTTTCAAGGTACTTTTCATCGTGAAGCCAATCAAAATCATATCTATTTCTGTAGTATATCTTCCATTCTATCAAATGCGACCACAAAAACGAGAATGTAACCATAAAATCCACACAAAAATACACTACTAAGGGGAGGCTAATGGCTGAGAAGTGAACTCCGTTATTTATGGTCCGATTTCTTTCATTTTTAGTGTACGTTAAGAAGCATCTTTCCATCATGCATTGCCCAAGTTTCAATAAGATAGTCCAACAAACAATTGAGATCCAATTCCCTAAATCAAGAGCCCCCCCCCCTCACCAGTGTCAAGGAACCTCCCTTGAGGCCCGCTCGCATCTGGAAATTTCGCTCGCGTCTGGAAGCAAAAAATTGACCAAGCGACTGCTCATATCTGGAAAAACTTGCACATGAATGCAGTCGTAAGTAGAGGTTCCACTGTGTACTTGAAATTGGTATCCATTCATTTTTCAAACATCCAACATCTTGCCATTCATGGAGGCTCTTGGGGTAATCCATTACAGTACATACCTGATATTTTCCTTGCCATCTTTGCTAAGTATCATTCTTAAATTTCTTAAACTTAAGTTTCAATTTTTTCCCTTCAAGGTTAATATTAAACATAGATGATCTTTCAAGGGAAGCTACCTAGTGTAAGAGAAAGGCTCTATCCAGGGAATTGGAGCTACCTTCCTATTCCTTGGATAACTGATTACCTCCCATCCCCCAGGTACTGTATTATCCCTATGGGTTTAGCACTTCATATAATACACTAAAATGATCTACCTCAACATAAGCAAGCTGTAACTTCTATGAATGCTGACTAAAATGTACATCTCTGAATTATAATTATTATTATTACATTCATGGGAAAGTGCGAAACTAATAAGGATCATACAGCTCATGGCACATCTCTGAAGAATCTCCTTTTTCTTTCTACTTATTAAAATTGAGCCAAAAAGATTTTACTCCTTGTTAAAACAAGGAGCAAAGTCTTTCTGGGTCAATTTTAACTTGCACCACCACTGGCTCAGTTATATCTCATGCCAGTTTAACCCTTTGACTGTTGCAGGCCCCTTTCTGAAACTCATTCTATGTCGATAAATTTTTGGAAAAAAAAATTATTTTTTCTTATGAAATGATAGAGAATCTTTTCCCAATGGTAATGACACCAAAAGTACGAAATTTGATCGAAAACTCACGGAATTACCCTCCAGCGAAGTTAGCGGTCTCGGCGACATGTACGCATCAACTATTTCGCCGACTTTGAGCCCTGTTTTTGGCCACTTCCATTGTTCCAGTTGACCACTCATAGCTAGTTCTTTAGAACTCCATTTTTTCTATCTGTTGAGTACAAGAAACGGCCCATTTACCAATTTGAACTACCCAATAAAATGGTCAGAAATTGGCAATTTGGCCAATTTCACACCTCTTCAAGGGGGGCTCCTTGGCGTGGTGAAGAGGCTCTTGGTCTGAGGAATTAGCCCTGTCGGTCTTCTTCCTCAGACCGAACCTAATTACCCCCCATTCTCCCCTCCCCTATCCCATCCTCCCCTTTTTCCATTCCTCTTCCTCCTCCCCACCCCTCCCTTTTGCCCTTCCTCTTTTTGGCCTTTGGGATTTCTCCCACAGGCGCGCTAGTTCCTAGGTAGGGGAAAGGACACCGGGGTCCATCCCATTCCGTTAAGGTTCTTGGCGGTGGCATAGTTTGCCGTGGAATCTGGATTGCCTGGGGATGTCCCGATCCCTCTCCGGTATCCCGGAGTAGCTTTGAGTGTCTTTCGGGCGATGGGTGTATCTCTGGAAGCCACCTTTCGGATTCCGGGGGTGGTGGCCGAAGGAGGTATGCTTTGTGGTGGATATCCGGCCGCCATCTCTTTTGTCCACCGAGGTAGCTCGGCAGATGTGAGGTTGCTATCCCAGATTGCTGGTTTACTGGCATGAAGGGTAGGGTATGGCACGGGTTCCATGCTGCATCTGCGCTACTAGCGGTGCTGAGGTCCTCTTGGGCGCGGAGGGAGATTTCCGGCCCTTTCATTCCTCCTGGGAACTATTCCTCCCCGCTCCCCCCTTTTTTTATTCTTTTTTTTTTATTTTTATTTTCTTTTCTTCTTTCTTTTTTTTTTCTTAAAAACAAAAAGCAAAGGAGTAACCTAACCATGGAGAACCCAATCCATGAACCCACTACCCCCGGGCCCCTTCTTGATACCGCACCCCATTCTGACCCTGCCTTGTGTTTAGACCACTCTTCGGACACTCCTGATGCCCCTGTACCTCTTGCTGGTGCTGTTTCCTCACCCGCTTCAGGTACCGGGGCTTCGACTGACTCCTTCGATTTGTCTGAACTCCGCTCTCCTTTGACTATGCTTCCGGCTTCTCCCTCTACGGTATGGCAATTTTCGAATCGCCCGCCCATTTCACGCCGGACCAACTCCGGTCCTACTCCTAAACGCCAACGTCAATCTCCTGATGATGCTCCTTCGTTACCTTCCCATTCTACTCAGAAAAGACCGACACGTCAAGCACTCCCTCTCCTCGCTCAGTTTCGGACCACACAATGGACTAAATTCTTTACTTTAATCCGACTTCTTCTTCTGCCTACCTTTCTGACCATAGTATTGGCAAAGCGCTCCTGCATCATGTTGGTAGAGATATTTCATTTCATGCTCTCAAGAGCGGTACGCGCATCGTCACAGTCCAGAATGCTACCCAAGCTCATGATCTTTCTCTCCTTTCGAATATCGATACTACTCCTATCACTATTGAAAAACATCTTTCTCAATTCTTGTAGTGGTACTGTCATTCTGCCCCATACCATAGTCCAACAGAATTTCCAGTCATGTGGCAATGACATTTTTGAACAGCTGGAACTCCAGGATCTCCCAATCCTCAAAGTAGACACTTATGTCCTTCCTGCCTGGGGGCGGAGACATTACCCTTGCAATGTGGCTCGTTTAACTTTTGACAGCCGAGAACTCCCGTCCTCTGTATATGTCGCGGGACATCTGTTACAAGTTCGAAAGGTGATACCTACACCGCAACAATGTAGAAATTGCTGGCGTTTTGGTCACCCAGCGAAATATTGCAGGTCTATGGCCGAATGCCCAGTCTGTGGTGCCGACGACCATTCTAATACATCTTGCAGTCAACCTCCATCTTGCCTTAATTGTAATGAAGCTCACCCTTCGTACTCCCGCCGTTGCCAGGTCTACTTAAATGAACGTGAAATCCGTTGCCTCAAAGAGGCAGAAGGTCTCCCTTATGCTATGGCAGTTACTCATCTCCGCCTCCAAGGGAGACTACCCCGTGTTTCTTATTCTCATGTTTCCAAACATCCCCCCACTTCTGGGGTCCCATCTTCTGCAGCCTCCTCTGTTGTTACCCCTCCCATAGCCACTCCGGCATCTAATCCTTTTGCTGTCCTTGGCTCGACGTCCCGACTACAACTCAGTCTGTTCTCACATCTTCGCGTCCTTCCTCACAAGCCCCAGTATCGACAAGACCTCGTACAACACCTAATACCAATCGCCCCTCTACTTCTCAGAAGTCCAAAAAATCCACATTGCTCAAATCTTCTTTGCCCCTTCCTTCCCTTCTTCCACCTCCACACTTTACCTTTCCAGTCTCTGTACCTAGTTCTTCCCCTCTCTCTGGCTCTATTACAAGTGTGGAGATTCACCCTCCTCCTCGTACTATGTCTTCCACCCCCGTCCCCTCCCAAGTTTCTCCCTCTTCTGCCACCTCCCAAGTTTCTGCCTCTTCTGTCCCCCCCCCACACTTCATCTCCAGTCCCTTACACTCTTCCCTCCCCCTCTACTTTGGTACAGTCCATTACTGTCCCAATCTTTACTCACCCTCCTCCTTCTATCTCCAATATGGTCTCCCATACATCTTTGAATTCAGAAACACTTGAAGCCATTTCAGAATATATTGCAGAGACTAAACCTTCAATGGACACTGATTCACTTCCTGTTCCTTCTCTTCCCTCTCCTCCATCTTCACAACCCCATTCTTCGCAACGCTCCGTTCCTTCGCTACTTGAACGTCTTCCAATGCCACCACACGTTGACTTTTCTAACCCCTCTAGTCTGTAGGTGCCTTTACCTACAGATTCCTGGTATTTTCTTCATCGCCAATCATGGCCTATTTACAGTGGAATATCCACGGCCTCAGGGGTAATCGGGGTGAGCTTCAGATGTTGCTTTCCAGGTTTTCCCCTGTTGGTGCTTGCTTACAAGAACCAAAATTACACTCGGCTGTTTTCCAACCTATCTCAGGCTATAATTTATTGTATTCTTCGGATCCTTTCTCAGATGGGACCTTTAATGAAAGTGCCCTTCTTCTACGCAAGGGTTTATTCCGTACTGTCAACTATTTGTCCATACCTCGCTGCATTACACTGCAGCCCGTATCCACTTGAATAAGTGGTTTACAATATTTCTTTATATCTCTCTCCTTCTCGAGCATTTTCTATCCCAGACTTTGCCTTTCTTGTTTTCATCCTTACCACCACCACTTCTGTTACTTTGGTGATTTTAATGGCCACCATTTCCTCTGGGGGGGTCTCATTGTGACTCACGTGGCATCCAGTTGGAGGCTTTTCTCGCCTCTCACCCCCTCCATGTTTTAAATACGGGTACTCCCACCCATTTTGATCCTCGTACTCATACTCTCTCTTGCATCGATCTATCAGTCTACTCTTCCTCCACTGCACTAGACTTCACCTGGTCTGTTCTACCGGACTTACATGACAGTGATCATTTTTTCCCATCATTCTTACTTCTCCTTCCTATTCACCACCTTTCTGTAGCCCTCGCTGGCAATTTGATCGGCAAATTGGGATCTTTACTCACACCTCACTGCTTTTAGTGAGGTTCCTTCTTCATCCTCCATTGATGAGCTCCTACACATCTTCTCGACGTCAGTTTATACCGCAGCTTCTCATTCTATACCCCAAACCTCAGGCAGGCATTCTCAGAATGGCGTGCCTTGGTGGTCTCCTGCTTGTGCTCGTGCAGTACGTTTGAAACGTGCTGCATGGGGCAGGTACCGGTACAATAGAACCGCTGAGAGACTTCTTGATTTTAAGCAGAAGCGTGCGATCGCTCGCCGTGTCATCCGTTTAAGCTAAACGCCACTTGTTGGTGAGACTATGTTTACACCATCACCTTGCTTCTTCTATGAGTGCAGTCTGGAAAAAAGTGAGGAAATTGAGTGGTAAATACTCTCCTGACCCGGCTCCTGTTCTATGGGGTCCCCTGATGTTGATGTAGCAAACCCTCTCGACGTTGCCATTTAACTTGGCACACATCTGGTCCGTATTTCCCGAGGGCTCCATCTATGCCCCCCGTTTCTTTCCTCAAAGTCTGCCAGAGAGTTAGTACCCTTGGACTTTTCTTCTCTCAGAGAAGAACAGTATAATGTGCCTTTTACACTTCAAGAACTGGAGGCAACGCTCTCAGCTTGCCGATCATCGGCAGCTGGGCCTGACGACATTCATATTCGTATGTTACAACATTTACATCGGTCAGCCCTTGTAGTCCTCTTACACCTCTTCAATCTTATTTGGGCACAAGGAGTTCTTCCCCAGCTGTGGAAATCTGCCATTGTTCTCCCTTTCCGCAAACCGTGTACTACAGGACATGATCCTCCCACTATCGTCCCATCGCTCTTACTAGTGCAGTTTGCAAAGTGATGGAACGTCTCGTAAATCGACGTTTAATGTGGTATTTAGAGACACACAACAGTCTCTCCGCTAGTCAATATGGCTTTCGTAAGGGTCATTCTACCATAGACCCCGTACTACGCTTGGATACGTATGTTCGTAATGCCTTTGTGAATAATCACTCAGTTATTGCCATATTTTTTGATCTTGAGAAGGCATATGACAGAACTTGGAGGTATAATATTTTGGCCCAGGCCCATTCCTTAGGCCTCCGAGGCAATCTACCATCCTTCCTTAAGAACTTTTTAACTGACAGACATTTCCGTGTTCGAGTCAATAATGTTCTTTCCCCGGACTTCGTCCAAACTGAAGGTGTCCCTCAGGGATGTGTTCTAAGCACAACACTTTTTCTCCTTGCTATAAATGATTTGGCCTCTGTTCTTCCACCCAATATTTGGTCATCACTCTATGTTGATGACTTCGCTATTGCTTGTGCAGGCGCTGACTGTCATCTTATTGCAGTTTCTCTCCAGCATGCGGTCGACCGTGTTTCCACTTGGGCCACCACGCATGGGTTTAAATTTTCAAGTACCAAAACTCACCAAATTACTTTCACTAGACGCTCTGTTATCTCCGATCATCCTTTGTATCCCTATGGCTCCCGTATCCCCGAACGTGATACAGTCAGGTTTCTAGGCCTTCTCTTTGACCGTAGGTTATCCTGGAAACCTCACATTACCTCTCTGAAGGCAACTTGTCACAGCCCGCTAAACCTTCTTAAAACCCTTGCTCATCGTTCATGGGGAGCTGATCGTCGAACTCTGCTTCGCCTACATTCAGCCCTCGTTTTGTCGAAACTCGATTATGGTGACCAGATTTATTCCGCGCCTCTCCTGCTACTCTCTCTAGCCTTAACTCTATCCATCACCAAGGATTACGTTTGTGCCTTGGTGCTTTTCGCTCTTCCCCTGTTGAGAGCCTCTATACAGAAGCGAATGTTCCATCCTTGTCTGATCGCCGTGATGCTCATTGCCTTCGCTACTATGTACGCTCTCACGATTTACACAATCCTTCCATTTATAGAATGGTCACCGATATTAGTAGACATTCTTTATTCGTTCACCGCCCCTGTTTGCTCCGTCCCTTTTCTCTTCGCCTACATTCACTCTTGTCTTCCCTTCAGTTACCACCTTTATATGTTCATGTAGCATCTCACTTTTCCCTACCCCCCTGGGAAGTTCCAGCTGTTCGTGTCTGTTCTTTCTCACTCCCCTTGCTCGAAAGCTCAACTGCCTACGTGGCTTCCTGCTCTCTTTTCTTGATCACTTCCACTCCCATTCTCATGCCACCGCTGTGTACACAGATGGCTCTAAGTCTTCAGACGGCGTCGGATTCGCAGCAGTGTTTCTGGACAGCGTCGTGCGGGGGCATTTACTATCTTCAGCTAGCATTTTTACTGCTGAACTGTATGCCATTCTTGCAGCACTTATTCGTATCGCATCTATGCCTGTGTCATCATTTGTAGTAGTCTCAGACTCCCTTAGTGCTCTACAGGCTATACGAAAATTTGATACATCTCATCCCCTAGTTCTCCATATCCAACTTTGGCTACGCCGTATCTCTACCAAACATAAAGATATTGTTTTTGTTTGGGTCCTGGTCATGTCGACGTACAGGGCAATGAACAGGCAGACACTGCTGCGCAGTCAGCAGTACATGACCTACCAATTTCCTATTGAGGTGTTCCATTTCTGGACTATTTTGCTGCAATAGCTACCCACCTTCGCACCCGTTGGCAACAACGTTGGTCAACTCTGCTCGGTAACAAACTTCATTCTATTAAACCGAGCATAGGTTACTGGCCGTCTTCTTGTCATCAGTGCCGAGGTTGGGAGACCACTCTCTCCCGCCTTCGCATTGGCCACACTCGTCTTACTCATGGGTATCTCATGGAGAGGCACCCTGTTCCTCTCTGTGAGCAGTGTCAAGTTCCAGTATCGATTAGCCACATTCTGTTAGACTGCCCCCTCTATCAATGAGCACGCAGAATTTACCTCCAACGTCGTCTTCGTTCTACTACTCTCTCTTTACCTTCCCTTCTTGCTGATGGACCCTCCTTTAATCCTGACTCTCTCATTGACTTCTTGACAACGACTGATTTACTCCACAAACTCTGATGATACTTTTCGCTCTCCCCTCAGCCCTTTCTAGTTCAGTCTCTTGCTGCCCTTTACCCTTTCACCATGCACTACCCCGCTGTTATCCGTAACCTCTGACTCCTCCATCTCCCTTTTGCCACCTGATGCCCTCGCTTCCTTCCTGCCCTGCAGCGCTGTATAGTCCTTGTGGCTTACCGCTTCTTTTTGATTATAATAATAATAATGGCCAATATCACACAAATTAAAAAAGATGCCAATTTCAAAATGGGGTTCAGAATAAACAATGTAGACATCTTTGGCACTAAAATGACATATCCTCTGTTTATTAGTCATGTCTCTAGGCCCCTCTTATATTACTATTGCTTTCTATTTTGATTTTTTATTCATACAGAAAAATACAAAATTTACTGTTATGCAGACTACTGCATTATTGTAAAAATGGTATAAACAATATCAGTGCGCTAGTGAAAGAATATTAGACTCCCCAGTTGAAGTGTATTGGACGTGTGGTGTGATTTGCTTGCTCCTGAACATTGGTAAAAAGTGAACATTTCTATTTCTACTACTTTGAGCTCAATTTCAAGGTCGTTTTCATCGTGAAAGTAATCAAAATCATCTCTATTTCTCTAATATGTTTTCCATTTTATCACCTTAGACCATAAAAACGAGAATACAACGATAAATACTATATGAAAATACACCTCAAAGTCGGCGTTTTAATCCAAAAAAACGGTCAGGTTTTCTTTTTCTCATTACGCACTGCATGCTGCAGGATTTTTTTTTGTGGTGCACACTGACCACACAGACCCATTCTCTCACATGTGGGCTTACCAGCTTTCTCCCGCTTGATTTGAAGCCGCTAGAATTTACACGTATAAATACATCAGAAACAGTGGTGCGTAAGACCTATGTATATGACTGAAACAGTCAAAGGGTTAATTCAATACTGTATTGTTAATTCCCCTCAAGGGAGGTTCCTTGATGTTGGTGAGGGGCTCTTGATCTAGGGAATTGGATCTGTGCTCCAGTTCCCTGAATTGAGCCAGAATACCTTTCATCCCCTTCCCCCACATGCACTGTATAATCCTACGGTTTTAGCGCTCCCCCATGATTACAGTATTATGTACTGCTAATTGGCTACATGACCTTGTACAGTAAATTGCAGTGCTATATATACATATGAAAATTCTAAATCCTGTGTAAAGTGAAGTAAAAAAAAAAAATATGAATCTCAATATTTAAATCATTGTCGGATGAATGTATGCTTTTCTTTTTTTAACATGTCAGCCGTCTCCCACGAAGGCAGGGTGACCCAAAAAGAAAGAAAAAAACTCATCATCATTCAGCACTTTCATCATCATTCATATATAATCACTTTCTTTGCAGAGGCACTCAGATACGACAGTTTACGAAACTGTATACTGTATACGTATTTAATAGTCCCTACAATTTTAGTTTTAAGACCTGCCATGTTTTATTTTCTGATAAAATATTACAGTATTATACACTAAACTTTCTAATTTTCTATATTCTAAACTGTAATACTGAATGCAATAATACTGTATATCTGTAATTCAATTTGGTACATTAATCTTTTTATTGGTATTGCAATTAAACTACCAGTATCAGTATAAATATTATTCATTACATTACCACACATGTAGTACAGTGGACCCTCGTTTTTCATAATTAATCTGTTCCAGAGAGTGTGACTAATGGCAAAATTGACGATTTGCAAAACCGTTTTCCCCTTAAGAAATAATGTAAATCCAATTAATTCATAAATAACAATTACAATTAATCCATTTCAGACCAAAAGTATTAACAAAAAAATATATTTTTTACATGAAATATAGATTTACATACACAGAAAACAATGAGACATGAAGAATAAAACAATAATAACATCACACTTACCTTTAATGAAGGCTCTTGTTGGTGTATGAATAAAATACGTCATTACATATGTTAGGAATTGTGGTGGCGGCAGGGGTGTGTGTTTGGAGGCAGGACAAGATAGTCTTCAATATGACACTAATATCAACTCTATGGCTTATCTATCACAGTTCATCTAATATGACATAATAAACAATATTAATAACATAGAAACATGACATACACTCTAGAATGAATAAAAACTGTCATTACATATGTCACAAGTGATGATGTGTTTTGTTGTTGGGTGTATAAGGGCCACTGAGAGCATAAGCTGTACATAGTGGTGGTGGGGGGAGGCGGTGTTGTCAGTAGCCCTATATAACTCCAACAACATTGGAGGAGTTAGGTTCGTGCTGTCCTTTTTCTATCAGTCATTTAACTTACTTGCTACGCTGTAAATGCTACACTTTATCGCTGGCTGGGCTATACCCTTTTATCACTGTGCTGCTTTAGTATCATAAAATTTTGTAGAATCACGAAGAAGTACTTTTTCCCCTCCCCTTCCCCTCCACTTTGGTACTTTGCACGAGTTCTTTCTTAAATTTCATTTGTTTCTCACCTTCATTCCAAAAGCCGGCACTGGGAGTTTCCCTTTTTGGGGGGCCAGGTGGCTTAGGGCAGTTGCAAGCACAAAACAATGGAATTTACAAAAGTATCATATAATGCATGGGATCGTCCTCACTCCTTTTGATAAACAAGGGCCACTGGCTGTGAAGGGGGTGGGGGGCCCAAATCAGGCCAGCGTATGCGTCTGGGACGAGCGACATTTGCGAGTCAAACAACAATTCATAGTCAATTTTTTGACGAAATAAATTATGATTTTTTGAAAAATGACTTCCATCTTACAAAAAAAGAGCCCCACTGTAATTGATATTTACCAGAAAATGTTTTGAATTTTTCAAGCATACTTACCAATTTCACCCAGGGGGGACACCACCTGCAAAGTGAGTTAAAAAAGGAATCCGTAATTGTTTTACATGATGGAATACTGGGGGTCTTTTTTTTTTTGTCTCTTAAACTCAAGATTTAGGTTTGTCTTTCACTTCTACTTACACTTTCTCACACTACACAACATTACAAGCATATAATACACACCCCTCTGGGTTTTCTTCTAATTTTTGTTCTTGTTTTTTTCCTCTACTCCGGGGGGGGTGGGAAAAGAATTCTTCCCCCGTAAACCATGCTTTGTAAGAGGCACTAAAATCCGGAGCAAGGGGCCCAGTAACCCCCTTTTCCCGTATAAATTACTAAATTTTTAAAAAGAGAAACTTTTTTTTTCTTTTGGGCCCCCCTGCCTTGGTGGAAAAAGGGCCGGTTTGTTAAAAAAAAAAAATTATCCAATTTGTATTAATATGCAGAAAGTTACTTGAAATAAAATTGTATATAATTTTGTTTTGAATATTTTTAGGAACTTTTAAAGTTTAGGAAGAAATGGGGAGGTGGTCAGGAGGTATACCATCTTTTAGGAGGGAAAAAAGCAAATGTAAATGTGGGGAGGTCGTGTGAGGATTACGTAGAATGAAAGGGGGAAAGCACTGGAACTATGGGGTCATGACAGAAATTTTAAAAACAGGGGGGGATTAGTGTTGGAGTGGGTTGTACTTTTGTTTAATAAATGTATGAAAGAGGGAAGGGACCCAGGGGTTGGCGGAGAGCATGCTAGTCCCCTTTATTTAAAAGGGAAAGGGGGCAAAAGAGTTGTAAAAATTATAGAGGAATAATTTTTATTGAGTATACCCGGAAAAGTGTATGGAGGGTTATAATTTAAAAATTAAGGGAGACGAATGTAGGTTGCGAATGAGCAAGGGGGTTTCAAGTGGGGAGGGAGTTAGATCAAGTGTTTACATTGAAGCATATATGTAAAAGTATTTTGATAAAAGGGAGGGAAGTTTTTATTGCATTTATGGATTTAGAAAAACATATGAAGAGTGGATAGGGACAATTGGCAGATGTTTGCAATATATGGAATAGGGGGTAAAATTACTAAATGCTGTAAAGATTTTTTAGAGGGTATGAGG
This sequence comes from Cherax quadricarinatus, assembly GCF_026875155.1. Taxonomy (NCBI): domain Eukaryota; kingdom Metazoa; phylum Arthropoda; class Malacostraca; order Decapoda; family Parastacidae; genus Cherax; species Cherax quadricarinatus. The sequence continues at coordinate 28,702,872 of NC_069473.1, read as the reverse complement.
CTCATTTTGGGTGGGGAAAGAGAGGGGCTCTTCTCGGTAAAAATAGGTCTAGACAGGGGTTGTAATGTCCCATGGGTTTTTAAATATATTTTTAGATGGGGGTTTTAAAAGTAGTAAATGCTAGGGTGTTCGGGGGAAAGGGGGGGGATTAAATTATGGGGGAAACAAATTCAAAATGGGGAAATTTAAAACAGTTACTTTTTGCTGAGAACTGTGCTTATGGGAGATTCAAGGAAAAATTTCAAAGTTAGGGGGAGAGTTTGGGAATGTTGTAAAGGTAGAAATTGAAAGGAACATAGAAAAGAGAAGTGATGAGGGGATCAAAGATTTAATAAAGAAAAATTGGATATCAAATTGGGGAGGGGGAGATGGAAGAAGTAAATGTTTTTAATACTTGGGATTGACGGGCGGCGGATGGATTTATGAAGGGTGAGGTTAATCATAGAATTGATGAGGGAAAAAAAGGTGAGTGGTGCATTGAGGTATATGTGGAGTCAAAAAAAACGTTATCTATGGAGGCAAAGAAGGGAATGTAGAAAGTTATAGTAGTACCAACACTCTTATATGGGTGTGAAGCTTGGGTGGTAAATGCAGCAGCGAGGAGACGGTTGGAGGCAGTGAAGATGTCCTGTCTAAGGGCAATGTGTGGTGTAAATATTATGCAGAAAATTCGGAGTGTGGAAATTAGGAAAAGGTGTGGAGTTAATAAAAGTGTTAGTCAGAGGGCAGAAGAGGGGTTGTTGAGGTGGTTTGGTCATTTAGAGAGAATGGATCAAAGTAGAATGACATGGAAAGCATATAAATCTATAGGGGAAGGAAGGTGAGGTAGGGGTCGTCCTTGAAAGGGTTGGAGAGAGGGGGTAAAGGAGGTTTTGTGGGCAAGGGGCTTGGACTTACAGCAAGCGTGCGTGAGCGTGTTAGATAGGAGTGAATGGAGATGAATGGTACTTGGGACCTGACGATCTGTTGGAGTGTGAGCAGGGTAATATTTAGTGAAGGGATTCAGGGAAACCGGTTATTTTCATATAGTCGGACTTGAGTCCTGGAAATGGGAAGTACAATGCCTGCACTTTAAAGGAATGGTTTGGGATATTGGCAGTTTGGAGGGATATGTTGTGTATCTTGATACGTATATGCTTCTAAACTGTTGTATTCTGAGCACCTCTGCAAAAACAGTGATTATGTGTGAGTGTGGTGAAAGTGTTGAATGATGATGAAAGCATTTTCTTTTTGGGGATTTTCTTTCTTTTTTGGATCACCCTGCCTCGGTGGGAGACGGCCAACTTGTTGAAAAAAATAAAAAAAAAATTTTTGTTTACAGTTATATTTCAAGTTACAGTGGAACCTTAAATATCAAACTTAATCCATTCCAGGAGCTAGTTCTAAATTCGAAAAGTTTGAAAAGCGAAGCAATATTTCCCATAAGAAATAATGGAAATACAATTAATCCGTTCCAGAAACCCAAAAATATTCACAAAAAATACATTTTGTAGAGATTAATTGCAGTTTTACATACACACCTAGTTTTACATACACAACCTAGGCTACTGTAGTCTCCCAGCTTAGGCTACTGTAGTCTCCCAACCTAGGCTACTGTAGTCTCCCAGCCTAGGCTACTGTATCCTCCCCTGTTATTACATCTACCTGTATATATATTGATATTATAGTACTTGTGTTGTAATATATGGGCAGTCCTGCATGAAGTTGCCACATACAAAAAGTTAAGTTCTTCTCTGAGGAAATACTATGTTTGTGTTCAATTATGTATTAATAAATACAAATAAGCATATTAAATAACATTTTTACTTACCTTTATTGAAGATTGGTGATGGCATCTGGAAGATGGGGAGGAGGAGAGAGGGAGTTGGGGCTAGTATTTGGAAGGAGAATTCCCCACCAAGAGGACTTCAGGTATCAAAGCCCTCTCTGGGGTTACTTCCCTTCTCTGTCTTTTAATGCCACTAGGACCAGCTTGAGAGTTACTGGACCCCTGTCTCACAAAATAACTGTCCACAGTCCTCTGTTTCTGGTGCCTCGTTAAGATTTCCCTAAAATGGGACATGGTTTTGTCACTGAGCTTGTTGCAAAGATGGCTTGTTTCAGCTTGCTCAGGGTGGTACTTCTGCACAAACATTTGGACATCATTCCATTTGGCATAAATCTCCTTAATCTTTGAAGAAGGCACCTCATCCACTCCCTCTTCCTCCTCCTCTGAAGCAAGGTCCTCAGGTATGGTCTGATACTGTTCCAGATGAAGCTCTTCCAGCTCTTCAGAGCTAGCTCTTCCCTGTGGTCCTCCACCAACTCTTCCACATCCTCGCCACTCACCTCCAGCCCAAAGGTGTTCCCCAATGCCACAAGAGAGTCCACAAAAGGCAGAGGGTCAGGGTCAGCCTCAAACCCTTTAAAATCCCTCTTTTGGACACAATCTGGCCACAATTGTCTCCAAGCAGAGTTCAAAGTCCTGGAAGTCACTCCCTCCCAAGCCTTACCTATAAGGCTTATGGAGCTGTAGATATTGAAGTGATTCCTCCAGAACTCTCTTAGGGTCAACTTAGTGTCTGTGGTCACTTCAAAGCACTTTTCAAACACTGCTTTTGTAGAGTTTTTTGAAGTTAGAAATGACCTGCTGGTCCATGGGCTGGAGGAGAGGAGTGGTGTTATAAAACTGTTATAAAACTGAAGTCCCTAGACAAGAGGTCTAATAAGTTTGGAGGATGAGCATTAGCATTGTCCATTAACAGGAGGCACTTGAGTGGCAAATTTTTGTCTAGGAGGTATTTTCTCACACTGGGACCAAACACTTCATGGACCCACTCTTTGAAAATTTGCCTTGTGACCCATGCCTTATTATTTGCTTTCCACAAGACATATAACTTGTTCTTTATGACATTGTTTTTCTTAAACACTCTGGGATTTTCTGAATGATACACAAGTAAAGGCTTCAATTTAAAATCACCACTAGCGTTAGCACAGAATAAAAGAGTTAGCCTGTCTTTCATAGGCTTGTGCCCTGGGAGTGCCTTTTCCTCCTGAGTAATGTAGGTCCTCTTTGGCATTTTCTTCTAAAACAGGCCTGTTTCGTCACAATTGAACACCTGTTGGGGTTTTAATTTTTCAGTGTCTACATAAACCTTAAACTCCTATACAAAACTTTTCAGCCTCCCATTTGTCTGAACTGGCTGCCTCACCATGCCTTACAACATTGTGTATGCCACTACACTTCTTAAATCTGTCAAACCAGCCTCTGCTGGCCTTAAATTCACTATCAGCACTGGTTCCAGGAGTTTCCCGTACCAGATCGGCATGCAACTTCCTTGCCTTTTCACAAATAATGGTCTCTGAAACACTATCACCTGCCATCTCTTTGTCTTTGATCCACACCAGCAACAACTTCTCAACCTAATCGATTGTCTGTGGTCTTTTTTTGGTTAGCATATTAACACTTTTCGCAACATCAGCTTCCTTGATTTGTTCTTTCTTTGCCAGGATAGAACCAATGGTCGACTTATTTTTCCCATACATCCTGGCAAGCTCAACAAGTCTCACACCACTCTCATACTTCTGTATTATTTCTTTCTTCACATCTATGGTGTTTCTCACTTTCTTTACCACTAGCAAGTTTCTTTGGGCCCATGGTAGCTTATTTCACAGTCCCACAAGCACTAAACACAATGAAATAATCATAAAATGTTTGAATGAGAGAGCAGGTTAGTGTTCACTCAAGCATCAACAAAACCAGACTGGCTCACGGCGCCTGTGCGGGGACATGGACAGTGGGGGCTGCCGGACAGATCCGGTACCCGGCGGTTCGAAAATAGGGGCGAGTTCGATAATAGGGACAAAGTTGGTTCGAAAAAAGTGTTCGATTTTCAAAGCGTTCGATAAGTGATACATTCAGAATTTGAGGTTCCACTGTACATTCTGCATATTAATAAAAATTGGATAAGTTTTAATGTTACTATGTAATATTAAAAGATAGTCTGTAAATTGTACTACCTAGAGTCTACCTTGAGGGTGTTCTGAGGTTGATGCTGTTATATCTCAGGCCTCAAAAGTTGTGAAATTAATAAAATATGTACTTGTTTAATCTTCATGCACGGCTCTTTAGAAGTGAGAGAGTACTTATAATAGACAATATGTAGATGCTGATTTAACATAATAAATCTTTAATATCATACTTTTTTTTTTTTTTTTTTGTAGCTGGACGTTTATGCTTGTGGAAGCACACGCAAGACGGGGACCGACGTAAAGATGTGGAGTTCAGCACATTTGAGCGTTTTCGCAACTCTTTAATGTTGCAGTGTGGTGAAGGTAACAAACAGAAATCTTGGTTCTGTATGGCTTTATATATTAGACAAATTGTCTATTTTCTGTAAACAGTTTTATATTTTGTTTAGGCCAGTTTTAGGCTATGAAATAAATCTATTACTCGATTGCTAGCACACTCACCTCACACACTGTGGTCCAGGATCAATCCCCTGGTACAGCTGGAAAACATTAGGATGTTTTTCCATAAGTCACCCGCTGTCCACTCTTCACCCTTCAGTAAAATGGGTACCTGGGTGTTAGTCAACTGGTGTGGGTTGCATCCCAGGACAAAATTGGCCTAATTTGCCCAAAATGCTCTGCATAACAAGGGGCTTTCTATATAGTAGTGTGTCATTGATGTCAGCCAGGCCTGTATAGCTTGTACATGTACTTGTATAAATAAAGAATATTATATTATGTTTATAAGATATTGAACATTTTTATTTATCTTTCATTTTGAAAGACTAGTGTCCAGTAATATTTCAGTTCACAATACTTAATAAATGATTGATAGTAATGTTACATATTCCAAAGAAACTGCCCAAATTACATGCATGTGCTATATTTACATAGACACCAACACCAAGGAAAGCTCATATTTAAAGGAACTTTTAACTATTATTACAGTAATACCCCGGTTTTCATCCTTAATCCGTTCCAGAAGGTCGGCCGAAATAATGTAAATCCAGTTGATCCGTTCCAGACACCCAAAAATATTAACAAAAAATACATTTTATAGAGAAATAACTATAGTTTTACGTACAGAATGAGAAATATAAATGACCAATTTTAATGATAAATGAACATTACATACCTTTATTGAAGACTCTTGTTGGCATATGGAAGGTGAGGAGGGGAGAGGGAGTTCAGGTTATTGTTTGGAAGGGGAATCCCCCTCCATAAGGACTTCGGGTATCAAAGCCCTATCCAGGGTTACTTCCCTTCTTTGTCTTTTACTGACACAAGACCAGCTTGAGAGTCACTGCACCCCTTTCAAAAGAGACCTGTTCTGGCATTTCTAAGATTTGCCTAAAATGAGACAAGACATTGTCATTGAACATGTTGCAGACATGACTTGCAACAGTTATGTTAGGGTGATAGCTCACTGCAAAACTTTGCAACTCACTCCACTTTGCACACATGTCCTTAATCACTGAAGAAGGCACATTCTCCCCTCTCTTTCTCCTCCTCCTCTGAAGCAATTTCCTCAGCTGTGATCTGTTGCTGTTCCAGTTGAAGGTCTTGCAGCTCTCAATTGGTTAGCCCTTCCCTGTGGTCCTCCACCAACTCTTCCACATCCCATATATCCTGGCGAGCTTGGCCACACATACGCCACTTTCATATCTTGTTACAAGTTCTTTCTTGAATTCCATCGTGTTTCTCACCTTCTTTACCAAAGGGCTGGCACTCTGAACTTTCTTTGGCCCCATGGTGGCTTATTTCACAGTCGCAATCAATAAACAGGCACAAAAAATAATGGATGAACGTGAGGAGTATTGCTAACTCAGCAAGAGACAGGCAGACTGAGTCTGGTATGCGTGAGAGGCGGCGTCCCAGGCAGGTGGACGTGTCTGATACAGATGATTTCAGCACGGATGTACAAAGCCAGGGGGAAAATTTCACCAAAAAAAAGTGCTCGAAATCTGAGTTGTATGATTTCTGTTCCGGACAAAAACTGGGGGCCCACTGTATTATTAGATTTTTTAACACACCAGACCTCTCCCACTGAGGTAGGGTAACCCAAAATAGAAGAAACACTTTCTCCATCACTATCATTGTCTTCCCAGAGGCCCCTCCAAACTATGATGTCCTTACCTGCTTTTTAACTTGTCTGTCTTGATCTCATCAATCCCAGCTGCTTTACCCCCCTTTCATTCTACCCACTGCCATATGCATTTTCCCCACACTTGCATCTGGTTCTTCCTCACTCCTTAAAGATGTTATACCTCCATGGCCAATGAATGAGATAACCACCTCCCTCTCTTCATCAACATGAACAGCTCCTTAAAATATTCCTTCCATCTTCCAATTCCACCACCTCCCCAGTCAAAAAATCCCCGCTTTTGTTTTTAACTGTTAAATCCATTCATTCCCTAGGCTTTCTCAGCTTATTAATCTCATGCCAAATTTTTTCTTATTCTCGGTAAAATTTGTTTAACAAACTTCACCTATCCTCTTGTTTGCTCTTCTTTTACACTCTTTCGCCACTCTCTTAACCTTTCTTTTATACAACATATACTCCATCCTCATTATCACTGCAGTCTGAGATGGCACTCACCCCAAGCATTGAATAGGAAACTTGTAGCAGGGTAGTAATTAAAAATGCTTTAATTACTCTAATGTATAATGCTCATGAAGACTACTTTTGTCAAAAATTTAAAATTACCCACTATGTAAAGTGCAGTAATCTAAAACAGATAGGAAATAAATGGGGATATAGTGTATATTTTGGGTAGTTAAATTATTATTATTATTATAATCAAGGGGAAGCGCTAAACCCGGAGGATTATACAGCGCCTCGGGAGGGATGTGGAAGGCATTCAGGCTTAATTCAGGGAACTGGAGCACAGATCCAATTTCCTAAATCAAGCCTCTTCAAGGGGGGCTCCTTGGCGTGGTGAAGAGGCTCTTGGTCTGAGGAATTAGCCCTGTCGGTCTTCTTCCTCAGACCGAACCTAATTACCCCCCATTCTCCCCTCCCCTATCCCATCCTCCCCATCCTCCCCTTTTTCCATTCCTCCTCGCTCTCCTCACCCCTCCCTTTTTGCCCTTCCCTCTTTTTAGCCTTCTTCGTGATTTCTCCCACAGGCGCGCTAGTTCTAGGTAGGGAAAGGACACCGGGGTCCAACCCATTCCGTTGAGGTTTCTTGCGTGGGGTAGTTTGCCCGTGGAATCTGGATTGCCTAAAAGGGGATGTCCCGATCCTCTCCGTAATCCCGGAGTAGCTTTGGGTGTCTTGTTGGGCGACGGTGTGTATCGCTGGAAAGCCACCTTTCCGGATTCCGGGGGTGGTGGCTGTGAAGGAGGTATGCTTTGTGGCGGATATATCCGGCCGCCCTCCATCTTTGTCCACCGAGGTAGCTTCGGCAGATGTGAGGTTGCTATCCCAGTATTTTGCTGGTTTACTGGCATGAAGGGTAGGGTATGGCACGGGTCCCATGCTGCATCTGCCTACAGCGGTGTCGAGTCCTCTTGGGCGCGGAGGGAGATTTCTGGCCCTTTCATTCCTCCTAGGAACTATCCCTCTCCCCGGTCCCCCCTTTTTTTTATTTTTTCTTTTTTTTTGTTTTTATTTTCTTTTCTTCTTTCTTTTTTTTTCTTAACAACCAAAAAGAAAGAGTACCTAACCATCGGGCAGCCCTAGTCCCCTGAACCTAGTACCCCGGGCCCCTTCTTGATACCCACACCCCTTCTGAACCCACCGCCTCGTCTTTGGACCACTCTTCAGACATTCCTCATGCCTCTGTACCTATTGCCGTGCAGTTTCCTCACCCGCTTCAGGTACTGAGGCCCGTCGACGACTCCCTTCGATTTATCATGACCTCGGCTCTCCTCTGACTATGCTTCCGGCCTCTCCCTCTACGGTGCGGCAATTTTCAAATCGCCGACCCTTTCCAACACGTCGTGACCAACTCTGGTTCCCACGCCTAAAACGTCAACGACAATTTACCTGCTTGATTGATACTTCTCCCACCTTCACCTTCATCGTTCTTCTCAGAAACCGATAGACACGTCCCTTCACCTAACCTTTCCCTCTCAGTTTCAGACTGTAACAGTGGGACTCAATTCTTCACTTAACGACCAACTTCATCTACTGCCTACTTTTCTGACCATAGTATTGGAAAGGCACTCCACGCCATGTTTTGGTAAAGATATTTCTTTTCATGCTCCTTAAGAGCGGTACGGCCGCATCATTACCGTAAAGAAATGCTACCCATCGCTTCGTGACTCTCTCGTCCTTTCCCATATATGATACTGTTTCCTGTCACCCCCTTGAAAAACATCATTCCCTCAATCTGTAGTGGTACCGTTATCTGTCCCCATACCATAAGTCAACATAAATTTCCAGAATGTGGCACCGACATCTAGAACTGCCTAGGAACTCCATAGATCTCCCAATTCCTCAAGGAGACACTTACTTCCTTCCTGCCCCGTGGGCGGAGACGATATCCCACCAAGCAATGTGGCTCGTTTAAAACTTTGACAGCCGAGAACTCCATCCTCCGTTTATATTTTAGCAGACATCTGTTACAAGTTCGAAAGAGTGATCCCTACACCACAACAGTGTAAAATTGCTGGCGATTTGGCCATCCAGTCGAAATATTGCAGATTATCGCCGAATGCCCAGTCTGAGGTGCCAGATGACCATTTCAAATCGTCTGCAATCGATCTCCCCTCTTGCCTTGAACTGTCATGAGGCTCACCCTTCGTACTCATTTCGCCGTTGTCCAGGTCTATTTAAACGAGCGGCGAAAATCCGTACCTCAAAGAGACAGAAGGTTCTCCCTTATGCCATGGCAGTTTCTCATCTCCCCGCCTCCAAGGGAGACTCCCACGTGTTTCTTATTCCCGTGTTTCAAAACTCCCCCCACTTCTGTAACCCATCTTCTACAACCACACCTCTGTGGTTACCTTCTCCAAATCACTCCCTGTATCATAATCCTTTTGCTGTCCTCGGCTCAGACGTCCCTAGACTTCAAATTCAAACGCCTCAGTCTAATCTCGCTTCTTCTTCGATTCTCTCGGGGGGTTTTGTGTTGTTTTTTTTACAAGCCTAGTATCGCGAGAAACCTCGTACGCACCTCTTTCCCAACCGTCCCTCTACTTCTCAAAAGTCAAAAAAGGTCCGTAAAACCTCCTACCCATCTTCCTACCTCCTCTTATAACCCTCCCTGTCTCTGTCCCTATTCTCTTTCCCCTCTCAATGGCTCGGTACAAGTGGCGAGAGGTTTCCACCCTCCTCCCATCGTAATGTACCTTCCTCCCTGTGTCCCTCCCAAGTTTCTTCCTCTTCTGGCACTCCCAGGTTCCTGTCTCTTCTCTTCTGTCCCCTCCCACGCTTCTCACAGTTCCCTCCACCCTTTCCCCGCCCCCACCCTACCTTGGTAACAGTCCAATACAGTTCCAATCTTTACTCATTCCTCCCCCTATACCATTTCCCCATATGTCTCCCATACGACAATCTCTGAATTCCGAAACACTTGAACAAATCTCTGAATATATTCAGAGACCAAACCATCAATGGACACTGAACCACCTTCGCTCTTTCTCTCTCCTCTGCTCCATCAGCGCAACTCCTTTCTTAACAGCGCACCCGTTCCTTCGCTGACATGAACATTTCCAACTGCCATCCGCGGTGGACTTTTCTAACGCCTTCTAGTCCTAGGAACCTTACCCTGCGGATTTTCACGTAACTTAATATCATTGCCAATCATGGCCTTTTTACAGTGAGGAATATACGCGGCCCACAGGGTAATCGGGGTGAGCTTCAGATGTTACTCTCCCCAGTTTGCCCTGTTGGTGTTTGCTTACAGGAACCAAAATTACACTCTGCTGTTTTTCTGCACATCTCATGAGCTATAATTTATTGTATCTTCATAACCTTTTCAGATGGGACCTTTAATGAAAGTGCCCTTTCTTCTCCGCACTGATATTCCGTACTCAACTATTTATTCATACTTCGCTGCATACACAGCACCCGTATCCACTTACATAGGTGGTATACGCTCTTTTCTTTATATCTCTCTCCTTCTCGGGCAATATCTAATCCGGATATGCCTTCCTTGTTTCGTCATTACCGCCAACCGAATCTGTTACATGGTGAGTTTAATGCCCACCATTTCCTCTGGGAGGGTCTCACTGTGCTACCGTGGAATTCAGTTAAGGCTTTTCTGCCACCTCACCCCCCCATGTCTTTAAATACAGGTACTCACACCCATATTGATCCTCAGGACTCATACTCTCACTTGCAATCGATCTCTCGTTTGCCACTTTCCTCCGCCGCATAGACTTTACTTGGTCTGTTCTCCTCTCACCGGACTTACAATTGACAGTGATCATTTCCCTTCCCAAATCATTCTATCTTCCCCTTCATATTCTCCACCCTCCTTCGCACCCCACGCTGGCAAATTAATCGGCAAATAGGAACCTTTAATCACACCGACTGTTTTTAAAGAGGGTTCCTTTCTTCGTCCTCCATCGATGAGCTTTTACCACCTCCTTTCCTCGTCCTCCTTTTTTGTTTTTTGTTTCACACCGACAGCTTCTTCTCATTCTATACCCCAAACTTCGGGCAGGCATTCTCAGAAATGCGTGCCTTGGTGTCTCTCTGCTTGTGCTCGTGCAGTACTTGAAACGCGCTGCATGGGGCAGGGTACCGGTACAATAGAACCACAGAAGCGACTCCTTGATTTTAAACAGAACGTGGCGATTCGCTCGCCTGTCATCCGTGACGCCTAAACGCACAAGGGGTAATTGTCTGGCGACTTATGTCCCACCAACACCGTCTGCTCCTCTATTGATGCAGTCTGGAAAAAAGTACGAAAACTGAGTAGTAAAATATTCTCCCTGACCCGGCTCCTGTTTCTGCGAGTTGCCGGTGTCGATATAGCAAACCCACTAGAATGTTGCCAATGAAATTTGGCAATCATCAGGTCCGTATTCATCAGGACTCCATCTATGGCCCCTTCATTTCTTTCGCTTCTTTCTTTCCTATTCCTACAAGTTCTGCCAGAGAGTTAGCACCCTTGTACTTTCTTCACTCAGAGAAGAACAGTATAATGTGCCTTTTACACTTCAAGAACTGAGGCAACACTCTCAGCTTGTCGATCATCGCAGACAGGGCCCGACGACATTCATATTCGTATGCTTACAACATTTACATCAGTCAGAGCCCTTGCAGTCCTATTACGCCTTACAATCTATTTGGTACAAGGAGTTCTTCCACAGCTGTGGAAATCCCATTGTTCTCGTCGTAACCTTACAGCAAACGGCATGCACTACGACATGAAACCTCCCCTCTATCGTCCCCTTGCTCCTTACCAGTGGCAGTTTGCAAAGTAAAGGAACGTCTAGTAATAGACGTTTAGTGTGGTATTTAGAGACACAAACAGTCACTTCTCTCCACTCGTCAATATGGCTTTCGTAAGGGACGTTCTACCAAAGAGACCCTTACTGCGCTTGGATCGTATGTTCGTAATGCCTTTGCGAATAACCACTCAGTTATTGCCATAATTTTTTGACCTTGAGAAGGCATATGACACAACAAATGGGGTATAATAATTTAGCACAAGTCCACTCCTTAGCTCGAGCAATCTACCATCCTTCCTTAAGAACTTTTTAACTGACAGCCATTCCGTGTTCGGGTTAATAATGTGCTCTCCCCGGACTTTGTCCACGCTGAAGGTGTCCCCCAGGGATTGTGTTCTGAGCACAACACTTTTCTTCCTTGCTATTAAATGATATGGCCTCTAGTTTCCATCAAATATTGGTCCATCACTCTATGTTGCTGTTCTTCGCTATTGCCTGTGCAGGCGCTGACTGTCCACCTCCTTACAGTTTCTCTCCAGCATGCAGTCCGACCGTGTTTCCAATGGGCCACCACACATGGGTTAAATTTCCAGCAACTAAAACCCACCAAATCACTTTTCCACTAACGCTCTGTCATCTCTGATCATACCTTTGTACCTCATGGCTCACGATATCCCTGAACGTGATACAGTCAAGTTTCTGGGCCTCCTCTTTGATCGTAGGTTACCTGAAACCTCACATACCTCTAAGAAGGCAACTTGTTTTCCACCCCCCCCCCACAAGCCCGGCTGAACCTTCTTAAAACCCTTGCTCATCTTTACCGTGGGGAAGCTGATCGTCGAACCCTCCCTTCACCTACATTCCACCCTTATTTTATCAAACTTGATTAAGGTGACCAGATCTTATTCAGCTGCATCCTCCTGCTACTGGCCTACTCTCTCTAGCCCTTAACACCCCCCATTCCATCACCAATGATTACGTTTATGCCATTTTTGAGCTTTTTCGCTCTTTCCCCTGTCGAAATGCCTTCATGCAGATGCGAACGTTCCATCCTTATCCGATCGCCGAGATGCCCATTGCCTGCCACTATTGTACGCTCTCATGAATCTCTCGCAATCCTTTACCATTTATAAATGGTCACTGATATTAGTAGACATACTTTATTTGTTCCACGCCCCTCTTACTCCGTCCTTCTCTCTTCGCCTTCATTGCGCTCTTGTCCCTTCTCTTCAACTACCACCATCTATGTACATGTATGCATCTCACTTTTCCCACCCCCCTGGGAGTTCCAGCTGTTCGAGTTCCTGTTCTTTCTCCCTCCCTTGCTCGAAAGCCCAACTGTCCTACGGTCCCGCTCCCGCTCTCTTTTTCTTACCACATCCCACTCTCATTCTCATGCCATTGCTGTGTACCACAGATGGCCTAAGTCCTTTCTACGGCGTAGGATTCGCAGGCAGTGTTTCCGGACAGCGTCGTACAAGGCATTTTACAATCTTCAGCAAGTATTTTTATAACTGCTGAATTAATGCCATCTTACAGCACTTTTCCGTATTGCATCTATGCCTGTGTCAATCATTTGTGGTTGTCTCGAGACTCCCTTAGTGCTTTACAGGCTATACAAAAATTGAATACACCTCACCCCTTAGACCTCCTATCCAAACTTTGGCAACCGCCGCTCTTTTACTAAGCAAAAAGAAAATTAAAATTGTTTTTTGTTGGGTCCCCTGTCATTGACGTACAGGGCAATGAACAGGCAGCACTGCTGCGCGGTCAGCAGTACATGACCTAACCAGTTTCTTATAGAAGGTATTCCATTACGGACTATTTTGCTGTAATATCTTCCCACCTTCACACGAACCGTTGGCAACAACGTTGGTCTACTATGCTCGGCAACAAACTTCAGTCTATAAACCGAGTATAGGTTACAGGGCCCTCATCTTATCACCAGTGTCCGAGGTTTGGGAGACTACTCTGTCCCCGTCTACGCATTGGCCCATACTCGTCTTACTCATGGATATCTCATGTGAGAGGCTTCTTGCTTGCCCTCTCTGTGAGAATTGCCAAGCTCCATTATCAGTCAGCCACAATTCTGTTGGACTGCCCCACTTTATCACGAGCACGCAGAATTTTATCCTCTGTCGTCGGGTCTTCTTCCCCCGATGCTCTCTCTTTACCTTCCCTTCTCTCTGATGACGCCACCTTCATCGGACTCTCTCATTGACTTTTTTACAACGACTGACTTACTTCACAAAATTCTGATACTTTCCAGCCTTTCTACTTGTATCTTCTTGCTACCCTCCTACCCCCGTACTATCCCCTGCCCCCCCGCTGTTTAATACTGTAACCTGCTTGATCATCACCCCTCCCTTCTGCATCCAAGTTCCCTTGCTTTTCCTTCCAACCCGCAGCGCTGTATATTATTATTATTATTATTATTAAAATCAAGGGGAAGCAGTCTAAACCCCCGGAGGATTATAACAGCGCCTGCACCGCTGTATAGCCCTTGTGGCTTAGCGCTTCTTTTTGATTATAATAATAATAATCCTAAATCAAGAGCCCCTCACCAACATCAAGGAACCTTCCTTGAGGGGTGGGTAGTTAAAACATTTCATAAATCAGGTCAATGAAATGAAGCCACTGGTTAAGACAGTTTACTTTGCACACGGTGGTAGCTTTACCATATTTGTTGGCAAGTCTTGCCATTCAAAATAGTCAAAATGGCTTTGGATGCCTTTAAAAAACTTAACATTGATGCTGCATGGTTTATTTTTTGCTATCCCCACTTGTCTAAATTATCATTCCTTATGTGTTTGTGAAAGTTTTATTTCATAAAAAATCTCTTATAATTTTAGTAAAGGTAGGATAAATGCCCTTTTTGCTTCACTTTTGTTTTCCTTAGTTACTCCCTTCGAGAGAAATGCCTTATACTGAAGGGCTCTTGATCCAGTGAACAGGAGCTAACTTACCTTTCCTTGAAATTGAACATGATTCCCTCCTAGGTACATTATTAAAGTTGTGAACATCTAAACCTCTAGGGATTACACAGTGCCAGAGAGAACAGGAGGCAATTAGTTTTGATCCAAGGAAAGGGTAGCTCCATTTCTCGAGATTTAGAGTCATTCACTGGTATTAGGGAACCTTCCCTGGAAGGTTTAGAACATCCATAATAATTTTTTAAGTTCATATTTTAGAAAGATTGAAAATTATAAATGTTGAGTAAATTTTTCTGTAATCTTCAGGAGAAGCTGCTGTTTTGGAGTTCACCCCAAACAAATCCTGGCCTGATGTAGTATACTACAATAGCTGGACAGCTCCGAACATGGGCTGGCGTCTCCACATTCTGGAAGAAATACACACAGAACAAATTTTGGCTGCAGTCAGTGGTAGTCAGGGATTAAGATTTATTGTCTGGCATAAATTTTCCTTTATTTTATGTTTAGGTGTATGGACAGTATTGATCCTAATATAACTTTATTGAAAATTAGAATGCTATTACTACCAGGTTGCAACAGTAAATGATCAATGCAGGTTGTGTTTTTGTCATGAATATAATTATTGTTGGGTACACTGTAATTTATAGCTTTTACTTTGAATCTTAGTGAACTTTGTTAAATGTCAGTTAGCCTTTTTGTGTAAAATAAGTTTATATTTTCTCATTTATTCATCAGTCAATTTTATATATATTTAGAAATGTGTGTATATATATCTAGCTAGTTTTCTGTTCCAGCGACTCAGCGCTGCAGTTCAGAGGGGTACTGCTGTATCCTAGGTATATGCCCTAGCTCTGAGGAGCTTGATGAGATTTTTGCATTGTAATTTGTGATAAACGCGTAGCAGTATGTACTTGAAATGTATCCCTCAAACCTCATGTACTGTATAGGCCATCTTTGTACCAGCAATGTATCTTTTGAAGTCTTGTGTACCATATTATGTAATAAAATATACCTATTGGTCTATATATTTTTTTTCCAATACTCTGGCCGTCTCCCACCGAGGCATGGTTACCCAAAAAAGAAACACTTTCACCATCATTCACATATAATCACTGTCTTTGCAGAGGTGCACAGATACAACAGTTCAGGTGTCACTCCAAACAATGCCTGCATTTTAATGGAGGGGTTTAGAATAGCCTAAACCCCTCCATTAAAATGCAGGCATTGTATTTCCCACCTCCAGGACTCAAGTCTGGCTAACTGGTTTCCCTGAATCCCTTCACAAAATATTACCCTGCTCACAATCCAATAGCTTGTAAAGTCCCAAAAACTACTCGTCTCCATTCACTCCTATCTAACACACACTCAGATGCTTGCTGTATGTCTAAGCCCCTTACACACACACACACACAATCTCTTTATATATACAGTAGGGCCCCACTTTACGGAATTCTGCTAATACGGTCATTTCAAATTACGACCCAGACTCTCTATACGGCTTCCCCCACCCGACTTTCTAATACGGTCACCGCGCCCCACCCAGTTTGTTTACATTCTCTGTGAGTTCCGTAAGCACCGGGTGTCTCCATTATGTCTGGAAACTCCAAAATTTCAAGTGTTTTTAAAAGTTATTTCATACTTTATATATACAGGTACCATCCGACTTACGACCGAGCTTGGTTCCGACCAACCGGTCGTAGGTCGAAATGGACTTAAGTCAAACCTTACTACTGAATATCAACATCACATTTTTGTAATGACTTTATTTTATGGTTTTATTTTGGTATTTCATTTTTTACTTTACTTTTTATACTGTTAGTACTGTATATTATACTGTAAGGTTTAGGATAAACACTGTGTACAAGACAAACAGTTGTTCATTTCCCAGAAATTTGGCATATAAAACACGGTCGTAAGTCGAGTGGTTGTATGTCGAGCAGGTTTAAGTCGATGGTAAGATTGTACTCTAATAATTATACATTAAGTATACTGCAACACTAAAAAAACGTACACACTGTGCTGGCGTGCAGGTACACATTAAAATCAGTAAGTGTGGTCTTATGGTCTTGAGACGCCATATTTATTAATGAAATAATTAAGACTCAATCACCGAGTCTCATTAATGTTGTATTTTTACTTTTAATATACATATTTTCTAATTCGTCAATGACATTTTTTCAAAAATATATAATAAACACAATACATAACATATTAAGATATAAATACACCCACAGTAGAATAAATAAACAAATATGAGATGATGTAGCCAGAACGACTTGTACGAGTGACACCATAAGAATAATACAGTGTACCCCCGCATAACGATACCTCCAAATGTGACCAATAATGTAAGTGTGTTTGTATGTGTATGTTTGGGGGTCTGAAATGGACTAATCTACTTCAACAATTTTCTTATGGTAACAAATCGGTTAGTAACGGCACCCTGAACATACTTTGCTGGAGTGAAAAAAATATCGTTAACCGGGGGTCCACTGTAATAAATAATAATCACCGAGCTCATTAAATGCTCATGTAAAACGTTAATAACACATTCCCATTAATCCATCAATAATATTTTCTCAAAATTATATAATAAACACGATACGTAACATATAAATATGAAAATACACCCCACAGGTAGACTAAACATAAATATGAGATGTGGAGCCAGACACTTACGAGTGACGGCAAGAATAACATTTTCTCTAGTCCAAGATAAAGAAAAGTGTTACTGGGTGTAACTGTAGAAAATTATTCCTTTCATAGCCTTCACTCATGTCATTTTTCTTCTAAAAATGGTGTTTACATGAGAATGGGAGTGTTCCTCTTTATTTAATCTACCATATCAACGTAGAGAGCACTTGTACACAATGTAAACTTGTACACAAACCAACGTGTTCGCCTGGTTTGTTTACTAAACTCACATTTTCCTGGTGTTTGTTTACATAACTCCATAGTGTCCTCCTCTCATGTAACTCATCTGTCTCTCTCTCCATTTACGTATTCGTTTTTATCTCGATTACTCACCTCTTACCCTACATTAAGACTACAAATATTTTAAGGTAAGTAATAATGTACTAATGTGTATTTTAAGGAGCAAGGGACTATAACCACTCTCCTGTTAATTACTAAATTTAAAAGGTGAACTTGAGGTATTTCCTTTTGGGCCACCCTGCCTCGGTGGGATACCTGAGAGAGTTCCGGGGGTCAACGCCCCCGCGGCCCGGTCTGTGATCATGCCTCCTGGTGGATCAGAGCCTGATCAACCAGGCTGTTATTTGCTGGCCTGCAGCACGCAAACCTACTACGAGCCACAGCCGGCAGGTCAGGAAACCGACTTTAGGTGCTTGTCCAGTGCCAGCTTGAAGACTGCCAGGGGTCTGTTGTAAATTCCCCTTATGTGTGCTGGAGGCAGTTTTACAGTCTCGGGCCCCTGACACTTAATTGTAAAGGTCTCTTAACGTTCTAGTGACACCCCTGCTTTTCATTGGGGGGATGGTGCACATCGTCTCCAAGTCTTTTTGCTTTCGTATAGAGAGTGATTTTCGTGTGCAAGTCGGTAAACTAGTCCCTCTAGGATTTTCCCAGGTGTATATAATCTGTATCTCTCCCCGCCCTGCGTTCCAGGGAATACAGGTTTAGGAACCTCGAGCGCTCCCAATAATTGAGGTGTTTTATCTCCGTTTATGCGCGCCGTGAAAGTTCTCTGTACATTTTCTAGGTCGGCAATTTCACCTGCCTTTGAAGGTGCAGATTTGTTGAAAGAAGATGATTGTGTATTTTACTTTTTTATTGTTTCTACGCCTAGTTCTATTGCTAACTTAACATATGTTAGTGTATCTTGCTGTCTATCTAGTAAACCTACCAACCGACATACGACCTGCTCGACATACGACCACTCGACTTACACGACCGTGTTTTTGGTATGCCAAATTTCTGAGAAATAAAAACCTGTTTGTGATGTACACAGTGGTTTATTCCTAAACCTTACAGTATAAAAACACAGTATTAACAGCATAAAAATAATGTAAAAAATGAAATACCAGAATAAACCAATAAAATAAAGTCATCCAAAAATGGTGATGTTGAAATTCAGTAGTTAAGGTCGACTTTTGTCCATTTTGACTTACGACCAGTTTGGTCCGAACCAAGCTAGGTTTGTAAGTCGGATGGTTAGGTGGTATTCTATCATTAAAATAGAAAAAAAAAAGGGTGTTCCACTGTCGGAATTTCCAACAAGTCCCCTCTCTAGGGTTATTCCCTTCTTGTCTTTTAATGCCACTAGAACCAGCACGAGTCATTGGACCCCTGTTGCACAAAATAACTGTCCAGAGTTCTCCGTTTCTGGCGTCTCATTAAGACTTCTCTAAAATGGGCCAAGTTTTGTCACTGAACATGTAGATATGGCTTGTTTCAGCTTGGTCTATTTCTCCACAAAATTTTGCACCTCATTCCACTTTGACAAATGTCCTTAATCACTGAAGAAGGCATATCCTTCCTCTCTCTTCCTCCTCCTCCTTGAAGCAAGTTCCACAGCTGTGGTCTGTTGCTGTTCCAGTTGAAGATGTTGCAGCTCTTCTTCAGTGGTTAGCTCTTCCCTGTGGTCCTCCACCAACTCTTCCACATCCTCGTCACTCACATCCGACCCCATGGACTTCCCCAAAGACACAATAGATTCCGCAACAGGCAGAAGGTCGACAGGGCCAGGGTCAACCTTAAACCTTTCAAAATCCTTCTCGAGGACACAGTCTTGCCACAATTGTCTCCAAGAAGAGTTCAAAGGCGTGGAAGTCACTCCCTGACAATTCTTACCTATGAGGTTTATGCAGTGGAGGATACTGAAGTGATTCTTCCAGAACTCTCTTACGTCAATTCAGTGTCCAAGATCACTTCAAAGCACTTTTTGAAACACTGCTTTTGTGTAGAGTTTTTTGAAGTTAGAAATGACCTGCTGGTCCATGGGCTGGATGAGAGGAGTGGTGTTAGGAGGCAAGAACTTCACTGTTATAAAACTGAAATCCCTAGACAATTGGTCTACCAAGTTTGGAGAATGAGCAGGAGCATTGTCCATTACTAGGAGGCACTTGAGTGGCAATTCCTTGTCAAGAAGTATTTTTTCACACTTGGGCCAAACACTTCATGGACCCAATCAATGAAAATTCGCCTTGTGACCCATGCCTTATTGTTAGCCCTTCACATCACACACAATCTACTCTTGACTACATTGTTTTCCTTGAACACTGGGATTTTCAGAGTGATACATGAGTAAAGGATTCACTTTGAAATCCCCACTAATGTTAGCACAGAACAAAAGAGTTACATTGTCTTTCATAGGCTTGTGTCCTGGCAGTGCCTTTTCCTCTTCCATGATGTAGGTCCTCTTTGGCAATTTCTTCTAAAGCAGGCCTGTTTTGTCACAATTGAACATTTGTTGGGGTTGGAATTCTTCGTGTGTATGTACCCTTTGAATTCCTATTCAAATTTTTCAGGCTCACAGTTGTCAGAACTTGCAGCCTTACAACACTGTGTATGCCACTACGGTTCTTAAATCTCTCAAACCAGCCTCTGCTGGCCTTAAATTCACTATCACTAGTACCAGGCCTTTTCTTTATGAGAGTCTGCATGCAATTGCCTTGCCTTTTCACAATGATCATCTCTGAGACACTATCTCCTGCTGTTTCCTGATCCACAAAAAACAACAACAACAACAACACATTTTCATTAGTTTGTGATCTCTTTTTTGTTAACAGGTTTACCCCTTTCGCCACATCAGCTTCCTTGATTTGTTCTTTCTTTGCCAGGACAGAAGTGATCGTTG
>NC_069473.1:28660281-28677781 GCF_026875155.1 Cherax quadricarinatus | reverse complement strand
CTTACATAATTGGTCGCATTTTGAGGTGATTGTTATGCGGGGGTCCACTGTATTTTATATATATATATATATATATATATATATATATATAGAGGGGAGAGAGAGAGAGAGAGAGAGACACACACATACAGGTCTCCCTCAATATTCATGTTTTCAGCTTTCGTGGGCTTCACACATTCGCGAATTCCCAACCGCCAAATTCCCAGCCGCCAAATCATATTCAAGTTTCCCGCCACCTGCGAGTCCCTACTACCCTCCCCGAACCCGCAACTGGCAGCCAGCCCTCCCACCACTCAGTGTGGTGAGTGTTTTGTTTGTTCATTATTTGCTATTAAACTACGTTTTAAATAATGTAAACACATTCATGACTGCATATTGGAATGGCTATTTGAACAGGTATTGGACGGTGACATCATGTGTTTACTCTTGAACACAGCAAAGAATCAAACATTTCTGCTACTGCTAATAATAACAATAGTAATAATAATAATAATATAATAATACGATATAATTGAAGAAGGAAATTGTACAAAAATACGAGGGAGTGGTTGACACATCGTCAGTGTGGCTTTGTTTATGCTGGAGTGAACATTAGTCTCCCTGCTCTTCCAAACATTTCACAATAATTCATTGTTTGGTGCTTGTAGATTGAGTGTGACTGGAGTGGTGAGGCTGTGGTAGAGGCAGTGTAGAGGCAGTGGTAGAGGCAGTGATAGAGGCAGTGGTAGAGAGCAGTGGTAGAGGACAGTGTAGAGGCAGTGATAGAGGCAGTGATAGAGGCAGTGGTAGAGGCAGTGATAGAGGCAGTGGTAGAGGCAGTGGTAGAGGCAGTGATAGAGGCAGTGTAGAAGGCAGTGATAGAGGCAGTGTAGAGACAGTGGTAGAGACAGTGGTAGAGACAGTGGTAGAGGCAGTGATAGAGGCAGTGGTAGAGGCAGTGATAGAGGCAGTGGTAGAGACAGTGGTAGAGGCAGTGATAGAGACAGTGGTAGAGGCAATGGTAGAGGCAGTGGTAGAGGCAGTGGTAGAGGCAGTGGTAGAGGCAGTGATATTTACTAACATATATGTTATAAATAATAATAGTACATTATGAATAACATTTATTATTATTATTATAAATGTTATTAATATTAACATGTACATGTACTATTATTATTTATAACATACGTATATGTTAGTAAATACCACTGCCTCTCCCACTGCCTTTATCACTGCCTCTATCACTGTCTCTATCACTGCCTCTACCACTGCCTCAACCGCTGAATTATTGTGAAATGTTTGGAAGAGCAGGGAGACTAATGTTCACTCCAGCATAAACAAAGCCACACTGACGATGTGTCAACCACTCCCTCGTATTTTTGTACAATTTCCTTCTTCAATTATATCGTATTATTATTATTATTATTACTATTGTTATTATTAGCAGTAGCAGAAATGTTTGATTCTTTGCTGTGTTCAAGAGTAAACACATGATGTCACCGTCCAATACCTGTTCAAATAGCCATTCCAATATGCAGTCATGAATGTGTTTACATTATTTATACTGTTAGTTTAATAGCAAATAATGAACAAACAAAACACTCACCACACTGAGTGGTGGGGGGCTGGCTGCCAGTTGCGGGGGTTGGAGGGAGGGTAGTAGGGACTCGCATTGGTTGAGGAAGTGGTGGAGGCAGTGGTGGAGTCTGTGGTATTTAATAACATACATGTTATTAAAGCATAACATGTATATATTCAGTACAACTTACGACGTTTTCATGTATTTTATGATTGTTCATGGTTCAACAAGTTAAGCAGTATTGTATTATATTTCCCTACAATATATTGGGGCACCAAACATTCACGGTTTTTCAACATTCGCGAGGCTCTTGATCCCCTAACCCTCGCGAATGTTGAGGGACACCTATATATATATACAGTGGACCCCCGCATAACGATCACCTCCGAATGCGACCAATTATGTAAGTGTATTTATGTAAGTGCTTTTGTCCGTGTATGTTTGGGGGTCTGAAATGGACTAATCTACTTCACAATATTTCTTATGGGAACAAATTCGGTCAGTACTGGCACCTGAACATACTTCTGGAGTGAAAAAATATCGTTAATATATATATATATATATATATATATACAGTGGACCCCCGCATACCGGACGCATCGCATACCGTACAATCCGCATACCGGACGCTTTGATCGCAAAAATTTTGCCTCGCATACCGCCCAAAAACCCGCTCACCGCCCTTCGTCCGAGACACGTCCAATGTGCGGCCTGAGCCACGCTCACATGTTCCGTCGGTGGCATTGTTTACCAGCCAGCCTCCGCGGTAACATCCAAGCATACAATCGGAACATTTCGTATTATTACAGTGTTTTTGGTGATTTTTTTTCTGGAAAATAATGTGACCATGGGCCCCAGAAGGCTTCTAGTGCCAACCTTACAGCAATAAGGGTGAGAATTACTATAGAGATGAAGAAAAAGATCATTGATAAGTATGAAAGTGGAGTGCGTGTCTCCGAGCTGGCCAGGTTGTATAATAAACCCCAATCAACCATCGCTACTATTGGTGGTACAGCTGCTGCTGCTGCTGTACCACCGTCAGCTGCTGCTGCACTGTCAGCTGCTGCTGCACTGTCAGCTGCTGTGCTGTACCACGTCAGCTGCTGCTGCTGCTTACGTACCGTCTGCTGCTGCTGTAGTACCGTCTGCTGCTGCTGTAGCATCGTCTGCTGCTGCTGTAGCATCGTCTGCTGCTGCTGTAGCATCGTCTGCTGCTGCTGTAGCATCGTCTGCTGCTGCTGTAGCATCGTCTGTTGCTGCTGTACCACCGTCAGCTGCTGCTGCTGCTGTAGCATCGTCTGCTGCTGCTGTAGCATCGTCTGCTGCTGCTGTAACATCGTCAGTTGCTGCTGTAGCATCGTCTGCTGCTGCTGTAGCATCGTCTGTTGCTGCTGTAGCATCGTCTGTTGCTGCTGTAGCATGTTGTTGCTGCTGTAGCATCGTCTGCTGCTGCTGTAACATCGTCAGTTGCTGCTGTAACATCGTCAGTTGTGCTGCTGTAGCATCGTCTGCTTGCTGCTGTAGCATCGTCTGTTGCTGCTGTAGCATCGTCTGTTGCTGCTGTACCACGTCAGCTGCTGCTGCTGCTGTAGCATCGTCTGCTGCTGCTGCTGTAGCATCGTCTGCTGCTGCTGTAGCATCGTCTGTTGCTGCTGTAGCATCGTCTGTTGCTGCTGTACACGTCAGCTGCTGTGCTGCTGTAGCATCGTCTGCTGCTGCTGTACATCGTCATTGCTGCTGTAGCATCGTCTGCCGCTGCTGTAGCATGTCTGTTGCTGCTGTAGCACGTCTGTTGCTGCTGTACCACCGTCAGCTGCTGCTGCTGCTGCTGTACCACCGTTGTTGGTGTGGCTTATTGAGAATACCAAGAAACAATTAACCCCAGAGGATTTGCCACCCAGGATAACCCAAAAAAGTCAGTGTCATCGAAGACTGTCTAACTTATTTCCATTGGGGTCCTTAATCTTGTCTCCCAGGATGCAACCCACACCAGTTGACTAACACCCAGGTGAACAGGGAAAAATGCCTGGAACTAGTGCTCATATTGGTGAATTTAAAGCCAGCAAAGGTTGGTTTGAGAGATTTAAGAATCGTAGTGACATACACAGTGTGATAAGGCCTGTTCTGGAAGAAAATACCAAACAGGACCTACAGTACTCGGAGGAAAAGGCACTCCCAGGACACAGTGTCTCATCAGTCATTGCTGCATCTTCAATAAAGGTAAGTGTCATTTATTCTTCATTTAGTAGAGTAGTACATGCACAATATATATTGTGCATGTACTACTCTACTATTGTGCATGTATCCTTCTCTTTGTGTGTAGGAAAATGTATATTTCATGTGGTAAAATTTTTTTTTCATACTTTTGGGTGTCTTGCACGGATTAATTTGATTTCCATTATTTCTTATGGGAAAATTCATTCGCATACCGAACATTTCGATAACAGCCAGCCCTCTTGCACGGATTAAGGTCGCTATGCGGGGGTCCACTGAATATATATTATGTGTGTGTGTGTGTGTGTGTGTGTGTGTGTGTGTGTGTGTGTGTGTGTGTGTGTGTGTGTGTGTTTGATGTGTGCTGTGATGTGTGTGGCTTGTGTGTGTGGTGTGTTGTTGTGTGGTGTGGGTGTGGTGTTGTGTGTGTGTGTGTTGTGCTTGTGAAAGTGTGTAGTGTGTGTGTATATATATATATTATATATATATATATATATATTATATATATATATATATATATATATATATATATATATATATATATATATATGCATGCAAAACAACACCCTGAAAAGAATAGAAATTCCAAGCGCTTTCGTGACACCACAGTATCAAGGAACTATAGTTCCTTGATAATGTGAGTAGTCACGAAAGCGCTTGGACATTCTCTATTTTTCAGAGTGGTTGTTTTGCATATCTAGAATCACCTGTTTACTGTGATCTTATTGACATATATATATTAAATTTATATATATTATATAGTATATATTATATATTTATACTATATATATAATATTTTATTTTTTTTCTTCAACCAAGTCGGACCCTCTCCCACCGAGGCAGGGTGACCCAAAAAAGAAAGAAAATCCCCCAAAAAGAAAATCTTCATCATCATTCAAAACTTTCACCACCTCCCAATTTTCACTGTTTTTGCGAGGTGCCCGAATAAACAGTTTAGAAGCATAACATTAAAGATACACAAATTCCCCCAAACTTCCCTTATCCCAAACCCCCCCTTTAAAGTGCAGGCATTTTACTTCCATTTCCAGGACTCAAGTCCGACTATATGAAAATAACCGGTTTCCCTGAATCCCTTCACTAAATATTACCCTGCTCACACTCCAACAGATCGTCAGGTCCCAAGTACCATTCGTCTCCATTCACTCCTATCTAACACGCTCACGCACGCTTGCTGGAAGTCCAAGCCCCTTGCCCACAAAACCTCCTTTATCCCTTCTCTCCAACCCTTTCGAGGACGACCCCTACCCCGCCTTCCTTCCCCTATAGATTTATATGCTTTCCATGTCATTCTACTTTGATCCATTCTCTTAAATGACCAAACCACCTCAACAACCCCTCTTCTGCCCTCTGACTAATACTTTTATTAACTCCACACCTTTTCCTAATTTCCACACTCAGAATTTTCTGCATAATATTTACACCACACATTGCCCTTAAACAGGACATCTCCACTGCCTCCAACCGTCTCCTCGCTGCTGCATTTACCACCCAAGCTTCACACCCATATAAGAGTGTTGGTACTACTATACTTTCATACATTCCCTTCTTTGCCTCCATAGATAACGTTTTTTGACTCCACGTATACCTCAACGCACCACTCACCTTTTTTCCCTCATCAATTCTATGATTAACCTCATCCTTCATAAATCCATCCGCCGACACGTCAACTCCCAAGTACAGTGGACCCCTGCATACCGTTGGCATCACATAACGTTAAATCCGCATAGCGATACATTTTATCACTAAAATTTTGCCTCGCATAGTGCTAAAAAACTCGCTCAACGCTATTCGTCTGAGACGCATCTATGTGAGGCCTGAGCCAGCCTCACATGTTCCGCCGGTGGCATTGTTTACAAGCCAGCCTCCGCGGTAACATCCAAGCATACAATCGGAACATTTCGTATTATTACAGCATTTTTGGTGATTTTATCTGCAAAATAAGTGACCATGGGCCCCAAGAAAGCTTCTAGTGCCAACCCTGTGGTAAAAAGGGTGAGAAATATTATCGAAATACTGTGGTACCATGGTCGGTACCATGGTCAACTGCTGATGCTGCTGCAGCACTGTCAGCTGCTGCTGCTGCTGTAGCACCGTCAGCTGCTGCTGTACCACCGTCAGCTGCTGCTGCTGTAGCACTGTCAGCTGCTGCTGCTGCTGTAGCACTGTCAGCTGCTGTTGCTGCTGCACTGTCAGCTGCTGCTGTTGTAGCACTGTCAGCTGCTGCTGCTGCTGCTGTAGCACTGTCAGCTGCTGCTGCTGCTGTCACGTCAGCTGCTGCTGCTCTGTACCACGTAGCTGCTGCTGCTGCTGTAGCACCGTCTGCTGCTGCTGTAGCACCGTCTGCTGCTGCTGTAGCACTGTCAGCTGCTGCTGTTGCTGTAGCACCATCAGCTGCTGCTGCTGCTGTACCACCGTCAGCTGCTGCTGCTGCTGCTGTAGTACCGTCTGCTGCTGCTGTAGTACCGTCTGCTGCTGCTGTAGCACCATCTGCTGCTGCTGTAGCACTGTCAGCTGCTGCTGCTGCTGTAGCACTGTCAGCTGCTGCTGCTGCTGCTGTAGTACCATCTGCTGCTGCTGTAGCACCATCTGCTTCTGCTGTAGCACTGTCAGCTGCTGCTGTAGCACTGTCAGCTGCTGCTGTAGCACTGTCAGCTGCTGCTGCTGCTGCTGCTGTAGCACTGTAAGCTGCTGCTGCTGCTGCTGCTGTAGCACTGTAAGCTGCTGCTGCTGCTGTAGCACTGTCAGCTGCTGCTGCTGCTGCTGTAGCACCGTTGTTGGTGTGGCTTATTGAGAATACCAAGAAACAATTAACCCCAGAGGGTTAGCCACCCAGGATAACCCAAAAAAGTCAGTGTCATCAAAGACTGTCTAACTTATTTCCATTGGGGTCCTTAATCTTGTCTCCCAGGATGCAACCCACACTAGTCGACTAACACCCAGGTGATCAGGGAAAAATGCCTGGAACTAGTGCTCATATTAGTGAATTTAAAGCCAGCAAAGGTTGGTTTGAGGCATTTAAGAATCATAGTGGCATACACAGTGTGATAAGGCCTGTTCTGGAAGAAAATGCCAAACAGGACCTACAGTACTCCGGAGGAAATGGCACTCCCAAGACACAGTGTCTCATCAGTCATTGCTGCATCTTCAATAAAGGTGTCATTTATTCTTCATTTAGTAGAGTAGTACATGCACAATATATATTGTGCATGTACTACTCTACTATTGTGCATGTATCCTTCTCTTTGTGTGTAAGAAAATGTATATTTCATGTGGTAAAAATTTTTTTTTCATACTTTTGGGTGTCTTGCACGGATTAATTTGATTTCCATTATTTCTTATGGGGAAAATTCATTCGCATAACGATAATTTCGCATAACAATGAGCTCTCAGGAACGGATTAATATCGTTATGGGGGGGTCCACTGTATCTGAAAACATTCACTTCTTCCATACTCCTCCTCCCCAATTTGATATCCAATTTTTCTTTATCTAAATCATTTGACACCCTCATCACCTTACTCTTTTCTATATTCACTTTCAACTTTCTACCTTTACACACATTCCCAAACTCATCCACTAACCTTTGCAATTTTTCTTTAGAATCTCCCATAAGCACAGTATCATCAGCAAAAAGTAACTGTGTCAATTTCCATTTTGAATTTGATTCCCCAAAATTTAATCCCACCCCTCTCCCGAACACCCTAGCATTTACTTCCTTTACAACCCCATCTATAAATATATTAAACAACCATGGTGACATTACACATCCCTGACTAAAGACCTACTTTTACCGGGAAGTAGTCTCCCTCCCTTCTACACACCCTAACCTGAGCTTCACTATCCTCATAAAAACTCTTTACAACATTTAATAACTTACCACCTATTCCATATACTTGCAACATCTGCCACATTGCTCCTCTATCCACTCTATCATATGCCTTTTCTAAATCCATAAATGCAATAAAACTTCCCTACCTGTATTTTAAATACTGTTCACATATATGCTTCAATGTAAAACACTTGATCTACACATCCCTCCCCATCTGAAACCTCCTTGCTCATCCGCAATCTACATTCTGTCTTACCTTCTAATTCTTTCAATTATAAACCCTACCATACACTTTTCCTGGTATGCTCAGTAAACTTATCCTCTATAATTTTTCAGTCTCTCTTGTCCCCCTTCCCTTTATTTTAAAGGGACTATTTCATGCTCTCCCAATCCTAGGTACCTTCCCCCCTTTCATACATTTTTTTAAACAAAAGTACCAACCACTCCAACAACTATTATCCACCCTGCTTTTAACATTTCTGTCATGATCCCATCAGTTCCAGTGCTTTACCCCTTTTATTTTACGTAATTTCCCCACGTACCTCCCCACACTTACATTCTGCTCTTCTTCACTCCTAAAAGATGGTATACCTCCCTGGGCCAGTGCATGAAATTACTGCCTCTGTTTCTTCCTTAACATTTAAAAGTTCCTCAAAATATTCTCGCCATCTACCTAATACCTCCATCTCCCCATCTACTAACTCCCCTACTCTGTTTTTAACTTACAAATCCATACTTTCCCTAGGCTTTCTTAACTTGTTTAACTCACTCAAAATTTTTTCTTATTTTCATTAAAATTTCTTGACAGTGCCTCTCCCACTCTATCATCTGCTTCCTTTTGCACTCTCTCACCACTCTCTTTACCTTTCTTTTACTCTCCATATATTTTGCTCTTCTTATAACACTTCTCCTTTGTAAAAAGCTTATAAGCTACCTTTTTCTCTTTTTCACACCCTTTACTTCATCATTCCACCAATCACTCCTCTTTCCTCCTGCCCCCACCCTCCTATAACCACAAACTTCTGCCCACATTCTAATACTGCATTTTTTAAAACTATTCCAACCCTCTTCAACCCCCCACTACTCATCTTTGCACTAGCCCACCTTTCTGCCAATAGTCGCTTATATCTCACCCGAACTTCCTCCTCCCTTAGTTTATACACTTTCACCTCCCTCTTACTTGTTGTTGCCACCTTCCTCTTTTCCCATTCCTCTTACTCTAACTGTAGCTACAACTAAATAATGATCCGATATATCAGTTGCCCCTCTATAAACATGTACATCCTGGAGCCTACCCATCAACCTTTTATCCCCAATACATATATTAATAACTACTTTCATTACGTGCTACATCATACTTGTATATTTATTTATCCTCTTTTTCATAAAATATGTATTATATTACCAAATCTCTTTCTACACATAGCTCAATTAAAGGCTCCCCATTTACATTTACCCCTGGCACCCCAAATTTACCTACTACTCCTCCATAACATTTTTACCCACTTTAGCATTGAAATCCCCAACCACCATTACTCTCACACTTGATTCAAAAACTCCCCACGCATTCACTCAAACATTTCCCAAAATCTCTCTCTCTCTCCTCTACACTTCTCTCTTCTCCAGGTGCATACACGCTTACACAAATAACCCGCACATAAAAGAGAGAAGCTGACTTACGACGGACGTTTTCGGGGCCGACTTGGACCATTGGTAAAAGTCACCTATCAGAGGTGGAGCAGGCATGCTATATATAGGCAGGAAGAGGAGGAGGAGGAGGAGGAGGAGGAGGGAGGAGGTGGACAGGTGGCGGTGGTGGCTCGGTGGTGGCGGGTGGTGGCGGGGTGGTTGCGGCGGTGCGGCGGCGGCGGCGGTTGGCGGCGGTGGCGGCGGCGGCGGCGGCGCGGCGCGCGGCGGCGGCGGCGGCGGCGGCGGCGGCGGCGGCGGCGGCGGCGGCGGCAGCGGCGGCAGCGTCGGCCTGCGGCAAGGCAGCGGAGGCTGCGGCAGCAGCGGCAGCGCAGCAGCAGCTGCAGCAGCAGCAGCAGCAGCAGTAGTTGTATAGTAGTAGCTAGTACATAGGAATTGTATTAATAAACAAGATGAAAATTAAGAACATGCACAAACACCTGGGCATCCCCTTTTCTTTGTAGACGTTCGCCATCCAGCCAGCACTGGATGGCGAAACGTCCTCAACAAGACAACCAGA
Source organism: Cherax quadricarinatus (assembly GCF_026875155.1). Classification (NCBI taxonomy): domain Eukaryota; kingdom Metazoa; phylum Arthropoda; class Malacostraca; order Decapoda; family Parastacidae; genus Cherax; species Cherax quadricarinatus. The sequence continues at coordinate 28,667,954 of NC_069473.1, read as the reverse complement.
CGCCACACATTTGTCTTATTTCATTCAGTAGTTTAGTAGTAGTAGAGATGAAGAAGGTAGTAGTAGTGGTAGTGGTAGAAGTGGGAAACAAGGTGAAAGACGCGCCAGTCAAAACAAAGGAAGGGAGAGCACTGCAGAGAGCCTAGATGCCACAGAGGGAGAGAGCAGCGCAAGAGGTTGCGTTGAAAGGGGAAGTGGTGAAATAAAAATAAAAGAAGAAGGAACAGAATCACGAGGAAGGAGAGAGAAGACAACCAGAGGAGGGAAAGGGAAGAGGAAAGGGGAAGAGGAAGAGAAAAAGAAGAAAAAATGAGGATTAGGTTAAGTCACGGAGTGTTCTGAAGTTTGGAGCATTATTACAATGTAGTGGGAGAGGAAGGATTTACAGAGCCGAAGCCAGGCTAAGGTTCATACAGGAAGTTGTGTATTAGAGAGGATTCAACTGACGGCGACTGTTCGAGTTGGAAGTAGGGAAGAAGTTTTTAGCAGAAGGACCAGTAGTGGATGGTTGGATCTCTGACGTGACAGAAAAGAGCATTGTTAGTGTCGGCAAGCATAATATTTTTTGTGCTCCCTAAGTCTGTCAGAAAGAGATCGACCAGTTCTACGAGTATTGAAGAGGACAGGAGGAGCAAGAACTAGAGTAGACACAGGAACATCTGTAGAGGAGGGAGAGTATGAAGAGATTAGTGCGAGAAGAGTGTTAGTCTGGCGGAAGGTAAGCTGATGTCTAAGGGACGGAGAGAACTGTTGAGATTAGACAGACGGAAATACTTTCTAGGGAAGGCAGAGGATAGAAGAGTTACCAGAGTAGAAAGTTTGGAGAGAAGAAATTGCATTTAGCACGGTGAGAGGGCAGAGTCAGAGTCTATGAATGGGAAGGTAGCCAAGACAGGGAGAACGAATTATGAAGAGTGAAATTTCTGCTGAAGGAACTGAGGATCACAGATGCGGAGGGCACGGAGAAAGAGGAGATAAGAACACTTCTTGAAGGGAAGCATGATAGGAAAAGTAGTGAATGTACATGCCACTGTGCATAGGTTTTCGGAAACGGAAAAAAAGGAAAACCTGTATTGGAGCGGCGGATATGGACATCTAAGGAAAGGAGCAAGGAATTAGATCCCATTCAGCTGTAAACTTAATGGAAGGGGCAAGATTATGAAGAAGCTTCAAGAAAAGATTGGAAGAGTTGGAGTCATGAGGCACAGGCAAAGATGTCATCCAATAGCGGAAGCGAGTGAAGGTTGCACATCGAGGGTTGGAAGAAGAACAGTTCGAAGTATTCCATGTAAAGATTTGCAAGGACAGGAGAGAGAGGAGAGCCATAGCGACATGAGGTTTGTGAATAATATTTCCCTTGAAGGGAAAAGGAGTTAGAGTCCAACACAGAGGCGGATCAGATCAAAGAAAGAATCAGGGGGATAGGAGTTGAAGAAACCTTCATGGGCCTTCTCTCTAAGGAAATCAAGGACATCATCAAGAGGGGCATTGGTGAAGGAGGGAGCTCAATGTCAAGGACTGAAGCTTCTTACAGGTTGGGGAGAAGCGAAACGTTCAATGAAGTCTGAGAGTGACGGAGGTGGGCAGGAGAAAATGTACAAGAAAGGGATGTAGAGGGTTTTGGCCAGCAAGATGCATGGAATAAGAGACAGAACCTTCTAGAGGATATGATAGGACGAAGAGGAATATCAGGTTTATGAGTTTTGGGAAGGCCACAGAAATAGGGAAGAGAGGGACAGAAGACACGAAAAACCGTTGAACAAGGTCAGAGTCTGGAGGTACAGAGGTCCGGAAGAGAGTCCTTAGTTTTTTGTTCGAATGTTCATCTGATGGCGATTCAGAGGGGTTGAAACGAGTGGAGTGTAGGTGCGTGGTCAGAGAGCAAGACATTCAGCTTTACGGAGGTAATCCTCAGCGATCAAGGATAACTACGAATTACCCTTTTGTTAGATGATAGTATGACAATGTTAGTGTTGGATTTAAGAGAGAAAGAGCAAGTTGGTATTGGCATGGAAGGTTTGTGATTCTTGGTAAACAGGGACTAACATGAGCAGGAAGGAGAGCACCACGAAAAGTGGACAAGTCAGGGAAGATTACTGGCAAGCGCGTGAGAATGACGAAAGGAATCAAAAGGAGCTAATCAGGGAAAATACCAGCGCGCAGGAGTAGGCGAAGTGGCAAGGGAAAAGACCAAAAAGCCAAGATGTTTCAAGCTCTACTGAGGAGGAGTGAGCCAGAAGGACGATAGTAACACAGTCAAGTGAGGGAGAATTTAGACCAAGGGCTAGTTGGGATGAGACGTTGAGATTATTTTGTAGTTTGGACAAGAATGAATTGTGCATTCGGCGAGCAGTGTCAAAGGGCAATGGTAGAGAGAAGGTGAAGGTTACAGAGATCCTTTGGTTAGAGCCGCAAAGAGAGCATGCTGACGTTTGAACGGAATGTAAAGAAGGCATCTTCAACTGTGATTTAGTAGAAATGAATGAGCTGTAGAAGTAGGAGACGGGCATGGATCAGGAAAGGAGTGCCCAGTGGGTTGGTTTTTCAGGAAGAGGGGAGAGGAAGGGGGGCAGAACTTGTTCAGCAAGAACAGTCCCGTAGGGAAGCGAAGCTGATTCTTACGGACGCCTGTAGCAACAAGAGCAGCCTCATAAGATCGAAAGTGGGGTTTACATTAGAGGAGAAGAAAATTAAAAAAGTTGGAGAGAATTGACGCTTAACTGCGGGGCCAATAAATAACAAAAAGGCACAATACCGTGACTGGAACGATTACACAAATAAACCCGCAATAAAAGAGGAGAAGCTTACGACGACGTTTCGGTCCGACGTCGCGACCATTGACCAAAGTCACCACTAACAGAGTGGAGAGGTGGCTTAATATAGGCAGGAAAGAGGTGGAGGTAGTACTAGTAGTTGTAGTAGTTGTTACAAGTATTGTATATAATACCGACAAGATGACGAAAATTAAAGACACATGCCACAACACCCGGGGCATCCCCATCCGGGCATTTGTCAGTATTATATAACAATTCTCTGTACTGCTTCTCTACTACTTCAACCTCCACCTGCTTTATATAGCCTTCTGCTCCACCTCAGTGTTGTGTGACTTTGTCAATGGTCCAAGTCGGACGAAACGTCGTGTAAGCTTCTCTCTTTTATGTGCGAGGTTATTGTGTATCGTTCCAGTCACGGTATCGTGCTTTGTGTTATTTATTGCATACACGCTTATTATAACCCACTTTTCACATCAATCTTTTCTTTTACTCCCACATAATCCTTGAATATAATTACATTGATGTCCTCTTTTCCTGCCATGCTTATCCTTAACATTATTACTACTCCTTATTTAGCTCTAACTCTATTTGAAAACCCTGACCTAATCCTCATTTATCCTCTCCACTGAAACTCTCCCACACTTCAGCTTTGTTAACTTTAATGCTGGTCATCCAGCTTCCTTCTCATTCATAACATCCAACAATCATCTCTTTCTTATCATCTTCACAACTTGCACGCACACACATTCAGACTTCCACTTGGACAATTTTCTTCTCTTATTCTTTTTAGTAATCTTTACAGAAAAAGGGCGTTACTATAGCCCATTGTTCCTGGCATTCTAGTTGATTTGACAACACGCCATGGCTTTACGGAGGAATGATTCTTTCCACTTCCCATGGATATAAAAGGAAAAGGTAATCAGGACAAAACTATTAAGATAAAAAATCAAAGAAAACTCAGATGATTGTTATAAATAGCAATGTGTACATGTTATGTGTGTGTGACCTATATATATATAAATATAAATATAAATAGTTAAAATATATATATATATATATATATATATATATATATATATAAATATATCTATTATTATATATATATATATTTATCTTCTTCTTCAACAAGTCGGCCGTCTCACCGAGCAGGGTGACCTAAAAAAGAAAGAAAATCCCCAAAAAGAAAATACTTTCATCATCATTCAACACTTCACCACACTCGCCACATTTTCACTGTTTTTGCAGAGGTGCCTCAAGAATACAACAGTCTAGATGCATACACATATAAAGATACAAAACATATCCATCCTAACTGCCAATATCCTAAAACCTCCTTTAAAGTGCAGGCATTGTACTTCCCAATTTCAAGGACTCAGTCATAATATATGAAAATAACCGGTGTTCCTGAATCCCTTTCACTAAAATATTACCCTGCTCCACTCCAAAGATCTTCAGGTCCCAAGTCCATTTTCATCACCATTCACTCCTATCTGAACACGCCACGCACGCTTGCTGGGAAGTTCAAGAACCTTACCCACAAACCTCCTTTACCCCATCTCTCAACCCTTTTAGAGGACGAACCCTTACCCCGCATTCCTTCCCTATTGATTTATATGCTTTCCATTGTCATTTACTGTGGATCCATTCTCTCTAAATGACCCCATATCCACCTCAACAACCCTTCTTCTGCCCTCTGAATATATTATATAACCTCCAACCTTCTCTAATTCCACACTCCGAATTTTCTGCATAATATTTTCACCAACTCATTGCCCTTAAACAGGTCATTCTCCACTGCTCCACCGTTCTCCTCGCTGACTGCATTTACCACCCAAGCTTCACACCCATGTAAGAGTGTTGGTAATACTAGACTTCATACATTCCCTTCTTTGCCTTCCATATATAAACGTTTTTTGACTACACATATAATCAACGCACCACTCACATTTTTTCCTCATCATATTCTATGATTTACCTCTTCCTTCCTAGTAAATACATCCGGCGACACTCAACTCCGTAGTATCTGTAAACATTCACTTCTTCCATACCTCCTCTCCCCAATTTGATATCCATTTTTTCTTTATCTAAAATCTTTTGACACCTCATCACCTTACTCTTTTCTATGTTCACTTTCAACTTTTTCCTTTTACACACATTCCCAAACTCATACTAACCTTGCAATTTTTCTTTAGATTCTCCCATAAGCACAGTATCATCAGCAAAAAAGTACTGTGTCCAATTCCTTTTGAATTTGATTCCCCATAATTTAATCCCACCCCTCTCACCAAAAACACCCTAGCATTTACTTCCTTTACAACCCCATCTATAAAATATATTAAACAACCATGGTTGGACATTACACTTCCCTGTCTAAGACCTACTTTTTACCGGGAAGTAAGTCTCCTCTCTCTACCACACCTAAACCTGAGCCTCACTATCCTCATAAAAACTCTTTACAGCATTTAATAACTTACCACCTATTCCTTATACTTGCAAACATCTGCACATTGCTCTCTATCCACTCTATCATATGCCTTTTCTAAATCCATAAATGCAATTAAATACTACCTATCTTTATCTTTAAATAATGTTTCACATATAAGCTTCAATGTAAACACATGATCTTCACATCCCATACCCACTCTAAAACCTCCTTGCTCATCCGCATTCCTACATTCTGTCTTACCTCTAATTTCTTTCCAATTATAACCCTACCGGTACACTTTTCTGGTATATACTCACGTAAGCTTATTCCTCTATAATTTTTACAGTCTCTTTTGTCCCCCCCTTTCCCTTTATATAACGGGATATCACATGCTCTCCACACAATCCCTAGGTACCTTCCCCTCTTTCATACATTTATTAAACAAAAGTACAACCACTCCAACATATAGCCCCCCCTGCTTTTAAAATTTCTGTCATGATCCCAATCAATTCAGCTGCTTTACCCCTTTCATTTTACGTAATGCCTGCGTACCTCCCACACTTACATTCTGCTCTTCTTCACTCCTTAAGAATTGGTATACTCTCCTGACCGTGACATGAACTTACTGCTCTGTTTCTTCCTTAACATTTAAAGTTACTCAAATAATATTCTCGCCATCTTACCAATACCTCCATCTCCCCATCTACTAACTCCCCTACTTCTGTTTTTAACTAAGCACATCCATATTTTCCTAGGCTTTTATTAACTTGTTACTCCTCCAAAAATTTTTTCTTATTTTCATTAAAATTTCTTGACAGTGCTTCTACCACTCTCTCATATGCTTCTTTTGCACTCTCTCCCACTTCTCTTTTCCTTTCTTTTACCTCTCCATATACTCTGCTTTCTTATAACACTTCTGCTTTGTAAAAACCTTCATAAGCTACCTTTTTCTCTTTTATCACACCCTTTTTCATCTTTCCACCTCATCCTCTTTCCCCCTGCCCCCCCCCTCCTAAAACCACAAACTTCTCCCCACATTCAAATACTGCTTTTTTAAAAAAAAAATTTCCAAAACCTCTTCAACCCCCCCATACTCATTTTGCACTAGCCACCTTTTCCCAATGGGTCGCTTATATTCACCCGAACTTCCTCCCCCCTTGTTTTTTTACCTTTACCCCCCTCTTACTTTTTGTTGCCACCCCCCCTTTTTTCCCCTTCCCTCTTACTCAAAACTTTTTGCTAAATAAAAAATGATCCGATATATCAGTTGCCCTTTTAAAAAACATGTACATCCGGGGACCCTACCATAAACCCTTTTTCCCCCAATACAAAATCTAATAAACTACTTTCATTACGTGCTCTCATCCCTTGTATATTTTTTTATCCTTTTTATAAATTTGATTATAAACCCCAATTTCTTTCTACAATGCTAAATTTAAAAGGCTCCCCATTTACATTTCCCCTGGACCCCATTTACCTACTACCCCTTCCATAACATTTTTACCCCTTTAGATTGAAAATCCCCAAAACCACCATTCTTCCACTTGATTCAAAACTCCCCCCCGCATTCACTCAAAATTTCCCAAAAAACTCTCTCTTCCTTACACTTCTCTTTCTCCCGGTGCATACACGTTATTTAAAACCCCCTTTTTTACATCCAATCTTTATTTTATCCACATAACCTGAATTAATATTTTTGTCCCCCTTTTCCTGCCCCTAGTTTTCCCCTTTAACATTTTTGCTACTCCTTCTTTAGCCTAACTCTATTTTAAACCCCTGACCTAATCCCCTTTATTCCTCTCACTGAAACTTCCCACCCCCCTTTAGCTTTTGTTTACTTTAAAGCCCGGACATCCGCTTCTTTCATTTATAAAATCCAAAATCTTCTTCTTATCATTGCACAAATCCCCGCACATTTGATTCCCACTTTGACAATTTCCTTTTTTATTCTTTTTTTGTATCTTTACAGGAAAAAGGGGTTATGCCTTGTTCCCGGCATTTTGTTGTTTTACAACCGCAGGCTTACGGAGGGAAAGATTCTTATTCACTTCCCATGGAATAAAAGGAAAATTAATAGACAAGAATTTAAGTAAAATCAAAAAAAACTCAGATGAGTGGTAAAATAAATGTGTACATGTTGTGTAGTGTGACCTAGTGTAAGTGAAGTAGCAAGACATGCCCGTAAACTTCATATTTTATGGACAGACAAAAAGAACGCAATCCTACCTCATGTAAAAAAATTAAAGGGTTTGTTTTACACTCATTGGCAGGAGGTAGTACCCCCCGGGGGTTGCTGTTACCACCTATACTATTAAATATAATTTTATATATTCTAGGTGAGGTTGGGAGCAGCAAAACCCCCCAGGGAGGTACTACCTCCTGCCCAAATGAGTGTAAAAAAGAAGCCTGTAATTGTTTTACACGATGGTAAGTTGCTGGTGTCTTTTTTTATCTGTCTCATAACATGCAAGATT
>NC_069473.1:28633277-28658277 GCF_026875155.1 Cherax quadricarinatus | reverse complement strand
CCAAACCATACCCCCGGCCGGGATTGAACCCGCGGTCATAGTCTCAAAACTCCAGCCCGTCGCGTTAGCTGACGGGCTGGAGTTTTGAGACTCTATGACCGCGGGTTCAATCCCGGCCGGGGGTATGGTTTGTTTGCAATCGTGTCATTACGATTTCTTGAGTCAAGTAATTCAATTTACCTTATTTCTTATGGAAACAAATTCATTTGGTAACAGCACTTGAACAGCCTTCTGGAACGAAGAATGTTTGAAACTCGGGGTACCACTGTATTAAGTTAGCAATAGAACTAGGCATTAAAAAACAATGTGTACCTGCATGCCAACACAGTGTGTAAGTTTATTTAGGTACAGGTATACATAAGTATAATAATCAGAGCACACCTACCATCCAACTTACGACCTGCTCAACATACGACCGTGTTTTCTACGCCAAATTTCTGAGAAATAAACAACTGTTTATGTTGTACAGAGTGTTTATCCTAAACCTTACAGTATAAAATACAGTACTAACAGCATAAAAAGTCAAGTAAAAAATGAAATACCAAAATAAAACAATAAAATAAAGCCATTACAAAAATGTGATGTTGATATTCAGTAGTAAGGTTCGACTTACGTCCATTTCGACTTAGGACCAGTTTGTCAGAACCAAACTTGGTTGTAAGTCGGATGATACCTGTATACATATATAAAATGTGAAATAACTTTTAAAAACACTTGAAATTTTGGAGTTTCCAGACCTAATGGAAAGACGCGGTGCTCACCGGGTGGGGCGTGGTGACCATATTAGAAAGTCGGGTGGGGGGAGTCGTATAGCAAGTTTTGATAATTTGAAATGTCCGTATTAGTGGAATGCCGTAAAGCGGGGTCCTACTGTATATATATACATACAGTGGAACCTCTTTTTTTGGCGGAAATTTTGCTCCGTATTTCGGCTGTTGCCTCGTATATTGGCTGTATTAGATGTGTTAGCCTGCCTCTCCTGCTGGGATGCTGGGCTTTGGTGAGTCAGTCTCCCTTTGTTGGCGAGTGAGCATATACTCTGCGCATTTCCTTAAAATCCGTTGTTTTTCGTGGTTTTTATTAAGTACAACTGTAAAATAAGTCGCCATGAGCCCCACAAAAGTTCTTAGTAAAGTTCCTTTGGTAAAGAAAGTGAGAAACATGATGGAATTTAAGAAGGAAGTAATAGAAAAATATGAGTGGTGTACGGGTGCTGGAACTTGCCAGGATGTATGGCAAAAACAAATCAATGATCACTTCTGTCCTGGCAAAGAAAGAACAAATCAAGGAAGCTGATGTGGCGAAAGGGGTAAACCTGTTAACAAAAAAGAGATCACAAACTAATGAAAATGTGTTGTTGTTGTTGTTGTTTTTTGTGGATCAGGGAAACAGCAGGAGATAGTGTCTCAGAGATGATCATTTGTGAAAAGGCAAGGCAATTGCATGCAGATCTCATAAAGAAAAGGCCTGGTACTAGTGATAGTGAATTTAAGGCCAGCAGAGGCTGGTTTGAGAGATTTAAGAACCGTAGTGGCATACACAGTGTTGTAAGGCTGCAAGTTCTGACAACTGTGAGCCTGAAAAATTTGAATAGGAATTCAAAGGGTACATACACACTGAAGAATTCCAACCCCAACAAATGTTCAATTGTGACAAAACAGGCCTGCTTTAGAAGAAATTGCCAAAGAGGACCTACATCATGGAAGAGGAAAAGCCACTGCCAGGACACAAGCCTATGAAAGACAATGTAACTCTTTTGTTCTGTGCTAACATTAGTGGGGATTTCAAAGTGAATCCTTTACTCATGTATCACTCTGAAAATCCCAGTGTTCAAGGAAAACAATGTAGTCAAGAGTAGATTGTGTGTGATGTGAAGGGCTAACAATAAGGCATGGGTCACAAGGCGAATTTTCATTGATTGGGTCCATGAAGTGTTTGGCCCAAGTGTGAAAAAATACTTCTTGGACAAGGAATTGCCACTCAAGTGCCTCCTAGTAATGGACAATGCTCCTGCTCATTCTCCAAACTTGGTAGACCAATTGTCTAGGGATTTCAGTTTTATAACAGTGAAGTTCTTGCCTCCTAACACCACTCCTCTCATCCAGCCCATGGACCAGCAGGTCATTTCTAACTTCAAAAAACTCTACACAAAAGCAGTGTTTCAAAAGTGCTTTGAAGTGATCTTGGACACTGAATTGACGTAAGAGAGTTCTGGAAGAATCACTTCAGTATCCTCCACTGCATAAACCTCATAGGTAAGAATTGTCAGGGAGTGACTTCCACGCCTTTGAACTCTTGGAGACAATTGTGGCAAGACTGTGTCCTCGAGAAGGATTTTGAAAGGTTTAAGGTTGACCCTGGCCCTGTCGACCTTCTGCCTGTTGCGGAATCTATTGTGTCTTTGGGGAAGTCCATGGGGTCGGATGTGAGTGACGAGGATGTGGAAGAGTTGGTGGAGGACCACAGGGAAGAGCTAACCACTGAAGAAGAGCTGCAACATCTTCAACTGGAACAGCAACAGACCACAGCTGTGGAACTTGCTTCAGAGGAGGAGGAGGAAGAGAGAGGGAAGGATATGCCTTCTTCAGTGATTAAGGACATTTGTGCAAAGTGGAATGAGGTGCAAAATTTTGTGGAGAAATAGACCAAGCTGAAACAAGCCATATCTACATGTTCAGTGACAAAACCTTGGCCCATTTTAGAGAAGTCTTAAAGAGACGCCAGAAACGGAGAACTCTGGACAGTTATTTTGTGCAACAGGGGTCCAATGACTCGTGCTGGTTCTAGTGGCATTAAAAGACAAAGAAGGGAAGTAACCCTAGAGAGGGACTTGTTGGAAATCTCCGTACAGTGGAACACCCTTTTTTTTTCTATTTATAAATGCATAGAAATACACCTACCATCCGACTTACACCGAGCTTGGTTCCGACCAACTGGTCGTAAGTCAAAATGGACACAAGTCGAACCTTACTACTGAATATCAACATCACATTTTTGTAATGACTTTATTTTATTGTTTTATTCTGGTATTTCATTTTTTACATTACTTTTTATGCTGTTAATACTGTGTTTTATACTGTAAGGTTTAGGATAAACACTGTGTACATCACAAACAGTTTTTATTTCTCAGAAATTTGGCATACAAAACACGGTCGTAAGTCGAGTGGTCGTATGTCGAGCAGGTCGTAAGTCGGATGGTAGGTGTACTAGATAGCAAGATTACACTAACATATGTTAAGTTAGCAATAGAACTAGGCGTAAGAAAACAATAAAAAAGTAAAATACACATCATCTTCTTTCAACAAATCAGCACCTTTCAAGGCAGGTGAAATTGCCGACCTAGAAAATGTACAGAGAACTTTCACGGCGCGCATAACGGAGATAAAACACCTCAATTATTGGGAGCGCTTCGAGGTTCCTAAACCTGTATTCCCTGGAACGCAGGCGGGAGAGATACATGATTATATACACCTGGAAAATCCTAGAGGGACTAGTACCGAACTTGCACACGAAAATCACTCACTACGAAAGCAAAAGACTTGGCAGACGATGCACCATCCCCCCAATGAAAAGCAGGGGTGTCACTAGCACGTTAAGAGACCATACAATAAGTGTCAGGGGCCCGAGACTGTTCAACTGCCTCCCAGCACACATAAGGGGGATTACCAACAGACCCCTGGCAGTCTTCAAGCTGGCACTGGACAAGCACCTAAAGTCAGTTCCGACCAGCCGGGCTGTGGCTCGTACGTTGGTTTGCGTGCAGCCAGCAATAACAGCCTGGTTGATCAGGCTCTGATCCACCAGGAGGCCTGGTCACAGACCGGGCCGCGGGGGCGTTGACCCCCGGAACTCTCTCCAGGTATCCCACCGAGGCAGGGTGGCCCAAAAGGAAAAACACAAGTTCCTCCTTTTAAATTTAGTAATATATACAGGAGAAGAGGTTACTAGTCCCTTGCTCCTTAAAATACACATATAGTACACTTATTACTTACCTTAAAATATTTGTAGTCTTAATGTAGGATAAGAGGTGAGTAAACGAGATAAAACGAATACGTAAATGAGAGAGAGACAGAATGAGTACATGAGAGAGGACACTCATGGAGTTATGTAAACAAACCAGGCGAAATGTGAGTTTAGTAAACAAACCAGGCGAACACGTCTGGTTTGTGTACAAGTTACATTGTGTACAAGTTGTCTCTACGTTGATATGGTAGAATAAATAAAGAGGAACACTCCCATTCTCATGTAACACCATTTTTAGAAGAAATGACACTGAGTGAAGGCATATGAAAGGAATAATTTTCTACAGTTACACCCAGTAACACATTTTCTCTTATCTTGGACTAGAGAAAATGTTATTCTTGCCGTCACTCGTATAAGTTGTCTGGCTACCACATCTCATATTTATGTTTATTCTACTGTGGGGTGTATTTATCATCTTTATATGTTACGTATCGTGTTTATTATATAATTTTGAAAAAATATTATAGATGGATTAATGGGAATGTGTATATTAACGTAATACATGACATTTAATGAGACTCGGTGATTATTATTATTACAGTGGACCCCCGGTTAACGATATTTTTTCACTCCAGAAGTATGTTCAGGTGCCAGTACTAACCGAATTTGTTCCCATAAGAAATATTGTGAAGTAGATTAGTCCATTTCAGACCCCCAAACATACACATACAAACGCACTTACATAATTGGTCACATTTGGAGGTAATCGTTATGCGGGGGTCCACTGTATTACTAATATGGTGTCACTCGTACAAGTCGTCTGGCTACCACATCTCATATTTGTTTATTTATTCTACTGTGGGGTGTATTTATCATCTTTATATGTTATGTATTGTGTTTATTATATAATTTTGAAAAAATGTCATTGACGAATTAATGAAAATATGTATATTAACGTAAAAAACAACATATAATGAGACTCGGTGATTGAGTATTATTATTATCATTACTAATATGGCGTCTCAAGACATAAGACACACTTACTGATTTTAATGTGTACCTGCACGCCAGCACAGTGTGTACGTTTATTTAGGTGCAGGTATACATAAGTATAATTATTAGAGTACATCTACCCCTTTTTTTTGGGGGGGGTTTTTTTTTTTTTTTTAAAAAAAAAACCCCAAAAACCCCAAAAACCCAAAAAAAAAGGGGGGGGGAAAAACCTTGGGGTTTTTTGGGGAAAAAAAAAAAAAAGAAAAAAAAGGGGGGGAATTGAAGGAAAAGGGAAAAAAAAAAATTTTTTAAAAAAGGAAAAAAAAGGGGTTGGGGTTTGGGGGAAAGGAAAAAAAAGGGGGAAAAAAAAAAAAATTTGTGGTTTTTTTTTTTGGGGGGGGGAAAAGGGGGGGGGGAAAAAAAGGGGGAAAAAAAAAGGCGGGGAAAAAAAATTTTTTTGGGCCCTTGGAAATTGTTTGGGAAAAAAGGGGGGCTGGGGATTTTTAAAACCCGGGGGGCCAAATTTAAAAAACCCGGGGGGGGTTTTTTAAAAAAAATTTTTTCCCCCCCCGAAAAAAAAAAAAAAAGGGGGGGTTTAAAAATCCCCGGGGGAAAAAAGGGGGGGGGGGTTGGGGAAAAAAATAAAAAAAAATTTTTTTTTGGAAAAAGGGGGAAAAGTTTTTTTGGGGTTTCCCCCATTTTGGGGGGGAAAAAAGCCAAAAAAAAATTTTTTTTTTTTAAAACCCGGGGCCGGGGGTTTTTGGGGGGTTTTAAAGGTGTTTTTTTTTAAAAAAATTAAAAAAGGGCCCCCCAAAAGGGGAAAAAAAAAAATTTTTTTGGGGGGGCATTTTTCCGGAAAAAAATTTTAAAAAAAAAACCCCCTTTTCCCCACCCCCCCAATTGGGGGTTTTAAAAAAACCCAAAAAACCGGGTTTTGGGGGGGGGTTTTTTTAAAAAAAGGGGGGAAGGCCAAAAATTTTTTCCCCCCCGGGGAAAAACCCCCAAAAAAAAAAAGGGGGGGGTTTTGGAAAAAAAAAGGGGGAAAAATTTAAAAAGGGGTTTGAAAAAAGGGGGGGGGGGCCCCCCCCCTTTTTAAAAAAAAAATTTTTTTTTGGGGCCCGGGGGGGAGGGGGGTTTTTTAAAATTTTGGGGGACCCGGGGAAGGGATAACCCAAAAAGGGGAATTTTTTTAAAAAGGGGGCCCCCGGGGGGAAAAAAAAAAAAAAAAAGGGGGGGGGGGGGGGAACCCCTTTTTTTAAGGGGGGGGGGGGGGCGGGCCCAAATTTTGGGGAAAAAAAAAAAAAAAAAAAAAAGGGGGGCCCCCCAAAAAAAAAAAACCCCCGGGGGAAAAAAAATTTTTTTGGGGAAAGGGGGAATCCCCTTTTTTGGGGGCCCCAAAAAAAAAAAGGGGTTTTGGGGGGGGAAAAAAAATTTTTTTAAAAGGGGTTTTTTTTTTTTAAAAATTTTTAAAAAAATTTTTTAAAAGGGTTTTTTTGGGGGGGGGGTTTTTGGAAAAAAATGGACCCCCAAAAACTTAAAAATTTTTTTTTTTTTTTTTTAAAAAAAAAAAGGGTTTTTTAAAAAATTTTTTTTTTTTTTTAAAAAAAAGGGGGGAAAAATTTTAAAAAAAAAAGGGGAATTTTCCCCCAAAAACCCCCCAACCCCCCCCCCCCCCAAAAAAAATTTTAAAAAAGGGTTTTGGGGAAAACCCCCGGGGGTTTTTTGGGGCAAAAAAAAACCCCTTTTTTTAAAATTTTGGGAAAAAAAAAAAAAAAAACCCCCCAAAAAAAATTTCCCCCGGGGGGGGGGAAAAAAGGTTTTACCCCCCCCAAAAGGGAATAAGGGGCCCCCAAAAAAAAGGCTTTTTTTCCCCTTTTTTTAAACCCCGGGGGAAGGGGGGAAAAAATTTTTAAAAAACCCCCCTGGGGGTTTTTGGGGGGGAAAAAAACCCCGGGCCCCCGGGGAAAAAAAACCCTTGGGAAAAAGGAAAAACCCCAAAAAACCCCGGGGGAAAAAAGGGGTACAAAAAAGGGGGGCCCCCGGGAACCCCCCCCCAAAAAGGGGAAAAAAAAACCCCCTTAACGGGTTTTTTTTTCCCCTAAAAAAAAGGGGGGGGGGGGTTTTTGGGGTTTTGGGGGGGAAAAAAAAATTTTTTGGGGGGCCCCCGGGGTTTTTGGGGGGGGGGGGGAACCCCCCCCCCCAACCAAGGGGGGGGGAAAAAAAAAAACCCCTTTTTTTTTTTAAAAGGAAAAAAAGGGTTGGGGGGTTTTTAAAAAAAGGGGGGGTTTTTCCCCCAAAAAATTTTTGTTTTTTTTTAAAAAAAAAGGGGTTTTTTTTTTTTTCCCCCCCCGGGGTTTTTAAAGGGGGGAAAAACCAAAAAAAAAACCCCCCAAAAAAAATTTTAAAAAGAAAAATTGGGGGGGGGGAAAAAAAAGGGGAAAAAAACCCCCGGGGGGGAAAAAAAAAAAAACACCCCCTTTAAAAAAAAAATTTTTTTTTTTTTTGGGAGGGGGGGGGGGTTTTTAAAGGGAAAAAAGGGAAATTTTCCTTTTATAAGGGAGGGTTTTTTAAAATGGGGGGGGTTTAAATTAAATTTTTTTTCAAAAGGGGGGGGGGTTTTTTTTTTTAATTTTTTATTTTTTTTTTTTTTAAAAAAGAAAAAAAAATTTTAAGAAAAAACCCCCAAAAAAAAGGGGGCCTTTTTTTTTAAAAAGGGGGGGAAAAAACCAAAAAAAAAAAAAGGG
Source organism: Cherax quadricarinatus (assembly GCF_026875155.1). NCBI lineage: Eukaryota > Metazoa > Arthropoda > Malacostraca > Decapoda > Parastacidae > Cherax > Cherax quadricarinatus. The sequence continues at coordinate 28,650,577 of NC_069473.1, read as the reverse complement.
GGTTTCCCAATTTTGGGAAAAAAAAAAGGGGAAAAAATTAATTTTCCCCCTTTTTTTAAAAAAAGGAATTAAAAAAATTTTTTGGGGAAAAAGGGGGGGGGCCCCTTTTTTTTGGGAAAAAAAAAAAAAAAAATTTTTTTTTTTTTAAAAAATTTTTTTTTTTGGGGGGAAAAAAAAAAAGGGGGGGGGTTTTTTTTTTTTAAAAAAAAACCCCCAAAAAATTTTTAAAAAAAAAAAATAAAAAAAAAATTTTTTTTTTTTTCCCGGGGGGGAAAAAAAAAAAAAATTTTTTTTTTCCCCCCGGGGGGGGCCCTTTTTTTTTTTTTCCCGGGGGGGAAAAAATTGGGGGTTTTTCCCCCCCTTTTTTCCCCAAAAACCCCCAAAAAAATTTTTTTGGGGGGGGTTTTTTTTTTTTTGGGGGGGGGAAAAAAAAAAAAATTTTTAATTAAAAAAGGAAAAAAGGGGGGGGGGGGAAAAAAAAAAAAAAAAAAAAAAAAAGGGGTTTTTAAAAGGGAAGGGGGGAAACGGGGGGTTTTCCCCCGGGGGGGTTTTTTAAAAAAAAGGGGGGGGGGAAATTTTTAAAAAAAGGGGGGAAAAATTTTAAAAAAATTTTTGGGTTTTTTTTAAAAGGGGAAAAAGGGTTTAAAAGAAAAAAAAATTTTCCCTTTTTTAAAAAAATTTTGGGGGGGAAAATTTTTTGGGGGGGGGTTTTAAAAGGCCCTTTTTTTTTTAAAAAGGGGGGGGGGGAAAAAATTTTTTTTTTGGGTTTTTTTTTAAATTTTAAAAAACAAAATTGGGGGGGGGGGGGGGAAAAAAGGGGGAAAAAAAAATTTTTTTGGGGGGTTTTTTTTTTTTTAAATTAAAAACCCCCAAAAAAAAGGGGGGGGGGAAAAAAAAAAAATTTTTTTTTTTTTAAAAACCCCCCCCAAAAAAATTTTTTTTTGGGGGGTTTTTTTTTTTTCCCTTTTTTTGGGGGGGGAAAGGAGGGTTTTTTTTTTTTTTTTTGGGGGGGCCTTGGGAAAAAAAAAGGGGGGGGTTTTTTAAAAATTTTAAAAAAAAAAAAACCCCCCCCCCCAAAAGGGGGAAAAAGAAAGGGGGTTTTGGGGGTTAAATTTTTCCCTTTTTTTTTAAAAAAAAATTTTTTTTGGAATTTGGGGGGAAAAAAAAGGAAAAAAAAAAATTTTTTTTTAAAAAAGGGGGAACAAAAAATTTAAAAAGGAATATTTTTTAAAATTTTAAAAGGGGGGGGTTTTAAAAGAAAAAAAAAAAAAAAAAAAACCCCCAAAATTTTGGGAAAAAAAAAAAATTTTTTTTAAGAAAAAAAAAAAACCCAAAAAAAATTTTTTTTCCCCCGGGAATTTTTTTAAAAAAAATTTTTTAAAGGAAAAATTTTTTTTAAAAAAAAAATTTTTTAAAAACCTTTTTTTGGGCCCCCGGGGAGGGGGGTTTTTTTTTTAAAAAGGGGGGAAAAGGGGGTTTTGGGGGCCCCCCCAAAAAAAAAAAGGGAAAAATTTTTGGGGGGGGGGGGGAATTAAAAAGGGGCCCTTAAGAAAAAAAAAAAAAACCCCAAATTTTTTTAAAAGGGAAATTTTTTTTTTTTTTTTTTGGGAAAAAAAAAACCAAAAAAAAATTAAAAAAAAAAAAAAAAAAAAAACCCTTTTTTTTAAAAAAACCCCCGGGAAAGGGCCCCCCCGGGAAAAGGAAAAAGGGCCCTTTAAAAAAATTTTTTCCCCCCGGGGGGAATCAAAAAAACCCCCCCCCCTTTTTTGGGGGAAAAAAAGGGGGAAAAAAAAAAAATTTTTTTCCCCCCCAAAATTTTTTTTTTAAAAAAAAAAAAACCCCCAAAAAAAAAAAAAAACCCCCGGGGGTTTAAAAATAAAAACCAACCCCCCTAAATTTGGGGGCCCCCCCCCCAAAGGGTTTTGGGGTTTTTTCCCCCCAAGGTTTTCCCCAAAAATTTAAAAAAAAGGGGGGGGAAAAAAAAATTGGGGGGGGGGGAAAAAAAAAAATTTTTTTAAGGGGAAAAAAGGGGTTTTTTTTGGGGGGGGGTTTTTTTTCCCCCCCCCCCCCCCAAAAAAAAAGGGGGTTTCCCCCTTTTTCCCCTTAAAAAAAAAATTTTTTTTTCCCCCTTTTTCCCCCCCAAATTTTTCCCCTTTTTTAAAAAAAAATTTAAAAAAAAATTTTTTAAAAAAATTTTTTTTTAATTTTAAAATTTTTTTTTAAATTTTTTTTTAAAAAAAAATTTTTCTTTTTTTTTAAAAAAATTAAGGTTTAATTTTGGGGGTTTTTTTTTTTAAAAAAAAAAGGGGGGGAAAAAAAGGGGTTGGAAAAAAAAAAAAAAAAAAAAGGGGAAAAAAAAAAAAAAAAAATTTTGGTTAAGTTTTTAAAAAATTTCCAAAAAAAAAAAAATTTAAAAAAAAAAATTTTTTTTTTAAATTTTAAAAAAAAGGGGGGGTTTTTTGGGGGGGGGGGGGGGGAAAAAGGGGGTTTTTTTTTGGGGAAAAAAAGGGGGGGGTTTTTTTTTAAGGGGGGGGCCCCCCTTTTAAGGGGGGGGGAAAAAAATTTGGGGGGGGGGGAAAAAAGGGGGGAAAAAAGGGGGGAAAATTTTTAAAAAATTTAAAAAAAAAAAGGGAATTAAGGGGGGGGGGGAAAAAAAGGAAAAAGGAGAAAGTGTTTCTTCTATTTTGGGTTACCCCCCCGGGGGGGGGGGTTTTTAAAAAATTTTAATAATTTCGTGGGCCCCCATTTTTTGGAAAAAAAAATTTAAAAAATTTGGCCTTTTTTTTTTTTTTCCCCCGGTTTTTCATTCCCAAAAAAAAAACCCCCCCCCCCCCCTTCCCCCCAAACCCCCTTTTTTTTTGGGGGGGAAAACCCCCCCCTTTTTTTTTTTTTTTTTTTTTTAAAAACCCCAAAAAAAAAAAAACCCCCCCTTTTAAAAAGGGGGGAAAAAAAACATGGAAATTTAGAAAGAACTTGTAACAAGATAAAAAGGGGGGGGGCCCCCCAAAAAAAATTTTTAAAAAGGGGGGGGGGAAAAAGGGGGGGGGCCCCAAAAAATTAAACCCCGGGCCCAAAAAAAAAAATTTTAAAAGGGGGGGGAAAAGAGGGGGAAATTTCCCTTTTTGGGGTTAAGGGCAATTTTGTTAAAGGGGGGTTTAAAATTTCCCCCCCCCCCTTTTAAAATTTAAAAAGGGGGGTTTTTTTAAAAAGGTTTTAAAATTTTTTTTTAAATTTTTTAAATTCCAAAACCCAAAAAAAAAAAGGGGGTTTTTTTTTAAAGGGCCCGGGGGCCCTTTCCCGTTAAAAAAAAAAGGGAAAGGGCCCCCCCTTTTTTCCCCCCCCCCCCCTTTTTTCCCCCAAAAATCTTAAAAGGGGGGCCCCCCCCCCCTTTAAAAAAAAAAATTTTCCTTTAAAAAAATTTTTTTTTTTATTTAAAAAAAATTTTTTTTTTTTTTTTTTTTGTGGAAAAAAAATTTTTTTTTTGGGGGGGGGCCCCGGGGGGGGAAAAAAAAAAAATTTTTTTTTTTTTAAAAAAAAATTTTTTTTTTTTTGAAAAAAAAAGGTTTTTTTTTTTTTTTTTAAAAAAAAATTTTTCCAAAAAAATTTTAAATATTGGGTTTAAAAACAATTTTTAAAAAAAAAAAAATTTTCCCCCAAAAAAAAAAAAAGGAAAACCCAAAAAGGGGTTTTTTTTTTTTAAATTTTTGTTTTTTACCCTTTTTTTAAAACCCCCTTTTTTAAAAAAATTTGGGTTTTTTTTTAAAACAACCCCCAAAACAAAAACCCCCAAAAAAAATTTTTTTTTTTTACCTTTTTTAAAAAAAAAATTTTCCCCCTTTTTTTTTTTTTAAAAAAAAAATTTTTCCAAAAAAAAAAAAGGGGGTTTTTTTCTAAAAAAAAAGGGGGGGGTTTTTTTTTTTTTTTTCCCCCCCCCTTCCCCTTTTTTTTTTTACCCCCCAAAAAAAAATTAAAAAAAACCCCAAAAAAAAATTTCCCCAAAAACCCCTTTTCCCAAATTTTGGGAAATTTAAAAAAAAAAAAAAAATTTTTTTTTTTTTTGGGGGTTTTTTTAATTTTTTTTTAAATTTTTCAAAAAAAAAAAAAAAATTTTTTTTCCCTTTAAGGGGGGGAAAAAACCCCCCGGGGGGGAAAAAAAAAAAATTGGGGGTTTTTTTTTTGGGGGGGGGTTTTTTTTTATTTTTGGGTTTTTTTGGGGGGGTTTTTTTTTTTCCCTTTTGGGGGTTTGGGGGGGGTTTTTTTGGGGGGTTTTTTTTTTTGGGGGGGGGGGTTTTTTGGGGGGGGGGGGGGTGGGGGGGGCCCCCCCTTTCCCCAAAAGGGGGGAAAAAAAAAAGGGGGAAAAAAGGGGGGAAAAACCCCTTCCCCCTTTTTAAAATTTTTTTTTCCTTTTTTATTTTCCCCCTTTTTTTTTCCCCCCCCCCCCTTCCCCCCTTTTTTAAAAAAACCCCCCCCCCCGGGGTTTTCCCAAAAAATTTTTTTTTTTTACCCCCTTTTTGGGGGAAAAAAATTTTTTAAAATTTTTTTTGGAAAAAAAACAAAACAAAATTTTTTAAAAAATTTTTTTTTTTAAAAAAAACCCGGGAAAAGGGTTTTTAAAAAGGGGTTGGCCCCGGGGGGGCGGGGGGGGTTTTTTTTTTTTTGGAAAAAAATTTTTTTTTTTTTTTTCCCCCCAAAACCCCCCCAAAAAAAAATTTTCCCCCCAAATTTTTAACTTTAAAAGGGGGAAAAAACCCAAATTTTTCCCCCCTGGGGGTTTTGGGGGGGGGGGGGGTTTTTTTTTTTAAGGTTTTAAAAAAAAAAAATTTTTTAAAAAAACCCCCCAAAAAAATTTTTTTTTCCCCCCCCTTCTCCCCGGGGGGGGGGCCCCTTTTTTTTTTTATTTTTTTCCCCCCCTTTTTTTTTTTGCCTTTTTTTTTTTTAAAAAAAAATTTTTTTTTTTAAAAAATTTCCCAAAAAAAAAAAAAGGGGGGGGGAAAAAAAAAGGGGGAAAAAAGGGGAAAAAAAAAAAAAAAAAAATTTTTTTTTTTCCCTTTTTTTTTTTAAAAAATTTTGGGTAATTTTTTTTGGGGGGTTTTTTTATTTCCCCTTTTTTAAAATTTTTGTTTGGTTTTTTTAAAATTTTTTCCCCAAAAAAAATTTAAAAAAATTTTTATTTAAAAAAATTTTTAAAAATTTTTAAAAAAAGGGGCCCCCCCCCCCTTTTAAAAAAACCCTTTTTCCCCCCCAAAAAAATTTTTTTTTTGGGGGTTTTTTTTTTGAACCCCCAAAAAAAATTCCCCCGGGGCCCCGAAAAAGGGTTTGGGGGGGGGGGGGAAAAAAAAAATTTTTGGGTTGGGGTTTTTTTTTTGGGGGGGGGGGAGGTTTTAAATTGGGGGGCCCCGGGGGGGAAAAAAATTTTTTTTCAGGAAAAAAAAAATTTTTTTTAAAAAAAAAAAAAGGGGTTTTTTAAAAAAGGAAAAAAAAATTTGGGGGCCCAAATTTTTGGGAAAAACCCCCCTTTTTTTTCCCCCCCCCCTTTTTTTTTCCCCCCCAAAAGGAAACCCCCCCCCTTTAAAAAAAAAAAAAAAAAAGGGGAAATTTTTTTTTAAAAAATTTTAATTTCCCCTTTAAAAAAAAAGGGGAAAAAAAAATTTTTTTTTTTTCCCCCCTTTTTGGGGGGGTTTTTTTTTAAAACCCCCCCCCCCCCCGGGCCCCCCTTTTTTTTTCTTTTAAAAAAGGAAAAAAAAAAATTTTTTCCAAAATTTTTTTTTGGGGAAAAAAAAAAACCCCAAAAAAAAAAACAATTTTTAAAGGGAAAAAAATTTTTTAAAAACCCCCCAAATTTCCAAAAATTTTTTTTAAAAAAGGGGGGTAAAATTTTCCCCGCCCCCCCTTATTCCCCCCCGGGGGAAAATTGGTTTGGTTTGGGGGGGTAAATTTTTTTTTTTTTTAAAATTTTTTTTTCCGGGTTTTTTAAAAATTTTTGGGGAAAAAATTTTTTTAAAAAAAAAAAAAACCCCCGGTTTTAAATTTAAAAAAAAATTTGGGGGGTTTAATTTTAATTTTTGTAAGGGGAAAAAAGGAAAAAATTTTTTTTTAAAAAAAAATTGGGCCCCCCTTTGGGAAAAAAGGGTTAAAAAAACCCCCCCAAAAAAAAACCCCCCCCCTTTTTAAAAATTTTTTTAAAAACCCAAAAAAGGGGGGGGGTTTTTAAAAAATTTTTTAAAAAAAAAAAAGGGGGCCCCCCCCAAAAAAAGGAAAACCCAAAATGGGTTTTTTTTTTTTTTGGGTTTAAAAATTTTAAAAAATTTTTTTTTTTTTTAAAAACCCCCAAAAAAAAGGGGGGAAAATTTTTAAATTTTTTTTTTAAAAAAAAACCCCCCCCCCGGGGGAATTTTTTTTAAAAACCCCCCAAAAAAATTTTTAAAAAAAAACCCCCCTTTCCCCCCAAAAATTTTAAAAAATTTTTTTTTTTTTTCCTTCAGGAGAAGAACTTAACTTTTTGTATTGTGGGCAACTTCATGCAGGACTGCCCATATATTACAACACAAGTTACTATAATATCAATATATATACAGGTAGATCGGAATAAACAGGGGAGATACAGTAGCCTAGGATGGGTGGACTACAGTAGCCTAGGTTGGGGGATACAGTAGCTAAGCTGGGAGACTACAGTAGCCTAGGTTTGTGTATGTAAAACTAGGTGTGTATGTAAAAAAACTGCAATTAATCTCTACCAAAATGTATTTTTTTGTGAATATTTTTGGGTTTCTGGAACGGATTTCAATTGTATTTCCCTTATTTCTTATGGGAAAAATATTGCCTTTCGCTTTTCAAAAACTTTTTTGAATTTAGAACTAGCTCCTGGAATGGATTAAGTTTGATATTTAAAGGTTCACTGTTACTTGAAATATAACTGTAAAACAAAAATTTTTTTTATTTTTTCACAAGTTGGCCGTCTTCCCACCGACGGCAGGGTGATCCAAAAAAAAGAAAGAAAATCCCCAAAAAGAAAATGCTTTCATCATCATTCAACACTTTTCACCACACTCAACATATCACTGTTTTGCAGAGGTGCTCAGAATACAACAGTTTAGAAGCATATACGTATAACGATACACTACATACCTCCAAACTGCCAATATCCAAACCACATTCCTTTAAAAGTGCAACGCATTGTACTTCCCATTTCCTGGACTCAAAGTCGACTATATGAAAATAACCGGTTTTTTTCCCTGAATCCCTTCACTAAATATTACCTGCTACACTCCAACAGATCGTCAGGTCCCAAGTACCATTCATCTCCATTCACTCCTAACTAACACCGCTCACGCACGCTTGCTGTAAGGTCCAAGCCCTTGCAACAAAAACCTCCTGTACCCCCTCTCTCAACCCTTTCAAGGACGACCCCTACCTCACCTTCCTTTCCCCTATAGATTTATATGCTTTCTTGTCATTCTACTTTGACCATTCTCTCTAAATGAACCAAACCACCTCAACAACCCTCTTCATGCCTCTGACTAACATTTTTATTAAACTCACACCTTTTCCTTAATTTCCACACTCCGAAATTTTCTGCATAATATTTACACCACACATTGCCCTTAGACGGGACATCTTCCGCCTTCCCCCAAACCGTTCTCCTGCTGCTGCATTACCACCCAAGTTACACCCATATAGAGTGTTTGTTACTTACTATACTTTCATACATTCCCTTCATTTGCTCCTCCATAGATACGTTTTTTTTTGACTCCACATATACCTCAATGCACCCACTTCACCTTTTTTCCCTCATCAATTCTATGATTAACCTCCATCCTTCATAAGTCATCCGCCGACAAGTCAACTCAAGTATCTGAAAACATTACTTCTTCCATACTCCTCCTCCCCAATTTGATATTCCAATTTTTCTTTTCTAAATCATTTGATACCCACATCACTTACTCTTTTCTATGTTCACTTTCAACTTTCTACTTTCACACATTCCAAACTCATCCATAACCTTTGCAATTTTTCCCTTAGAATTCTCCCATAGAACAGTATAATCGAGCAAAAAGTAACTGTGTAATTCCATTTTGAAATTTGATTCCCCATAATTAATCCACCCCTCTCCCGAACACCTAGCATTTACTACTTTACACACCCCATCTATAATTTATATTAAACAAAAAAAAAACCATGCGGTGACATTACACATCCCTGTCTAAGACTACTTTTACCGGAAGTAGTCTCCCTCTCTTCTACACCACCCTACCTGAGCCTCACTATCCTCATTAAAAACTTTTACAGCATTTAGTTAACTTACCACCTTATTCCATATACTTGCAAATCTTGCCACATTGCTCCCTATCCACTCTTCATATGTCTTTTCTAAATCCATAAAATGCATAAAAAAACTTCCTACCTTTATCTAAATACTGTTCACCATATATGCTTCTATGTAAACACTTGATCTACACATCCCTACCACTCTGAAACCTCCTTGCTCATTCTCAATTCCTACATCTGTCTTACCTTCTAATTCTTTCAAATTATAACCCTACCTTACACTTTTCCTGGTATACTCAATTAAACTTATTCCTCTATAATTTTATACAATTCCTTTGTCCCCTTTCCCTTTATAATAAAGGGATATGGCATGCTCCCTCCGCAAATCCTAGGTACCTCCTCACCTCTTTTCATACATTTATTAAAACAAATGTACCAACCACCTCCAACCTAATCCCCCCCTGCTTTTAACATTTCTGTCATGATCCCATCAGTTCCAGCTGCTTTACCCCCCTTTCATTCTACGTAATGCCTCACAGTACCTCCCCCACACTACATCTGCTCTTCTTCATCATAAAGAGATGGTATACTCCTGACCAGTGCATGAAATTACCACCTCCAATTTCTTCCTCAACATTTAAAGTTCCTCAAATTTTCAAAAACAAAATTACTGATTACAATTATTATTTCAAGTTAAATTCTGCATATTAATACAAATTTGGATAAGTTTTTTTCTTTTTCAACAAACCGGCCGTTATCCCCACCAGGCAGGGTGGTCCAAAAAAGAAAAATGTATAGTTTTCTTCTTAAATTTAGTAATTTATACAGGGAGAAGGTGGTTACTAGGCCTTTGCTCCCGGGCATTTAGTAGCCCTCTTACAAACGCAGGTTTACGGAGGAGAAATTATGTTCCACTTTCCCATGGAGATAAGAGGAAATAAACAAGAACTAGAAATTAGAAGAAAACCCAGAGGGGTGTGTATATATATGCTTGTACATGTATGTGTAGTGTGACGTAAGTGTAAGTAGAAGTAGCAAGACGAACCTGAAATCTTGCATGTTTAAGAGACAGAAAAAAGACACCAGTAATCCTACCATCATGTAAAACAATTACAGGATTCCGTTTTACACTCACTTTGCAGGATGGTAGTACCTCCCTGGGTGAAATTGGATAAGTATGCTTGAAAAATTCAAAACACTTGTCTTGGTAAAATATCAATTACAGTGGACTCTCGTTTTTTGTAAGCATTGGAAGTCATAATTTTCAAAAAATCATAACGTTTATTTCGTCAAAATATTGACTCATGAATTGTTGTTTGACTCGCAAATAGTCGCTCGTCCCAGACGCATACGCATGGCCTCGATTGGCCCCACACCCCATTCACAGCCAGTGTGCCATTGTTTATCAATGAGTGAGGACGATCCCATGCATTCATATGATACATTTTGTAATATTCCATTCGTTTTAGTGCTTGCAACTGCCACATAAGCCACCCTGGCCCCAAAGGAAGCTCCTAGTGCCAGGCTTTTGGTAATGAAGGTGAGAAACACAATAGAATTCAAGAAAGAACTCGTAGCAAAGTACCAAAGTGGAGGAGGAAGAGAGAGGGAAGAATGTACCTTCTTCAGTGATTCTACAATATGTATGATACTAAAGCAGCACGAGTCGATAAAGGCTATTAGAGCCAGCCAGAGATATAAAGTGTAGCATTAACAGCGTAGCAAGTAAGTTAAATGACTGATAGAAAAAGGACAGCACGAACCTAACTCCTCCAATGTTGTTGGAGTTATATAGGGCTACTGACAACACCGCCTCCCCCCACCACCACTATGTACAGCTTATGCTCTCAGTGGCCCTTATACAACCCAACAACAAAACACATCATCACTTGTGAATATGGTAATGACAGTTTTTATTCATTCTAGAGTGTATGTCATGTTCTATGTTATTTAATATTGTTTATTATTGTCATATTAGATGAACTGTGATAGATAAGCCGTAGAGTTGATATTAGTGTCATATTGAAGAACGATCTTGTCCTGCCTCCCAAACACACACCCTGCCGCCACCACAATTCCTAACATATGTAATGAGTTTTTTATTCATACCCAACAGAGCCTTTCATTAAGGTAAGGTGATGTTATTATTGTTTTATTCTTCATGTCTCATTGTTTTCTGTGTATTGTAAATCTTAATTTCATGTAAAAAATATATTTTTTTGTTAATACATTTTGGTCTGATGGAAATGGATTAATTGTAATTGTTATTATGAATTAATTGGGGATTTACATTTTTCTTAAGGGGAAAAAACGGTTTAGAAAAATCGTCAATTTTGCATTAGTCACACTCTCTGGAACAGAATAATTATGAAAAACGAGGGTCCACTGTTGTACTACATGTGTGGTTAATGTAATGAATAATATTTATACTGATACTGGTAGTTTAATTTGCAATACCAATACAAAAGATTAATGTACCAAATTGAATTACAGAATATACAGTATTATTGCATTCAGTCTTACAGTTTAGAATATAGAAAATTAGAATTTTAGTGTATAATACTGTATATTTTATCAGCAAAATAAAACATGGACGGTTCATTAAAACTAAAATTTGTAGGGAGACTATTAAATACGTATACAGTATTACAGTTTCGTTAAAAAACTTGCGTATCTGAGTGCTCTGCAAAGAAAGTGATTTATATGAATATGATGATGAAAAGTGCTGAATTGATTGATGATTGAGTTTTTTTCTTTCTTTTTTGGGTCACCCTGCTTGTGGGAGACGGCTCTGAACATGTTAAAAAAAGAAAAGCATAACATTCATCCGACAATGATTTAAATATTGAGATACATTTTTTTTTTTTTTACCTTCACTATACACAGGATTTAGAATTTTCATAGTAATATAGCACTGCAATATACTGTACAAGGTTTCATGTAGCCAATTAGCATACATAATACTGTAATCATGGGGTGGGGAGCGCTTCAAAACGTAGGATTATACAGTCATGTGGGGGAATGGGATGAAGGTATTCTGGCTCAAATCAGGGAAACTGGAGCACAGATCCAATTCCCTGATCAAGAGACCCCCTCACCAAAATCAAGGAACCTCCCTTGAGGGAACTTAACAGAACCAGTATTGAATTAACCCTTTGGACTGTTTCAGTCATATACCATAGGTCTTACGCCCACTGTTTCTGGATGTATTTATAGTTGTAATTCTAGCGGCTTCAAATCAAGCGGGAGGAAAGAGGTAAGCCCACCATGTGAGAGAATGGTCTGTGTGGTCAGTGTGCACCACAAAAAAAAAATCCCTGCAGCATGCAGTGCGTAATGAGGAAAAAAAGAAAAACTGACCGTTTTTTGGATTAAAACGCCGACTTTGAGGTGTATTTTTCATATAGTATTTATCGTTTTTGTATTCTCGTTTTTATGGTCTAAGGTGATAAAATGGAAAAAAAACATATTAGAAAATAGAAGAGATTTTGATTTTGATTACTTTCACGATGTGAAATCGACCTTGAAATGAGCTCAAGTAGTAGAAATAGAAATGTTCACTTTTTCCAATGTTCGGAGAAAAGCAAATCACCACCACACGTCCAATTACACTTCAACTGGGGAGTCTAATATTCTTTCACTAGCGCACTGATATTGTTTATACAATTTTGACATAATGCAGTAGTCTGCATAACAAGGTAAATTTGTATTTTCTGTATGAATAAAAAATCAATATGAAGCAATGTAATTATAAGAGGGGCCTTAGGAGACATGACTAAAAACAGAGGTATGTCATTTTTAGTGCCAAGATGTCTACATTGTTTATTTCTGAACCCCATTTTGAAATTGGCATCTTTTTTTAATTTGTGTGATATTGGCCATTATTAATTATTATAATCAAAAGAAGCGGTATAAGCCACAAGGACTATACAGCGCTGCAGGGCAGGAAGGAAGCGAGGGCATCAGGTGGCAAAAAGGGAGATGGGAGGAGTCACTTGAGGTTACGGATAACAGGGGGGTAGTGGCCATGATGGTGAAAGGGTTAGTTAAAGGGCAGCAAGAGATGAACTAGAAAGGGCTGAGGGGAGAGCGAAAGGATCATCAGAGTTTGTGGAGGTAAATCAGTCGTTGTCAGAACGTCAATGAGAGAGTCATGATTAAAGGAGGGTCCATCAGCAAGAAGGAAGGAAGGTTTTAAAGGAGGTAGTAGAACGGGAAGGTCGACGTTGGAGGTAAATTCTGAGTGCCATTGAAAGAGAGGGCAGTCTAACGATGTGGCTAATCGATACTGGAACTTGACACTCTCACAGAGAGGAAACAGGGTGCCTCTCCATGAGATACCCATTGAGTAAGACGAGTGTGGCCAATGCGAAGGCGTGGGAGAGAGTTGGTCTCCCCAACCTCGGCATGTGACAATGGAAGACGGCAGTAGTAACCTTGCTCGGTTTAATAGAATTAAGTTTGTTACCGAGCAGAGTTGACAACGTGGTTGCCAAAGGGTGCGAAGGTGGGTAAGCTATTGCAGCAAAATAGTCCAGAAATGGAAACACCTCGATAGGAAATTGGTTTTAGGTCATGTACTGTGTGCGCAGCAGTGTCTGCCTGTTCATTGCCGTACGTCGACATGACCAGGGACCAACAAAAAACAATATTCTTTTATGTTTGGTAGAGATACGGCGTTAGCCAAAGTTGGATATGGAGAACTAGGGGGATGAGATGTATTCAAATTTTCGTTATAGCCTGTAGAGCACTAAGGGAGTCTGAGACTACTACAAATGATGACACAGGCATAGATGCGATACGAATAAGTGCTGCAAGAAATGGCATACAGTTCAGCAGTAAAATGCTAGCTGAAAGATAGTAAATGCCCCCGCACGACGCTGTCCTGAACACTGCTGCGAATCCGACGCCGGTCTGAAGGACTTAGGCATCTGTGTACACAGCGGGTGGCATGAGAATGGGAGTGGAAGTGATCAAGGAAAAAGAGGCAGGAAGCCACCGTAGGGCAGTAGTTGAGCTTTCGAGCAAGGAGTGAGAAAGAACAGACACGAACAGCTGGAAATTCCCAGGGGGGTTAGGAAAAGTCATTGAGATGCTACATGAAACATATATTAAAGGTGGTAACTGAGGGAAGAAAGAGGTGGAATGTAGGCGAAGAGAAAAGGGACGGAGCAAACAGGGGCGGGTTACACGAAAATATAGAATGTCTACTTATATCGGTGACCATTCTATAAATGGGAGGATATTGTGTAAATCGTGAGAGCGTAACATAGTAGAGCGATAGGCAATGGGCATCACGTGCGGATCAGACAAGGATGGAACATTCGCTTCTGTATAGGGCTTCAACAGGGGAAAAAGAGCGAAAAGCATTCCAAAGGCACAAACGTAATCCTTGGTGATTGGATAGTGTTTAAGGCTAGAGAGAGTAGCAGGAGAGGCCGCGGAATAAATCTGGTCACCATAATCGAGTTTGACCAAAACGATGGGCTGATTGTAGGCGAAGCAGAGTTCGACGATCAGCTCCCCAATGAACGATGAGCAAGGGTTTTAAGAAGGTTTATCGGGATGGACAAGTTGCCAAAGAGAGGTAATGTGAGGTTTCAAGGATAACCTACGGTCAAAGAGAAGGCCTAGAAACCTGACTGTATCACCTTCGGGGATTAGGGAGCCATAGGGATACAAAGGTATGATCGGAGATAAACAGAGCGTCTCCCAGTGAAAGTAATTTGGTGAGTTTGAGTACTTGAAAAAAATTTTAAACCCTTGCGTGGTGGCCCGAAGTGGAAACACGGTTCGACCGGCATGCTGGATGAGAAACTGCAATTAAGATGAAAACCCAAGGTCAGCGCCTGCACAAGCAATAGCGAAGTCATCAACTAGAGTGATGGACCAAATATTGGGTGGAAGAACAGGAGGCCAAATCATTTATAGCATGGAGAAAAAGTGTAGTGATTAGAACACATCCTGAGGGGGACACCTTTCGCTTGGACGAAAGTCAGGGGAAAGAACATAAATTGACTCGAACACGGAAATGTCTGTCAGTTAAAAAGTTCTTAAGGGAAGGATGGTTAGATTGTTTTTTTTCCTCGGAGGCCTAAGGAATGGGGCCTGGGCCAAATATATTATACCTCCAAGTTCTGTCATATGCCTTCTCAAGGTCAAAAAATATGGCCAATAACGAGTGATTATTCAAAAGGCATTACGAACATACGTATTCCAAGGTTAGTTACGGGGGTCTATGGGATAGAATGACCTTACGAAAGCCATATTGACTAGCGGAGAGCTGTTTGTGTGTCTCTAAATACCACATTAAACGTCGAATTTACGGAGACGTCCATCCACTTTGCAAACTGCACTAGTACCGGTTTGCGGAGGGAAAAGGGAAGATGAGAACAATGGCAGATTTCCCACAGCTGGGGAAGAACTCCTTGTGCCCAAATAAGATTGAAGAGGGTGTAAGAGGATACAAGGCTGACCGATGTAAAGTTGTAACATACGAATATGAATGTCGGTCAGGCCAGCTGCGATGATCGGCAAGCTGAGAGCGTTTGCCTCAGTTCTTGAAGTTGTAAAAGGCACCATTATCCTGTTTCTTCTTCTGAGAGAAGAAAAGTCCAAGGGTACTAAAAACTCTCTGGCAGCAGACTTTGAGGAAAGAAACGTGGGGCATAGATGGAAGCCCTCGGGAAATACGGACCAGATGTGGGCAGTTAAATGGCAACGTCGAGAGGGTTAGCTACATCAACATCAGCGACCCATAGAACAGGAGCCGGGTCAGGGAGAGTATTTACCAGCTCCAATTTCCTCACTTTTTTCAGACTGCATCTAGAAGAAGCTGAGGGGGTGATGTGTAAACATAGGTCCTCGCCAACAAGTGAGTTTAGCTTTCCGGAGATGCACACTGCGACTAAGCGATCGCACGCTTCTGCTAAAAATCAAGAAGTCTCTCAGCGGTTCTATTGTACCGGTACCTGTCACCATGCAGCACGTTCAACGTACTGCACGAGCACAAGCAGGAGGACCACCAAAGGCACGCACTTTCTGAGATTGCCTGCCTGAGGTTTGGGGGTTATAGAATGAGAAGCTGCCGGTATAAAACTGACTTCGAGATGATTGTGTAGGAGCTCATCAATGGAGGATGAAGAAGGAAACTCACTAAAAGCAGTGAGGGTGTGAGTAAAGATCCCAATTTGCCGATCATATTGCAGCGGGGCTACAGGGAAGAAAGGTGGCGAATAGGAAAGGAGAGAAGTAAGAATGATCGGAAAATCGATCACTGTTCATGTAAGTACGTTTGGAACAGACCTAGGTGAAGTCTAGTGCAGTGGAGGGAAGAGTAGACTGATAGATCGATGCAAGAGGAAGACGAGAGAGTTTGAGTACGAGGATCAAATGGGTGGGAGTACCGTAGTTAAAACATGGAGGGGGTGGTGAGAGGCGAGAAAAGCCTCCATCTGGATGCCACGTGAGTCACAATGAGACCCCCCTGAGGAAATGGTGGCATTAATTTTAAAAATCACCAAGTAACAGAAGTGGTGGTGGTAAGGATGAAACAAGAAAGGCAAAGTCTGGGATAGAAAAATGCTCGAGAAGGAGAGAGATATAAAGAACTATTGTAAACCACTTATTCAAGTGGATACGGGCTGCAGTGTAATGCAGCGAGGTATGGACAATAGTTGACAGTAGGGAATACCATTGCGTAGAAGAAGGGCACTTTCATTAAAGGTCCCATCTGAGAAAGGATCCGAAGAATACAATAAATTATAGCCGAGATAGGTTGGAAAACAGCCCGAGTGTAATTTTGGTTTCTTGTAAGCAAGCACCAACAGGGGAAAACCTGGAAAGCACATCTGAAGCTCCCCCCGATTACCCCTGGCAGGCCGTGGATTTTCCCACTGTAAATAGGCCATGATTGGCGTTTGAAGAAATAACAGGATTGTAGGTAAAGGCACCTACAGACTAGAGGGTTAAAAAAGTCAACGTGTGGTTGGCATTGGAAGACGTTCAAGTAGCAAAAGGAACGGAGCGTTGCGAAGAATGGGGTTTGGAAGATGGAGGAGAGGGAAAGAGAAGGAACAGGAAGTGAATCAGTGGTCATTGAAGGTTTAGTCTCTGCAATATATTCGGGAAATGGTTCAGTGTTTCTGAATTCAAAGATGTATGGGAGACCATATTGGAGTTTAGAAGGAGGAGGGTGAGTAAAGTTTGGGGACAGTAATGGACTGTACCAAATTTAGGGGGGGAGGGAAGAGTGTAAGGGACTGGAGATGAAGTGTGGGGGGGGACAGAAGAGGCAGAAAATTGGGAGGTGGCAGAAGAGGGAGAAACTTGGGAGGGGACGGGGGTGGAAGACATAGTACGAAAGGGGGAGGGTGAATCCCCCACACTTGAATAGAGCCAGAGAGAGGGGAAGAACTAGGTACAGAGACGGAAAGGTAAAGTGTGGAGGTGGAAGAAGGGAAGGAAGGGGGCAAAGAAAAATTTGAGCAATGTGGATTTTTTGGACTTCTGAGAGTAGAGGGGCGTTGGTATTAGGTGTGTACGAGGTCTTGGTCGATCTGGGGCTTGTGAGAAGGACGCGGAAGATGTGAGACAAGACTGAGTTGTAGTCGGGACGTTTAGAGCCAAGGACAGGCAAAAAGGGTTTGATGCCGGAGTGGCTATGGGAGGGGTAACAACAGAGGAGGCTGCAGAAGATGGGACCCCAGAAGTGGGGGGATGTTTTGGAAACATGAGAATAAGAAAAACGGGGGGTAGTCTCCCTTGGAGGCGGAGATGAGTAACTGCCATAGCATAAGGGAGACCTTCTGCCTCTTTGAGGCAACGGATTTCCGTTCATTTAAGTAGACCTGGCAACGGCGGGAGTACGAAGGTGAGCTTCTTACAATTAAGGCAAGTGGGGTTGACTGCAAGTGTATTGAATGGTGTCGGGACCCCAACTGGGCATTCGGCCATAGACCCGCAATATTTTGCTGGGTGACCCAAAAAGCCAGCAATTTTACATTGTTGCGGGGTAGGTATCACTTTTTGAAAAC
>NC_069473.1:28599797-28632777 GCF_026875155.1 Cherax quadricarinatus | reverse complement strand
ACCCAGTTTGTTGTTATTTTGGGGTGTCGCCTTGAGTGGTGGTGAGGGGGGTGGTTGCTGGGCGGCGCTCCTCCTGACTACACTTTTTGAATAGTTGATTTTTCAGCGTTTTCTTGCTGGCCTTGGTGCTGTTTCCTCTTAGATTGCGCCTCATATACTACAGGAATTGTTGTAGTTAAGAAGAAGTTGTAGTTATACAAAGTTTAGGGTTACGTTGTTCGGCTGGCAGCGGGGTGTTGCTTTCGGTTTGTGGGCAGTCTTCCTTTGATCTCTATTATGTTCGATTTGTAGGTTTCACTGTTGGTAATCTTTGGTCATTCTGGGTGCTCGTTGGGTTAGTGCAGTTTTTGCATGTAACTAGGTCATCATAGGAGCATTGGTAGTAGCTCTGATAGTTGGAGAAAATAAAGACGGAGCTTAGAGGTCGCTGCTGCTCCTGCGGTTTCAAATCAAGCAGGAGAAAGCTGGTAGGCCCACATGTGAGAGAATGGGTCTGTGTGGTCAGTGTGCACCATATAAAAAAAATCCTGGAGCACGCAGTGCATAATGAGAAAAAAAAAAACTCCGACCGTTTTTTTTAATTTAAAATGCCGAATTGTGGTCTATTTTCGTATAGTATTTATGGTTGTATTCTTGTTTTCTTTGTCTCATTTGATAGAATGGAAAACATATTATAGAAATAGAGGTGATTTTGATTGATTTTACTATAAAAAGAACCTAGAAATGGAGCTCAAAGTAGGGGAAATGTTTGATTTTTGCCGATGTTCAAAAGTAAACAAATGATGCCATTGTCCAATAAATGTCCAACTAGCCATTCTAATATGCAGTCATGAATGGGTTGATGTTATTTATATAATTATTACAGTATTGCAGTAGTCTGCATAATAGTAAGTCTTCTATTTTTTGTTCGAATAAAAATTCAAAATAGAAAGCAAGAGTAATATCAGAGGGGCCTGGAGACGTGACTGATGAACAAAGAAAATGTTATTTTAGAGCCAGGAATGTCTGCATTGTTCATTCTGGACCTTATTTTGAAATTGTCATATTTTTTTATTTTTCGTGAAATTGGCCAAATTGCAAATTTTTGACCACATTATTAGGTAGTTGAAATCGGTAAATGGGCAGTTTCTTGTACTCAATCGATAGAAAAAATGGAGTTCTAAAGAAATAGCTATGAGTTTGGGCGACTGGAACAAGGAATTAGCCGAAAATAGGGCTCAAAGTGGGCGAAATCGCCGATTTGTAAACAGCGCCAAGGTCGCTAACTTCGCGAGAGCATAATTCCGTCTTTTTCCATCAAATTTCGTTTTTTTGGTGTCATTACAATTGGGAAAAGATTCTCTATCATTTCATAAGAAAAAATAATTTTTTTTTTTGTTAAATTTTGCGACACCAGGAGACACCTCAGGATTGGGGGTTGCGACAGCCAAAGGGTTAAATCTGTAGGAGAAGGAAGGCGGGGTAGGGGTCGTCCTCGAAAAGGTTGGAAGGAAGGGGTAAGGGAGGTTTAGTGGACGAGGGGCTTGGACTTCCAGCAGGCGTGCTTGAGTGTGTTCGATAGGAGTGAATGAAGACAAATGTTATTTGGGACCTGACGATCTGTTGGAGTGTGAGCAGGGTAATATTTAGTGAAGAGATTCAGGGAAACTGGTTATTTTTATATAGCTGGACTTGAGTCCTGGAAATGGGAAGTACAATGCCTACACTCTAAAGGAGGGGTTTGGGATATTAGCAGTTTGGAGGGATATGTTGTTTCTCTTTAAACGTATATGCTTCTAAAGTGTTGTGTTCTGAGCACCTCTGCAAAAACATTGATTATGTGTGAGTGAGGTGAAAGTGTTGAAGGATGGTGAAAGAATTTTCTTTTTGGGGATTTTCTTTCTTTTTGGGTCACCCTGCCTTGATTGGAGACGGCCGACTTGTTGAAAAAAAAAAAATTACAGTTTATGGTAGTTCTTGTCATTTCATAACCAATCTTTTTTCTGACACTAGTATTAGGTATGCACTGAAATTGTACTCAAATTGTCAGAAACACTTTGACATCGTGACCCAAAAGAAAGAAAAACCCAAAAAGAAAGGAAAAAACTTAATTTATCTCTCAACACTTTCACCATCACTCATATATAATCAGTCTTTACAGAGGCACCCAGATATGATAGTTTAGATAGTCACTTCAAACTGCCAATATCCCAAACTCCTCCTTTAACCCTTTGACTGTCGCAGCCCCAAATCCTGAGGTGTCTCCTGGTATCGAAAAATTTTGGAAAAAAAAAAAATTATTTTTTCTTGTGAAATGATAGAGAATGTTTTCCCAATAGTAATGACACCAAAAGAATGAAGTTTGATGGAAAACTTATGGAATTACATTCTTGTGAAGTTAGCGACTTCGGAGATATTTACGAATCGGCGATTTCGCCCACTTTGAGCCTTATTTTCAGCTAATTCCATTGTTCCAGTCAACCAAACTCATAGCTATTTCTTTAGAACTCCATTTGTTTTATCGATTGAGTACAAGAATCTGCCCATTTACCGATTTCAACTACCCAATAATGTGGTCAGAAATTTGCAATTTGGCCAATTTCACACAAATTAAAAAATATGCAATTTCAAAATAGTGTTCAGAATGAACAATGCAGACATTCCTGGCTCGAAAATAACATTTTCTTTGTTCATCAGCCACATCTCCAGGCCCCTTTGATATTACTCTTGCTTTCCATTTTGAATTTTTATTCAAACAAAAAATAGAAGATTTACTGTTATGCAGACTACTGCAATATTGTAATAATTGTATAAATAATGTCAACCCATTTATGACTGCATATTAGAATGGACATTTATTGGAAAATGACATCATTTGTTTACTTTTGAACATTGGCAAAAATCAAACATTTCCTCTACTTTGAGCTCCATTTCAAGGTCCTTTTCATAGTAAAACTAATCAAAATTACCTCTATTTCTATAATATGTTTCCCATTCTATCAAATGAGACCAAGAAAACGAGAATACAACCATAAATACTATACGAAAATACACCACAAAGTCGGCGTTTTAATCCAAAAGCATGGTCGGACTTTTTTTTTCTCATGCTGCAGGATTTTTAATACTGTGCACACTGACCACACAGACCCATTCTCACATGTGGGCCTACCAGCTTTCTCCTGCTTGATTTGAAGCCACTAGAATTTTTGAGTATATATATGTCAAACAAAGTGGCTCGTAAGGCATACATATATGACCGAAACAGTCAAAGGGTTAAGTATTAATGTTCTAATTGTAATATTTTTTGTCTTTGTTACCTCACTACTGTAAATTTTTCTAATAATTTTTTCTAGCTCTTTTTTTGTAATACACAATTAACCCTTTGACTGTTTCAGTCATATATATACAGTGGACCCCCGCTTAACGATCACCTCCAAATGCGACCAATTATGTAAGTGTATTTATGTAAGTGCGTTTGTACGTGTATGTTTGGGGGTCTGAAATGTACTAATCTACTTCACAATATTCCTTATGGGAAAAAATTCGGTCAGTACTGGCACCTGAATATACTACTGGAATGAAAAAAGTTCGTTAACCGGGGGTCCACTGTACGTCTTATGAGCCACCGTGTTTGACGTATTTATACGCATAATTTGGTAGGGTGTGCAAAAGAAGAAAATTAAAGGTGAATACAGGAAAGAGTAAGGTTATGAGGATAACAAAAAGATTAGGTGATGAAAGATTGAATATCAGATTGGAGGGAGAGAGTATGGAGGAGGTGAACGTATTCAGATATTTGGGAGTGGACGTGTCAGCGGATGGGTCTATGAAAGATGAGGTGAATCATAGAATTGATGAGGGAAAAAGAGTGAGTGGTGCACTTAGGAGTCTGTGGAGACAAAGAACTTTGTCCTTGGAGGCAAAGAGGGGAATGTATGAGAGTATAGTTTTACCAACGCTCTTATATGGGTGTGAAGCGTGGGTGATGAATGTTGCAGCGAGGAGAAGGCTGGAGGCAGTGGAGATGTCATGTCTGAGGGCAATGGTGTGGTGTGAATATAATGCCCGAGAATTCGTAGTTTGGAAGTTAGGAGGAGGTGCGGATTACCAAAAACTGTTGTCCAGAGGGCTGAGGAAGGGTTGTTGAGGTGGTTCGGACATGTAGAGAGAATGGAGCGAAACAGAATGACTTCAAGAGTGTATCAGTCTGTAGTGGAAGGAAGGCGGGTAGGGGTCGGCCTAGGAAGGGTTGGAGGGAGGGGGTAAAGGAGGTTTTGTGTGCGAGGGGCTTGGACTTCCAGCAGGCATGCGTGAGCGTGTTTGATAGGAGTGAATGGAGACAAATGGTTTTTAATACTTGACGTGCTGTTGGAGTGTGAGCAAAGTAACATTTATGAAGGGATTCAGGGAAACCGGCAGGCCGGACTTGAGTCCTGGAGATGGGAAGTACAGTGCCTGCACTCTGAAGGAGGGGTGTTAATGTTGCAGTTTAAAAACTGTAGTGTAAAGCACCCTTCTGGCAAGACAGTGATGGAGTGAATGATGGTGAAAGTTTTTCTTTTTCGGGCCACCCTGCCTTGGTGGGAATCGGCCGGTGTGATAATAAAAAAAAAAAAAATTCTAACGGCTTCAAATCAAGCGGGAGAAAGCTGGTAGGCCTACACAAGAGAGAATAGGTCTGAGTGGTGGGTGTGCACCCTGTGAAAAAAATCTGGACTCGCTGGTGCTTTGTGGGAACGCCCTCTTGGTAGTCCATTTTCACCATGCCTCATGGTGGTACCTCACTCCTTGGTGGATGGGGGTCTTTTTTTCCCAAGTGATAGCTCTAACAGTGATGGAAGTGCCAGTGAAAGTGAATTTCATGGTTTTGGAGAGGGTGTGACCGAAAGCAGCGCCCAGGATAATGTAATTAACGATGAAAATCCAGATGACCCACAACCTTCCACCTCTGGTGCTGGGCCGTCTCATTCATGTTCACCTGTACCAGGACGAAAGAGGAAACTATTTACCCATGTACAAGATTCAGATGTGAGCAGTGAAAGTGATAATGATAGTGATTTCAAAGCTATTGAAAGCAGTTCTAGTTGCGACATTGAGGGTGAATATTCTCCAGTGAAATGATAGTATATATGACGTAGCATGCATTCTAGTAGTGTGTCATATGTTGTTCCAAGGTGAAGGAGTAAATCTCGGAGTACATCCCATGGTCCTACACCACGAACTGATAGTGAAGATGATGATATTGTTACAATGAGGATGAATAATGTGAGTGAGACAGCAGGTGGTGATAGTGGTGGTGGCATGAGTCATGTGGCACCAGCAGCAAGCCACGCTGTTACCGATGCTGCTAACCCAGCACAGCCACAACCAGCCTCAACCAACCCCACACTCCCACAACATCCACAACCACAACCTGTAAATATCCAGTACCCACCAGCAGACCACATCTGGGATTGGCAGCAAGGTGACAGTTTTGTTCCCAATCCCCATCACTTTGATGAAATACAAAGTGGAATATGGCCATCATGTACACTTGGGAACAATGCTACTGAACTGGAATGCTTTCACTTATTCTTTGATGAACCCCTGATGGACATTATTGTCAGGGAAAGCAATACATACTTTGAGTACACTATGGCAAACACAGTTCTTTTGCCAAGATCATGCCTGCACCAGTGGAAGGACACAGCTGTGGCAGAGGTGTATCTGTTCTATGCCACAATAATGCTTATGCCACGTGTATAAGCACAGTGTCAACACATACTGGTCGACAGACTGCCTGATTTCAACTCCAGCTTTCGGTGACATTATACCAGTGAATAGATTTGTGCTACTGTTAGGTATGCTACAATTTTCAGACAAAACAAGGCCTGACAGAAGCGACAGGTTATATAAGATCAGGAATGTGTTTATGTACCTGAAACAAAAGTGCTGTATGTATTTTTATCGCTTCAGGAAGCTTGTTATTGATGAGTCTTTGATTTTGTTCAAAGGCAGACTGTCATTCAAGCAGTACATACCAAGCAAAAGGAAATGCTTTGGTATAAAGTTATTTGTACTATGTGATTGCAAAAGTCCTAGGTAGTAGGTTGGTAAACAGCAACCGCCCAGGGAGGTGCTACCGTCCTGCCAAGTGAGTGTACAACGAAAACCTGTAATTGTTTTACATGATGGTAGGATTGCTGGTGTCTTTTGTCTGTCTCATAAACATGCAAGATTTCAGGTATGTCTTGTTACTTCTACTTGCACTTAGGTCACACTACACGTACATGTACAAGCATATATATATACACACCCCTCTAGGTATTCTTCTATTTTCTTTCTAGTTCTTGTTTATTTCCTCTTATCTCCATGGGGAAGTGGAACAGAATTCTTCCTCCGTAAACCATGCGTGTTGTAAGAGGCGACTAAAATGCCGGGAGCAAGGGGCTAGTAACCCCTTCTCCCGTATAAATTACTAAATTTAAAAGAGAAACTTTCGTTTTTCTTTTTGGGCCACCCTGCCTTGGTGGGATAAGGCCGGTGTGTTGAAAGAAAGATTTTAAAAGTAGTCTGGTTTTGGATATAATTGTGTACACTGGCAGTAAAACATTGCAAGATACCAGGAAGTTACTGGGTATCTCTGGTGATGTGGTTAGAACAATGATGGAACCTTATCTTGGTAACGGACATATTTTGTATACTGACAACTGGTACACAAGCCCTTTACTCAGTGATTTCTTGAGTGAACACGACAGATGTGTGTGGCACAGTGCGTGGAAATTGTAAGCATATGCCTAGGTTCGACGCTGGCACTCATAGAGGTGATGTTCAGGTGTTTGTTGCTAATGACATCATGGCATTTTGGTGGCATGACAAACGTGATGTCACACTGTTGACATCAATTCACCAACACAGAATGGTAGACAATGGCAAGCAGAATAGAGAGAACAATGAACCTATTGTAAAACCTGCAGCTGTGGTGGATTACAAGCTCAATATGCAGTTAGTGGACAAATGTGACATGCAGATTGGGTTTGTTGATTGTGTTCGCAAGAGTTGTAAGTGGTACATAAAACTCTTTTTCATCTTCTTAACATTTCCGTGCTGAATGCTTATAATATGTATAAGTTGAAGACCAACAACAAACCCAAATATGGTGAACTTTGTTTGTCAGTTATCAGACAAATAATATTCAAGTACCAAGGGACAACACTTACAATAGACCAGCACCCACGAAATTACCAAAACATGCCATCTCATCTGAGGCCTTGTGATCACTACCCCATACTGCTGCCTGCTACTGCTTTCAAGAAAAATGCTCAGAAGAGGTGTTATGTCTGTGAACATACCACAAAACGCCCACAAAAATGCAGAGACGCTCATTTTATGTGTGAGTGTAAAACACCATTGTGGCATACATCCTTAATAATCCAACAAAAAGCTGCTGTGCGGGGGATAACCAGCTCCTGTGCTAGACAGCACACACCACCACTTTTCAAAAGACTCAACTTGCTAAATATACAAGACATACAGTCTTATTATTGTGCCTACTACATATACAGAACTTTAAACTCCACTGTAAACCCTCTCCTAAAACTACTCCTCAACAGTTACAACAGAAAGCACAGTCACAATACAAGGCATAAGACCCTTCTCAACATCCCTCGCGTAAAACTCTCACTATGCAAGAACGCTATGCACATAAAAGGCCCAAAAATCTGGAACTCGCTACCGGAACAAATCAAGGATCCCCAGACTACTTATAAATTTAGAACTCTGCTAAAAAAATCATCTTTCTTCTTTCAACACACCGGCCGTATCCCACCGAGGCAGGGTGGCCCAAAAGGAAAAACGAAAGTTTCTCCTTTTACATTTAGTAATATATACAGGAGAAGGGGTTACTAGCCCCCTGCTCCTGGCATTTTAGTCACCTCTTACAACACGCATGGCTTACGGAGGAAGAATTCTGTTCCACTTCCCCATGGAGGTAAGAGGAAATAAATAAGAACAAGAACTAGTAAGAAAATAGAAGAAAACCCAGCGGGGTGTGTATATATATGCTTGTACATGTATGTGTAGTGTGACCTAAGTGTAAGTAGAAGTAGCAAGATGTACCTGAAACCTTGCATGTTTTTGAGACAGAAAAATGGATACCAGCAATCCTACCATCATGTAAAACAATTACAGGCTTTCGTTTTACACTCACTTGGCAGGACGGTAGTACCTCCCTGGGCGGTTGCTGTCTACCAACCTACTACCTAGGAAAAATCATCTTATCTCACAGTATTAACCAAATCAACCAAACATCTACTGGCTAGTTTTATCATGTGACCTCCTGGCTTTTAATTTTGCCATTCCATAAAATATTACCACCTGCACCATTCCTTGTAAATTAGATTTTGTACTAAGTATACATAAGATTTATTAAGTTCAAATAAGATTGTAAAATAGCTAACCACTATTCTATGTTTAATTTTAAGTAACAATTACTATGTACTGTTATCTTATCTAGTGTTGATTAGTTACTATGTATTAGGATTAGTTTGCCCGGAATGCCTCAGCATGATAGTGGCTATCTTTGTACTTAGCAAATCAAAATTGTAATTACACATTGTAACCTTTACAAAGAAATAAACTTATTATTATTATTATTATTATTATTATTATTATTATTATTATTATTATGATTATTATTATTATTGTTAAAGAATTTCACAAGCTGGAGCAGTTCTAGGAAAGTGTATGTATATTATAGAACAATTGTAAACAAGTTTTGTAAACAATATTATGATACTAGTGTTTTTGCTATAATTGTGTTACATTCAACAAATGTATATATGAACATTGCACCATACTTTGGTCTCACAGGCCACATAAGTTATGTGAAAAAGTAAAATACAGTGGAACCTCAAAAATCGAACTGCTCCCAACACGACCAATTATGTAAGTGTATTTTTGTTAGTGCTTTTATAAGTGTATTTTTAAGGGTCTGAAATGGACTAATCTAATTTACATTATTCCTGATGGGAATAAATTCATTCGGTAAAGGCACTCGAACAGCCTTCTGGACCGAAGAAAGTTCGATATTTGAGGTTCCACTGTAGTGAAAAAAAAAAGAAACCTTCGAATACAAGTAAACCAAAGTTTACCGGGTGAGCAGCAGTCACCGCTGTTGCCATACACGGCTCATTTTCTTCCAACTTCATGCCTCTATATCGTGGTAAGTACTGATGGCATTTTTTTTTTTTTTGGGGGGGGGGGAATAAAACAATCAGAAAAATAATCTCAACATTTTCATAAGAAAAAATAATGTTTGTTTGTTTTTCGAATACTTTGCGACACCAGGAGACACTTCAGGATTTGGGGTTTACAGTCAAGGGGTTAAAATTTACAGCTCCATAACCTATGTCTAGTTTTAAGTAGTTTATAAATACAGTGGACCCTCAACCAACGATGGCATCGATTAACGATAAATCCGACCAGCGATGCATTTTAACGCAAAAATTTTGCCTCGACTAGCGCTAAAAAACTCGACCAACACTATTCGTTCCATCTGAGATGCATCCACTTCTGGCCAGTGTTTACAAGCCAGCCAGCCACCGCGGTCACTTCCAAGCATACAATCGGAACATTTCATATTATCACAGCCTTTTTAGTGATTGCACCTGCAAAATAAGTCACCATGGGCCTCAAGAAAGCTTCTAGTGCCAACCCTACAGCAAAAAGGGTGAGAATTACTATGGATATGAAGAAAGAGATCATTGCTAAGTATGAAAGTGGAGTGCGTGTCTCCGAGCTGGCCGGGTTGTACACAAAACCCCAATCAACCATCGCTACTATTGTGGCCAAGAAAACGGCAATCATGGAAGCTGTTCTTGCCAAAGGTGCAACTATGTTTTCGAAACTGAGATCGCAAGTGATAGATGTTGAGAGACTGTTAGTGGTGTGGATAAACGAAAAACAGATAGCAGGAGATAGCATCTCTCAAGTGATCATATGTGAAAAGGCTAGGAAGTTGCATGAGGATTTAATTAGAAAAATGCCAGCAACTAGTGGTGATGTGAGTGACTTTAAGGCCAGCAAAGGTTGGTTTGAGAGATTTAAGAATCGTAGTGGCATACATAGTGTGATAAGGCATGGTGAGGCTGCCAGTTTGGACGAAAAAGCAGCTGAGAAATATGTGCAGGAATTCAAGGAGTACATAGACAGTGAAGAATTGAAACCTGAACAAGTGTTTAATTGTGACACTGACAATGTTGTGAAACACTTTAGGAATGTCATAAAGGAACAGGAGATACAGGCCTCTATGGACAGATATGTTGTGCGACAGAGGTCCAGTCACTCTCAAGCTGGTCCTAGTGGCATTAAAAGAAGAAGGGAAGTAACCCCAAAAAAGGACTTGCCACCTCAAGTCCTAATGGAAGGGGATTCCCCTTCTAAACACTAACACCATCAACACTCTCCCCTCCTCCCATCCCATTAATCATCACCAGATCTTCAATAAAGGTAAGTGTCATGTAACTGTGCATGTCTTCTTCAGTTTGTGTGTATTAAAATTAATATTTCATGTGGTAAAAAAAATTTTTTTCAATACTTTTGGGTGTCTTGCACGGATTAATTTGATTTCCATTATTTCTTATGGGGAAAATTAACTCGACTAACGATAATTTCAATTGACGATGAGCTCTCAGGAACGGATTAATATTGCTGGTCGAGGGTCCGCTGTATTAGGATTAATCTGCCTGAAATGCTCGTGCATGTTAGTGGCATTCTTTGTGCTTAACAATAATGTATTACATGTAAACTGCAGTTTGATTTGATTTTGATAGCTTGGTGGAGACTGTCCATACTTGGTTATTCAGACTAGTATCATATTTGTTTTTCAGACCAACTCAGGTAGTGTGTGTGTGTGTGTGTGTGTGTGTGGCTGAGGACAAGTGGACTGAACATAACAACATTGTCACTAGCTGTAAAAATGAGCAATGAGAATACATTATTTTTTGTATCTTTGTACAAAAATCTTAGTGTTTTTTTAATGATGGGGAAACACAAAGTTAGAACTTTGATAGTAAAACCTGTTGGTGTCATGTTTTATGTTGCTTATAAATTACAGCAGTATAATCAATACTAAAACTTGTTAGATGGAAGAATTTGAAATATAATTAGAGTTAAAGGTATGGCATTACAACTGTAATATTTACCTTTGAAAATTTAAGACTATTGCAGTGAACACTGAGATAATGTGTCAGTGTAAACATTGCAATAGCTTAAACTTATCAACCAGAGAAACTTATAATATTCTGTGTAAATTCAAAGACTCATTTTGAAACTTTTTATATTATTCATAATTGTGAGAATTAGTTTTTATATTACTTCTTTATCTATACTGGAAGAAATATTGTAATAATATGTCTTTATTTCTACAAGTACATGTACAAGGTATACAGGACTAGCTGACGTCAGTGATGTACTTCTATATAGAAAGTCCCTTGTTATGCTGAACATTTCAGGCAGTTTAGGTCAGTTTTACCCCCAGATGCAACCCACTGCAGTCAACTAACACCCAGGTTCCCATTTTACTGATGGGCGAACATAGACAACAAATGTAAGGAAACACACCAAATGTTTCAACCCTCACTAGGAATTGAACCCAGACCCCTCAGTCCGCTTTTGCCACCAGGCCACAGAGCCCGTGTTCTATGAGAAACTGTGAACATTCTTTCTAATAAGGATAATATTTTTTGCTCTTTGTAAATCAGAAGTACCATGAAAGTATTTTAGACATGATTGAAGTAATCCCTCTTTTGTAATTTCTGACATTGTAAAGAATAAAATGGTAGCTCACAATTGAATAATGTCCTTTGAATAATGCATTTTATGTTGCAGGTCACAGTCGGGGTAATAGCAGAGACTTTAGTAATAATGGGTGGACATTTGTGTATGATGAACCCATAAGACTAGTGAGATATGCTGGTGTTCGTGCACATCAACAACCCATCACTGTCATGACTTGCGATCACACCAGACTCATCACAGGGGCACATGATCACACACTCAAGGTCTGTCATCACTCTCTTTACATTGATTGTTTCTAATCACTGCTGTCTAATTTTTGCATCTCTAATATTAATTTGGTACCTTTGGTAAGGAAGATAACTTACAAGATTTTCTCTTCATTTATTCTGTCATTATAGAAAACTTACTAAAATTGACCACTGTTTCCCTTTGTAAATATTTTGTAAAACTTAATCTCTTATGTACATTTGTCAAGTTTTAGTTGTTTATTTAAGTTTCAATATCTTAATCCCCACAAAAGTCAGTGCAGGTTTTAGGCTGTACAAAATTCCTACATATTAATTTGGTGGTCTGCACCCCTTGGAGGTGAGGCATTTTGTTGTGATGCCATGTGTCAAGTGGTGCATCATTGTTAAGCTCTTTTTTTTATACCATTTACAAAAACATACAGTGCTTATCGTTAAAATTTGCCTGGTGCCTCCAACAGGAAGTAATACCAGACCCTGTTAGGTGTTTTGGAGCAACAGAAATGTTTGCCAGCCTGGCAAATTGTAGAGAGAGAGTGTACTCACCTATTTGTACTCACCTATTTGTGGTTGCAGGGGTCGAGTCTTAGCTCCTGGCCCCGCCTCTTCACCGGTTGCTACTGGGCCCTCTCTCTCCCCGCTCCATGAGCTTTATCAAACCTCGTCTTAAAACTGTGTATGGTTCCTGCCTCCACTACGTCATTTTCTAGGCTATTCCACTGCCTTACAACTCTATGACTGAAGAAATACTTCCTAATATCTCTCTGACTCATTTGTGTCTTCAACTTCCAATTGTGGCCTCTTGTTTCTGTGTCCCCTCCCTGGAACATCCTGTCTTTGTCCACCTTGTCTATTCCACGCAGTATTTTATATGTCGTTATCATGTCTCCCCTGACCCTCCTGTCCTCCAGTGTCGTCAGGGCCGATTTCCCTTAATCTTTCTTCATAGGACATTCCCCTTAGCTCTGGAACTAACCTTGTCACAAACCTTTGTACTTTCTCTAGTTTCTTGACGTGCTTTATCAAGTGCGGGTTCCAAACAGGTGCTGCCCTAGTCCCAGTATGGGCCTGACATACACAGTGTACAGTGTCTTGAACGATTCCTTACTAAGGTATCGGAATGCTGTTCTCAGGTTTTGCCAGGCGCCCATATGCTGCAGCAGTTATCTGGTTGATGTGTGCTTCCGGAGACATGCTCGGTGTTATACTCACCCCAAGATCTTTCTCCTTGAGTGAGGTTTGCAGTCTTTGGCCACCTAGCCTATACTCGGTCTGTGGTCTTCTGTGCCCTTCCCCTATCTTCATGACTTTGCATTTGGCAGGATTAAATTCGAGAAGCCATTTGCTGGACCAGGTGTCCAGTCTGTCCAGGTCTCTGAAGTCCTGCCTGGTCCTCATGTGTGAGAGTGAGAATGTGTGTGCAAGTGTGTGTGTGTGTGTGTGCACAAGTGTGTGTGTGTGCAAATGTGTGTGTGTGCAAATGTGTGTGTGTGCAAGTGTGTGTGTGTGCAAGTGTGTGTGTGTGCAAGTGTGTGTGTGTGTGTGCAAGTGTGTGTGTGTGTGCAAGTGTGTGTGTGTGTGCAAGTGTGTGTGTGTGTGCAAGTGCGTGTGTGTGCAAGTGTGTGTGTGTGTGTGTGTGTGTGTGTGTGTGTGTGGTGTGTGTGTGTGTGTGTGTGTGTGTGTGTGTGTGTGTGTGTGTTTGTGTGTGTACTCACCTAATTGTACTTGCCTAATTGTGGTTGCAGGGGTTGAGACTCAGCTCCTGGCTCCGCTTCTTCACTGACTACTACTGCGTCCCCTCTCTCCCTGCTCCATGAGCTTTATCATACCTTGTCTTAGAGCTATGTATGGTTCATGCCTCCACTACATTGCTTGCCAGACTATTCCACTTCCTAACAACTCTGTCGCTGAAGAAATACTTCCTACCATCCCTTTGACTCAGATGAATCTTCAGCTCCCAATTGTGACCCCTTGTTTCTGTGTCCCATCTCTGGAACATCCTGTCTCTGTCCACCTTGTCTATTCTGTGCAGTATTTTGTATGTCATTATCATGTCTCCCCAACCCTCCTGTCCTCCAGTGTTGTCAGACTGATTTCCCTTAACCTTTCTTCATAGGACATTCCCCTTAGCTCTGGAACCAGCTTTGTTGCAAACCTTTGTGCTTTCTCTAATTTCTTGATGTGTTTGACCAGGTGTGGGTTACAAACTGGTGCTGCGTACTCCAGTATGGCCCTGACGTACACAGTGTGTAAAGTCTTAAACTATTCCTTACTGAGGTACCGGAACGCTATTCTCAGGTTTGCCAGGCGCCCATATGCTATAGCAGTTATCTGGTTAATGTGTGCTTCTGGTGATGAACTCGGTATTATACTCACCCCTTGATCTTTCTCCTTGAGTGAGGTTTGAAGTCTTTGGCCGCCTTCTTTACCCTTCTCATATCTTCATGACTTTGCATTTTTTTTTTTTTACAACAAGTCGGCCGTCTCCCACCGAAGCAAGGTGACCCAAATAAAAAGAAAATCCCCAGAAAGAAAATACTTTCATCATCATTCAACACTTTCACCTTACTCAAACATAATCACTGTTTTTGCAGAGGTGCTCAGAACACAACAGTTTAGAAGCATATACATATAAAGATACACAACATATCCCTCCAAACTGCTAATATCCCAAACCCCTCCTTTAGAGTGCAGGCATTGTACTTCCCATTTCCAGGACTCAAGTCCGGCTATATAAAAATAACCAGTTTCCCTGAATCCCTTCACTAAATATTACCCTGCTCTCACTCCAACAGATCGTCAGGTCCCAAATACCATTCGTCTCCGTTCACTCCTGTCGAACACGCTCATGCACGCCTGCTGGAAGTCCAAGCCCCTCGCCCACAAAACTTCCCTTACCCCTTCCTTCCAACCTTTTTGAGGATGACCCCTACCCTGCCTTCCTTCCCCTACAGATTTATATGCTCTCCATGTCATTCTACTTTGATCCATTCTCTCTAAATGACCAAACCACCTCAACATCCCCTGTTCAGCCCTCTGACTAATACTTTTATTAACTCCACACCTTCTCCTAATTTCTACACTCCGAATTTTCCGCATAATATTTACACCACACATTGCCCTTAGACAGGACATCTCCACTGCCTCAAACCTCCTCCTCGCTGCTGCATTCATAACCCAAGCTTCACACCCATATAAGAGTGTTGGTACTACTATACTTTCATACATTCCCTTCTTTGCCTCCATAGATAGCGTTTTTTTTCTCCACATATACCTCAACGCACCACTCGCCTATTTTCCCTCATCAGTTCTGTGATTAACCTCATCCTTCATAAATCCATCCGCCGACACGTCAACTCCCAAGTAGTATCTGAAAACATTCACTTCTTCCATACTCCTCCTCCCCAATTTGATATCCAATTTTTCTTTATCTAAATCATTTGATACCCTCATCACCTTACTCTTTTCTATGTTCACTTTCAACTTTCTACCGTTATACACACTCCCAAACTCATCCACTAACCTTTGCAATACTCAAATAACAAAAAATAACAAAGGGCACAATACCGTGACTGGAACGATACACAAATAACCCGCACATAGAAGAGAGGAGCTTACGAAGACGTTTTGGTCCGATTTGGACCATTTACAAAGTCAAACTTACCAGAAGTGGAGCAGGACGGCTATATATAGGCAGGAAGAGGTAGTGGTGGTAGTAGTAGTAGTAGTAGTAGTAGTGGTAGTGGTAGTAGTGGGGAATTAAGGATGAGCCAGTCAAATACAAAGAGAGGGGAGCACTGCAATGGAGCTAGGTGCCCACAGAGGGAGAGCAAGCGCACAGAGGTGGGGGGAAGGGGAAGTGATGAAATAAATAATGAAGGAACAGAAACACGCAACAGAAGAAAGATAGACAAAAAAGGAAAGGGGAAAAGGGAGAAGAAGAAAAAATAAGGAATCAGGTTAAGTCACGGGTGTTCTGAAGTTTGGAGCATTTTACAATGTAGTGGGAGAGGAAGGCATCTACAGAGACGAAGCCAGGACTAAGATTCATACAAGGAAAGTTGTGTATTAGAGAGGATTCAACTAGATGGCGACTGTTAGAGTTAGAGGTAGGGAAGACAGTTTTAGCGGAAGACCAGTCAATAGGATGGCTGTGATCTCTGACATGACAGAACAGAGCATTGTTAGTGTTGGCAAGCCTAACGCTATTTTTGTGCTCCCTTAGTCTGTCAGAAAGAGATCGGCCAGTTTCTCCAAAGTATTGAAGAGGACAGGAGGAGCATGAAATAGAGTAGACTCCAGGAACATCTGTAGAGGGAGGAGAGGTATGAACGAGATTAGTGCGAAGAGTGTTAGTCTGGCGGAAAGTAAGCTTGATGTCTAAGGGACGGAGAGAATTGTTGAGATTAGAAAGACCAGAAATGTAGAGAAGGCAGAGGACAGAAAAGTTCTTCCTACCATCGATGTGCAACCTTCTCTCTGGCTCCGCTATGTGGATGACATCTTTGCTCTGTGGCCTCATGACTCCAGTCTCTTCCAACCTTTTCTTTAAGCTCTTAATAATCTTGCCCCTTCCATTAAGTTTGAAGCTGAATGGGAATCTAATTCATTGCTTCCTTTCCTTGATGTCCATGTCCACCGCTCAGATACAGGTTTTTCCTTTTCCGTGTACTGAAAAACCTATGCACAGTGGCATGTACATTCACTACTTTTCCTATCACGCTTTCCCTGTCAAGAAAAGTGTTCTTATCTCCCTCTTTCTCCGTGCCCTCCACATCTGTGATCCTCAGTTCCTTCCAGCAGAAATTTCCTCTCTTCATAATTCGTTTTCCCGTCTTGGCTACCCTTCCCATTTCATAGACTCTGCCTTCTCATGTGCTAAATGTAATTTCTTCTCTCCCAAACTCTCTACTCCTGCGAACTCTTCTGTCCTCTGCCTTCCCTACATTTCCAGTCTTTCTAATCTCAACAATTCTCTCCGTCCCTTAGACATCAAGCTTACTTTCCGCCAGACTAACACACTCTGCGCTAATCTCGTTCATACCTCTCCTTCCTCTACAGATGTTCCTGGTGTCTACTCCATTTCTTGCTCCTCCTGTCCTCTTCAATACTTTGGAGAAACTGGCCGATCTCTTCCTGACAGACTAAGGGAGCACAAAAATAGTGTTAGGCTTGCCGACACTAACAATGCTCTGTTCTGTCACGTCAGAGATCACAGCCATCCTATTGACTGGTCTTCCGCTAAAACTGTCTTCCCTACTTCCAACTCTAACAGTCGCCATCTAGTTGAATCCTCTCTAATACACAACTTTCCATGTATGAATCTTAGTCCTGGCTTCGTCTCTGTAGATGCCATCCTCTCCCACTACATTGTAAAATGCTCCAAACTTCAGAACACCCGTGACTTAACCTGATTCCTTATTTTTTCTTCTTCTCCCTTTTCCCCTTTCCTCTTTCCTTTTTTGTCTTTCTTTCTTCTGTCGCGTGTTTCTGTTCCTCCATTATTTATTTCATTACTTCCCCTTCCCCCCCACCTCTGTGCACTTGCTCTCCCTCTGTGGGCACCTAGCTCCCTTGCAGTGCTCCCCTTTCTTTGTATTTGACTGGCTCCTCCTCCTTAATTCCCCACTACTACTACTACTACTACTACTACTGCCGCCGCTGCCGCCTCCGCCGCCTCCTCCTCCTTCACCGCCTCCTCCTCCTCCTCTCCTCCGCTGCCTCCTCCTCCCCCTCCACCACCTCCTCCTCCACCTCCTCCTCCCACCTCCTCCTCCTAATTCCCCACTACTAACTACTACTACTGCCGCCGCCGCCGCCTCCGCCGCCTCCTCCTCCGCCGCCCTCCTCCTCCTCCTCCTCCTCCGCTGCCTCCTCCTCCCTCCACCACTCCTCCTCCCCCTCCACACCTCCACCTCCTCCTCCTCCACCTCCTCCTCCTCCACCTCCTCCTCCTCCACCTCCTCCTCCTCCACCTCCTCCTCCACCTCCTCCTGTACTCCTCCTGTACCTCCTCCTCCTCCACCTCCTCCTCCTCCTCCTCCACCTCCTCCACCTCCTCCTCCTCCTCCCCTCCACCTCCTCCACCTCCTCCTCCTCCTCTCCACCTCCTCCTCCACCTCCTCCTCCTCCACCTCCTCCACCTCCTCCTCCACCTCCTTCCCCACCTCCTCCTCCTCCACCTCCTCCTCCTCCACCTCCTCCTCCTCCACCTCCTCCTCTCCTCCTCCTCCACCTCCTCCTCCTCCTCCTCCTCCTCCTCCTCCTCCTCCTCCACCACCTCCTCCTCCACCCTCCTCCACCTCCTCCTCCTCCTCCTCCTCCTTCTCCACCACCTCCTCCTCCACCTCCTCCACCTCCTCCTCCACCTCTCCTCCACCTCCTCCTCCTCCACCTCCTCCTCCACCTCCCTCTCCACCTCCTCCTCCTCCTCCACCTCCTCCTCTTCCACCTCCTCCACCTCCTCTCCACCTTCTCCACCTCCTCTCTCCTCCTCCTCCTCCACCTCCTCCTCCTCCACCTCCTCTACCTCCTCCTCACCTCCTCCTCCTCCTCCACCTCCTCCTCCACCTCCTCCTCCACCTCCTCCACCTCCACCTCCTCCTCCACCTCCTCCTCCACCTCCTCCTCCACCTCCTCCTCCTCCCCTCCTCCTCCTCCTCCTCCTCCACCTCCTCCTCCACCTCCTCCTCCACCTCCTCCTCCTCCACCTCCTCCTCCACCTCCTCCTCCTCACACCTCCTCCTCCTTCACCTCCTCCTCCACCTCCTTTTCCACCTCCTCCACCTCCTCCTCCTCCTCCTCCACCTCCTCCTCCTCCTCCACCTCCTCCTCCACCTCCTCCACCTCCACCTCCTCCTCCTCCTCCTCCTCCTCCTCCTTTTCCTCCTCCTCCCTATATATAGCCGTCCTGCTCCACTTCTGGTTAGTGTGACTTTGTAAATGGTCCAAGTCGGACCGAAACGTCGTTGTAAGCTCCTCTCTTCTATGTGCGGGTTGTTTGTGTATCGTTCCAGTCACAGTATTGTGCCTTTTTTGTTATTTAACCTTTGCAATTTTTCTATAGAATCTCCCATAAGCACAGTATCATCAGCAAAAAGTAACTGTGTTAGTTCCCATTTTGTATTTGATTCCCCATAATTTAATCCCACCTCTCTCCTGAACACCCTAACATTTACTTCTTTTACAACCCCATCTATAAATATATTAAACAACCATGATGACATTACACATCCCTGTTTAAGACCTACTTTTACTGGGAAGTAGTCTCCCTCTCTTCTACACACCCTAACCTGAGCCTCACTATCCTCATAAAAACTCTTTACAGCATTTAGTAACTTACCACCTATTCCATATACTTGCAACATCTGCCACATTGCTCCCCTATCCAGTCTATCATATGCCTTTTCTAAATCCATAAATGCAATAAAAACTTCCCTACCTTTATCTAAATACTGGTCACATATATGCTTCAATGTAAACACTTGATCTACACATCCCCTACCCACTCTGAAACCTCCTTGCTCATCTGCAGTCCTACATTCTGTCTTACCTCTAATTCTTTCAATTATAACCCTACCATACACTTTTCCTGGTATACTCAGTAAACTTGTTCCTCTATAATTTTTACAATCTCTTTTGTCCCCCTTCCCTTTATGTAAAGGGACTATACATGCTCTCTGCCAATCCCTAGGTACCTTCCCCTCTTTCATACATTTCTTTCTTTCTTTCAACACACCAGCCATATCCCACCAAGGCAGGGTGGCCCAAAAAGAAAAACAAAAGTTTCTCTTTTAAATTTAGTAATTTATACGGGAGAAGGGGTTACTAGCCCCTTGCTCCCGGCATTTTAGTTGCCTCTTACAACACGCATGGCTTGCGGAGGAAGAATTCTGTTCCACTTCCCCATGGAGATAAGAGGAAATAAACAAGAACAAGAGCTAGAAACAAAATAGAAGAATTCCCAGAGGGGTGTGTATATATATGCTTGTACATGTATGTGTAGTGTGACCTAAGTGTAAGTAGAAGTAGCAAGACGTACCTGAAATCTTGCATGTTTATGAGACAGACAAAAGACACCAGCAATCCTACCATCATGTAAAACAATTACAGGTTAAGAGATAAGATAAGATTTCGTTCGGATTTTTAACCCCGGAGGGTTAGCCACCCAGGATAACCCAAGAAAGTCAGTGCGTCATCGAGGACTGTCTAACTTATTTCCATTGGGGTCCTTAATCTTGTCCCCCAGGATGCGACCCACACCAGTCGACTAACACCCAGGTACCTATTTGCTGCTAGGTGAACAGGACAATAGGTGTAAGGAAACGTGTCGAAATGTTTCCACCCGCCGGGAATCGAAGCCGGGCCCTCCGTGTGTGAAGCGGGAGCTTTAGCCACCAGGCCACCAGGCCACCGGTTTTCGTTGTACACTCTCTTGGCAGGACGGTAGTACCTCCCTGGGCGGTTGCTGTTTACCAACCTACTACCTAGTTTCATACATTTATTAAACAAAAATACCAACCACTCGAACACTATATCCCCCCCTGCTTTTAACATTTCTGTCATGATCCTGTCAGTTCCAGCTGCTTTACCCCCTTTCATTCTATGTAATGCCTCACGCACCTCCCCCACACTCACATCCTGTTCTTCTTCACTCCTAAAAGATGGTATACCTCCCTGGCCATTGCATTAAATTACTGCTTCATTTTCTTCGCCGATGTTTAAAAGTTCCTCAAAATATTCTCGCCATCTACCCAATACCTCCATCTCCCCATCTACTAACTCCCCTACTCTGTTTTTAACTGACAAATCCATTCGTTCTCTAGGCTTTCTTAACTTGTTTAACTCGCTCCAAAATTTTGTCTTATTTTCATTAAAATTTCTTGACAGTGCCTCTCCCACTCTATCATCTGCTCTCCTTTTGCACTCTCTCACCACTCTCTTCACCTTTCTTTTACTCTCCATATACTGTACTCTTCTTATAACACTTCTGCTAACACTTTGCATTTGGCGGGGTTAAATTCTAGGAGCCAGTTGCCGGGCCACATGTCCAGTCTGTCCTGGCCTCTTTTTAGACCTGTCTGGTCTGCATCTGATTAAATTCTTCTCATTAACTTCATATCATCTGCAAACAGGGACACTTCTGAGTCTATCCCTTCCGTCATGTCGTTCACATAAACCAAGAATAGCACTGGTCCCTGGACTGACTCCTGTGGGACCCTGCTCATCTCTGTGATACCTCATCACAGACCATGACTCACTGCTGCCTTCCTGTTAGGTATTCTCTGATCCATTGCAGTGCCCTTCCTGTTTTATGTGCCTGATCCTCTGGCTTCTGTACCAATCTCTTATGAGGAACTGTGTCGAAGGCCTTCTTTCAGTCCAAGAAAATGCCATCAACCCACCCCTCCCTCTCATTTCTTACTTCATTTGCCTTGTCATAAAACTCTAGTAGGTTTGTGATACAGGATTTGCCTTCCATGAATCCATGCTGGCTGTCGTTTATAACCTTGTTCCGCTCCAGGTGCTCCACCACTCTCCTGCCGATAATCCTCTCCATGACTTCGCATACTATACATGTCAATGACACTGGTCTATAGTTGAATGCTTCATTTCTGTCTACTTTCTTAAAGATGGGGACTACATTTGCCATCTTCCATGCCTCAGGTAGTTGCCAGTTTCAAGGGATGTGTTGAAGATTGTGGTTAGTGGCACAGTGTCTCTGCGCCCTTTCTAAGGACCCATGGAAAGATGTTGTCTGGTCCCACCGCCTTTGAGGTATCAAGGTCACTTAGGAGCTTCTTCACCTCCTCCTCAGTTGTGTGTATTTCCTCCAACACTTGTTGGTATATCGCTTGTTGGTGTACCCCACTGTTTTGTCTTCCCAGTGTCCCTTCAGCCTCCACTGTAAATACTTCCTAAAATCTCATGTTGAGCTCCTCACGTACTTCTTTGTCATTTCTTGTGAGCTCTCCACCTTCTTTCCTCAGCCTAATTGCTTGGTCCTTGACTGTTGTCTTCCTCCTGATGTGGCTGTAAAGCAATTTCGGGTCAGACTTGACTTTCGTTTTCGTACTGCCGCTTGGCCTCCCTCCTTATCTGTGCATACTCGTTTCTCGCTCGTCAACTAATCTCTTAATTTTACTTTACTTTACTTTTGTACTTTTTCCATTCTCTAGCACACTTAGTTTTTGCCTCCCTACACCTTTGGGTAAACCAAAGACTCATTCTGTTCTGTTCTTCCCATTATTTCTGTTACCCTTAGGAACAAACCTGTCCTCTGCCTCCTTGCATTTTGTTGTTACGTAGTCCATCATTTCGTTAACTGACTTTCCTACCAACTCTCTTTCTCACAGAACCTCTTGCCGGAAGGTCCTCATACCTGTATAGTCCCCCCTTTTATAGTTTGGCTTTTCCCTTTCTACTCCTGTTACCCTCTCCATTTGTAGCTCTATGATGAATTCAAAGCTCAGAACCACCTGGTCACTAGCTCCAAGGGCCTTTCATATGTGATGTCCCCAATGTCTGAGCTACTCATGGTGAACACAAGGTCCAGTCTTGCTGGTTCATCCTCTCCTCTCTCTCATAGTGTCCC
The DNA here is from genome assembly GCF_026875155.1 of Cherax quadricarinatus. Taxonomy (NCBI): domain Eukaryota; kingdom Metazoa; phylum Arthropoda; class Malacostraca; order Decapoda; family Parastacidae; genus Cherax; species Cherax quadricarinatus. The sequence continues at coordinate 28,610,181 of NC_069473.1, read as the reverse complement.
TAACATGTTGGTGCTTGAGGTTTTCCAGTACCACATCCATCATCTTGGTTCTCCATGTTTCAGGACTCCCATGTGGCTCCAGGTTTTCCCAATCAATCTTCCTGTAGTTGAAGTCACCCATAACCAGTAACTTCGCCCTACTCGAGTGAGCTCTTCTTGCCACTTCAGCTAGTGTGTCCACCATTGCTCTGTTGCACTCATCATATTTCTCTCTTGGCCTCCTGCAGTTCTGTGGTGGGTTATACATCACTGCAATGACTACCTTATGTTCCCCTAACTGAAGTGTACCTACTATGTAGTCTCTTTCTCCAATCTCGTCCATTCCTTCCTTGGAGGGAGGGAGTAAACGAGGTTTTGTGGGTGAGGGGCTTGGACTTCGAGCAAGCATGCATGAGCGTTTTTGATAGGAGTGAATGGAGACGAATGGTTTTTGGGACCTGACGAGCTGTTGGAGTGTGAGGAGGGTAATATTTAGTGAAGGGATTCAGGTAAACTGGTTATTTTTATATAGCCGGACTTGAGTACTGGAAATGGGAAGTACAGTGCCTGCACTTTAAAGGAGGGGTTTGAGATATTGGCAGTTTGGAGGGATATGTTATATATCTTTATATATGCTTCTAAACTGTTGTATCTGGACACCTCTGCAAAGACAGTGATTATGTATGTGTGAGGTGAAAGTGTTGAATAATGATGAAAGTATTTTCTTTTTGGGGATTTTCTTTCATTTTGGGTCACCCTGCCTCAGTGGGAGACATCCGACTTGTTGCAAAATAAAAGTATAGTACATACTTAACTCTTGTGTTGATACAGGTGTTCAGCATGACTGATGGCCGAGCTATCTTCACTTTGCACGGGCACTGTGGTCCCATCACATCAGTGTTTGTGGATGGGAGTTTAGGTGCCTTAGGTAGTGAAGGAGATGTTACTGTTGACCTTGGAGTGGGTGCCATCATAGGCAGTGGCTCCCAGGATGGGATGCTCTGTGTATGGGAAGTTGTGACTGGTGCCTGTGTTTATAGGTAAGTTCACAATAATACTTCATCTTTCTTCAGTCTCATCAAAGCAATTCATTTTGTGCTATTTCTATTGTTTTTCTCATTTGATAAATAAAAGAAATCTGCAGTTGCATGTGGCTTTCATTTTTATGTGGAAAACATATTAGAGAGCAGGCATTTTGAGATTGTCTTTAGTTTTTGTTTTTAACGCACCGGCCATATCCCACCAAGGTATGGTGACCTAAAAAGAAAAACGAAAGTTTTTCATTTTTACATTTAGTAATTTATATAGGAGTTACTACCCCCTTGCTAGTGGTTTTAGTCACCTCTTACAGCACACATGGCTTTACAGAGGAAAGATTCTTGTCCACTTCCCGATGAATATTGTCTTGATATTAGATATTTATGTTGCCTTTTATATGATTTAAAAATTTTAAATGTTTAGGAAGATTCTTAGAAGAGTGAATAAGAGTATTTCCCATAGTTTCTAAAAACCATGGGTTTCCTGAAATTTTAGAAATGGTAAATAGCTTTAAAACTTTTAAAAATGGTGACTGTACATCAGGAGTGTTTTGTCCACACCTGAAACAAACATGGCAGTAAAATAGAAAAATGAAAGATAAACAATTTCTGTATAAACAATGATACATTGTTATATACAGAAATGGATGACAATAGATTACATGTAGAAAGTCTACAGTTATACTGAGTATTTTGGGCAAACTTAAGCTTAACTTAAGACTACAAGGGCAATTACTGTTACATATATGTATATGAACTCCTGTATACATTACTAACTTTAATAAGAAAACTTTTTTGTTTTTCTTTTTAAAGAAAAAACTTTTGTTTTTCTTTTTGGGTCACACTGCCTCTGTGGGATACAACTGGTTTGTTGAAAAAGGTATGTATATGAGGTTCTCAGAGTTCAGTCAGTATATATTTTTAAAAATTACATGATACATTAGAGCTGGAATACAGGGCAGAACTTGCACTGCTCTGCTTCCCTATCTGCAGACACACAATCACAGTCTTTTGTAAATGAATGTTGAAACTATGTTCTACCTATTCTTGACACCATGTCACACCTCCTGCTGTAAACAACTATTTTCGTGATTGTTCTTCTTTCAACACACCGACCGTATCCCACCAAGGCAGGGTGGCCCAAAAGGAAAAACGAAAGTTTCTCCTTTTACATTTAGTAATATATACAGGAGAAGAGGTTACTAGCCCCTTGCTCCCGGCATTTTAGTCGCCTCTTACAACACGCATGGATTACAGAGGAAGAATTCTGTTCCACTTCCCCATGTAGGTAAGAGGAAATAAACAAGAACAAGAACTAGAAAGAAAATAAAAGAAAACCCAGAGGGGTGTGTATATATATGTTTGTACATGTATATGTAGTGTGACCTAAGTGTAAGTAGAAGTAGCAAGACGTACCTGAAATCTTGCATGTGTATGAGACAGAATAAAAAGACACCAGCAATCCTACCATAGGTAGTAGGTTGGTAGACAGCAACCACCCAGGGAAGTACTACCGTCCTGCCAGATGACTGTGAAACAAAAACCTGTAACTGTTTTGCATGATGGTAGGATTGCTGGTTTCTTTTTCTGTCTCATAAACACGCTAAGATAACAGGGATATCTTGCTACTCCTACTTACACTTTGGTCACACTTCACAGACACGCACATGCATATATATATATACATACATCTAGGTTTTTCCCCTTTTTCTAAATAGCTCTTGTTCTTTTTTATTTCTTCTATTGTCCATGGGGAAGTGGAAAAGAATCTTTCCTCCGTAAGCCATGCGTGTCGTATGAGGCGACTAAAATGCCGGGAGCAATGGGCTAGTAACCCCTTCTCCTGTATACAATTACTAAAAAAGAGAAGAAGAAAAACTTTATAAAACTGGGTTGCTTAAATGTGCGTGGATGTAGTGCGGATGACAAGAAACAATGATTGCTGGGTGTTATGAATGAAAAGAAGTTGGGGTGTCCCCGGCCCTAAGCGAAACAAAAGCTGAAGGGGGTAGGAGAGTTTCAGTGGGGGGAAAAAAATGGGATTAAAACTGGAGTATCGAAGAGTTAAACAAAGGGAAGGGGGGGAGCAAATGTTTTTAATTTCAGTTATGGAAGGGGAAAAAAAGAAAATGAAAGTGTAAATTCAAGAATTATGTGGATTAAAATAAAGGTTGGGTGCGAGAAGTGGTATAATAAACGTGTATGCACCTGGAGAAGAGAGGAACAGAGGAGGGAAAAGAGATTTTGGGGGTGTTAAGTGAATGTATAGGGCCCTTTTGAACCAAGTGAGAGAGAAATTTGTGGTAGGGGACTTGAAGCTAAAGTAGGAAAAAACTTTTAGAGGGGTGGGGTAGGTAAGTTTGGGTGCCAGGTGTAAAGATAATGGGAGCCCTTTGATTGAATTTTTGTTAGAAAGGGGGTTTAGTTATAAAATCTTTTTTTAAAAAAAAGAGGATAAAAAATTTAAAAAGATATATGTGGGGCAAAAAAGACAGTAGTTTGTTGGATTTTGTTTTGGTAGAAAAAGACTTTTGAGTAGATTTTTTCAGGTTTAACATTTTTTAAGAGGGGCCACAGATTATCAGATCATTTCTAGTTGTAGCAACACGAAGTAAAAGGTAGATGGGATAAAAGGAGAATAGAAGCATCAGGGAAGAGAGGGGGAAAGGTTTAAAACTAAAAGAGGGGGCTTTTAGGGTAAGATTAAACAGCTATTGGAGGATAGATGGGCAATGAGAGCAAGGCAATGGGGTCGAAGGGGTATGGGGTAGGTTTAAAAATGTAGTGTTAGAGTTTTTCACCCGAAGTTTTGGTTACAGGAAAGGGGGTGCAGGAGGGAAGAGGAGCGATTGGTGGAATGAGTGTAAAGAGATTTAAAAGGGAAAAAAGTTAGCAAAGAAAATTTTTTACAAAGTAGAAGTGATCAAGGAGGGAAGAGTATAGGGAAAAAAGAGAATTTAAAGAAGTGGTGAAGCAATGTAAAAAAGAGAGAAAATGAGGATGGGTGAATGTTATCAAAAAATTTTGTTGAAAATAAAAAAAAAGTTTTGGAGTAAATTTAAAAAAAGTTAAGAAAGCCTAGAAACAAATGGATTTGTCATTTAAAAAAAGGAGAGGAGAGTTTTAAATGGGAGTTTGAGGTATTGGGAAATGGAAGGATATTTTGGGAATTGTTAAATTTGATGAAGAAGGAACTGTGTTTCTGTATGGGCAAAGGGGGAAAAAATCTTTTGGAGTGAGGAAGAGCCCGTTTGAGGTGGGGGGAAAATTCGTGAGGCAGTAGGGAAAATGAAAGGGGGGAAGGGAGCCGGGATTGAGGGGTAAAGAGAAATGTTAAAACGGTGGGGATAAGTTTTTGGATGGTTGGGCAATTATTTAATAAATGTAGGGAAGAGGGTAAGGCCCGGGATTGGAAGGGGCAGCTGTTCTTTTTGTATAAAAGGCAAAGGGGGATAAAAAGAGGCAAAAAATTAAGGGGGATAAGTCTGTTGATTACCTGGTAAAGGTATGGAAATTTTAAAATTGAAAGAATTAAGAGTAAGAGGGAGAATGGGTAGCAGATGAACAAAGGAGGCTTTAGGAAAGGGGGGGGTGTTGGACCGGGTTTACAGTGAAACAAAAAATGAACGTATTTAAAATAGGCTAAAGAGTTTTTTGGGATTTATGGTTTTGGAAAAGGCGTATGACAGGGTGGATGGGGGGGCAATGTGGCAGATGTTGCAAGTGTAGGGGTTGGAGGTAGGTTAGAAAGAAGTGAAGAGTTTTTACGAGGATAGTGGGGTCAATTTAGAGTATGTAGGAAAAGAGGAAAATTTTTTCCCAGTAAAAGGGGGCCTTTAAACCAAGGATGGTGATGTCCCCGTGGTTTTTTAATATATTTTAGATGGGGGTAAGAGAAGTAAATAAAAGGGTCTTGGAAAGAGGCGGGGATTAAAAGATAAAGAATCAACACAAAGGGGGGAGTTGCACAGCTGCTTTTTGCTGATGACACTGTGCCTTGGGAGATTCTGAAGAAAAGTTGAGAGATTGTGGATGAATTTGGAGGGTGTGCAAAAGAAGAAAATTAAAAGGTGATACAGAAAGAGTGGGTTATGGGATAACAAAAGATTAGGTGATAAAGTTTGAATATCAGTTTGGAGGGAAGGGTATGGAGAGGTGAACGTATTCAGAATTTGGGAGGGGACGGCAGCGGGGGGTCAAAAGATGGGTGAATCATAAAAATTTGATGAGGAAAAAGAGTGAGTGTGCTCTAGGAGTCTGGGGGACAAAGAACTTTTTCCTTGGAGGCAAAAGGGGGAAAGTATGAAGTATGTTTTTTCCCAACCCCTTTTATGGGGGTGAAGCGTGGGGAAGATGTTGCGCGAGGAGAAGGCTGGGGCAGTGGAGATGTCATGTCTGGGGCAATGTGTGGTGTGAATTAATGCAGAGAATTCGATTTTGGAAATTAGGAGGAGGTCGGGGGTTACCAAAAAAGTTGTCCAAGGGGGAAGGGTTATTGAGGTGGTTCAAATGTAGAGAGAAAGGAGCGAAACAGAATACTTCAAGAGTGTATCAGTCCCCTTAGTGAAAGGGAAGGCGGGAGGGGTCGCCTGGAAGGGTTTGGAGGGGGGGGTAAAGGAGGGTTTTTTGGCGAGGGGGTTGGGCTTCCACAGGGATGAGGAGGTGTTTGATAGGAGTAATGGGACAAAGGTTTTTAATACTTACTGCTGTTGAGGGTTTCCCAAATAACTTTATGAAAGGGGTTCAGGGAAACCGGCAGCCGGACTTGAGTCTGGGGATGGGAGGTACGTGCCTGCAATCTGAAGGAGGGGTGTTAATGTTTCTTTTAAAAAAAGTAGTGTAAACACCCCTTCGGCAAACATGATGGAATGAATGAGGTGAAAGTTTTTCTTTTTTGGGCCACCCCCCGCCTTGGTGGGGAAACGGCCGGTGTGAAATTTTTTAAAAAAAAAAAAAAAAAAAAAGCAGTTATGAAAAAAAATCTGCAGAAGTAAAAACCGTTGTTGTTTTAAAAAATGCTTTTAAATTTTGCAGGGCTCAAAAATTCTCCCACAACAGTAGGGCCCCACTTTACGGCATTCTGCTAATACGGACATTTCAAATTATAACCAAGACTCGTTGTACGGCTCCCCCCACCTGACTTTCTAATACAGTCAACGCGCCCCACCCGGTTTTTTACATTCTACGTGAGCTCCGTAAGCACCATGTCTCTCCATTATGTCTGAAAATTTCAAAATTTCAAGTGTTTTTAACCCTTTCAGGGTTCAGATGCCAAATTTCAAAGTGTGCACCAGTGTTCAAGAATTTTCAAAAAATAATTTTGTTATTTTTTCTTATGAAATGGTAGAGAATCTTTTTCTGAAGGTAATAAACAAAAAGTACGAAATTTGATGGAAAATTGACGAAATTATGCTCTCGCATCGGCGATTTTTGCCAACTTTGACTCATTTTAGGCCAATTACTTTATTCCAGTCAACCAAATTCTTAGCTATTTCACTAGTATTACTTCTAGTCTATCGATTGAGCACAAGAAATTGCCAACTCAACTGTTTTAACTACAAAATAAAGTGATTGGAAATTGGAAATTTGGCCAATTTAACACAATGTTCAAAATATCCAGTTTCAAAATAGGGTTCAGAATAAACAATGCAGGCATTCCTGGCACTAAACTAACATTTCCTCTCTTCATTAGTTATGTTTTCAGGTTTTACAAATGAATTCCATTTTGATTTTTAATTCACATAATGAATTTTTATTCAAACCAAACAATAGAAGATTTACTGTTAGGCAATATTGTAATAATTGTATAAATAACATCACCATATTTGTGAACATATATTAGACCCACCAGCTGGTGTGTATTAGACGTGTGAGGTCATTTGTTTACTCTTGAACATCGGCGAAAAATTAACATTTCCGCTAGTTTGAGCTCAGTTTCAAGCTATTTTCAGTAATAAAACCAATCAAAATCATCTCTATTTCTGTAATATATCTTCCATTCTATCAAATGAGACCAAGAAATCGCAAGTACAACTATAAAAAACATACGAAAAAACACTGGAAAGTTGCTGTTTTAATCGAAAATTACGGTCTCAGTTTTTTTTCTCTCATTATGCACTGTGTGCTACAGGATTTGTTTTATGTGGTGCACACATACCACATAGATGTATTCTCTCATATCTAGGCCCAGATTTACCACTCACACCTTATCTGAGTGAGCTGAGCTCATGGCGTAGATCTACGTAAATCCTTAGATCTACGGCACGGACCCTGAAAGGGTTAAAAGTTATTTCATATTTTATATATGCTCTGATAATTATACTTATGTATACCTGTACCTAAATAAACTTATACAATGCTGGCATGCAGGTACACATTAACCCTTTCAGGGTCCGTGCCATAGATCTACGGCTTTACGTTGAGGGTCCAAACAGTAGATCTACGTCATGAGCTCAGCTCACTCTGATAAGCTGTGAGCAGTAAATTTTGGCCTTGGTATGGGAGAATACATCTATTTGGTATGTGTGCACTACATAAAACAAATCCTGCAGCACATAGTGCACAATTAGAGAAAAAACTGAGACCGTAATTTTCGATTAAAACAGCAACTTTGCAGTGTTTTTTCGTATGTTTTTTATAGTTGTATTTGTGATTTCTTGGTCTCATTTGATAGAATGGAAGACATATTACAGAAATAGGGATGATTTTGATTGGTTTTAGTACTGAAAATGGCACGAAACTGAGCTCAAATTAGCGGAAATGTTAAATTTTTGCCGATGTTCAAGAGTAAACAAATGATCTCACACGTCTAATACACATCAGCTGGTGGATCTAATATACATTCACAAATGTGCTGATATTATTTATACAATTATTACAATATTGCATAACAGTAAATCTTCTATATTTTTGTTTGAATAAAAATTTATTGTGTGAATAAAAAATCAAAATGGAATTCATTAGTAAAGCCTTAAAACATAACTAATGAACAGAGGAAATGTTAGTTTAGTGCCAGGAATGCCTGCATTGTTTATTTTGGACCCTATTTTGAAATTGGAATATTTTGAACTTTGCATTAAATTGGCCAAATTACCAATTTCCGATCACTTTATTTTGTAGTTGAAACAGTTGACTTGGCGAATTCTTGTGCTCAATCGATAGAATAGAAGTAATATTAGTGAAATAGCTAAGAATTTGGTCGACTGGAATAACTCTGCTGCAAATGATTTCGGTGGTGCGTCTGTTCATGTTGCCCCGGAGTGCTGTGCCTAGTGTTCTGGCTTGGAGAAAGGCTTCCTTTGTAGCACTGTTTAAGTCATCTGCACACTCCTCAAGGTAGGTTTGAACGTAATTGGCCTAAAATGGGAGTCAAAGTCGGCAAAATCGCCGCTGTGTAAATACATCGCTGACACATCAAAATTCGCAAGAGCATAATTTCATCGATTTTCCATCAAATTTCGTACTTTTTGGTTTATTACTTTCAAAAAAAGATTCTCTACCATTTCATAAGAAAAAATAACAAAATTATTTTTTGAAAACTCTTGGACCCTGGTGTGCACTTTGAAATTTGGCCTCTGGATCCTGAAAGGGTTAAATCAGCAAGAGTGTCTTTTGTCTCGATATGCCATATTAGTAATGATGATGATAATCTCTGAGTCTCATTAACCCTTTGGGGGTTTCGGATGTACTAGTACGTCTTACAACCCAGGGTTTTTGACGTACTAGTATGCCTAAATTCTAGCGCCCTCAAATCTAGTGAGAGAAAGCTGGTAGGCCTACATATGAAAGAATGGGTCTATGTGGTCAGTGCGCGCAGTATAAAAAAAATCCTGCAGCACACAGTGCGTAATGAGAAAAAAAAACCTTTGACCGTGTTTTTGGATTAAAACAGCGATTTTGCACTGTATTTTCGTATGGTATTTATGGTTGTATTCTAGTTTTCTTGGTCTCATTTTATAGAATGGAAGATGTTTTACAGAAATTGAGATGATTTTTACTGGTTTTACAATGAAAAATACCTTGAAATTGAGCTCAAAGTAGCAGAAGTGTTCGATTTTTACCGAAGTTCAAAAGTAAACAAATCATGCCAAGCGTCCAATACACATCAACTGGTGAGTCTAATATTCTTTCACAAGTGCGCTGATATTATTTATACCATTTCTACACTAATGCAGCAGTTTGCATAACAGTAAATCTTACTTTTTTTTGTAAGAATAAAAATTCAAAGTGGAAAGCCAAAGAAATATAAGAGGGGCCTGGGGATGTGACTAACGAACAGAGAACTTGTTATTTTAGTGCCAGGAATGTCTTTCTTGTTTATTCTGGACCCTATTCGGAAATTGGCATCTTTTGAAATTTGTGTGAATTTGGCAAAATTGCTAAATTCTGACCACTTTATTGGATAGTTGAAATCGGTAAATGGGTGGTTTCTTGTACTCATTCGATAGAAAAAATGGAGTTCTAGCGAAATAGTTATGATTTTTGTCGACTAGTACACTGTAATTGGCCGAAAATAGGGCTCAAACTGGGCAAAATCACCTATGCATAAACATTGTCGAGATCGCTAATTTCGCAAGAGCATAGTTCTGTAAGTTTTCCATCAAATTTCATACTTTTGGTGTCATTATGATCGGGAAAAGATTCTCTACCTTTTCATAAGAAAAAATATTTTTTTTTTTTTTTTTTGAAATTTGGCCGACCCTGAGAGTAACTGTCGACCCCCAAAGGGTTAAATGTATATTGCGTTAATATACCCCATTTCATTAATCAATCTATGATATTTTTTCAAAATTATATAATAAACATGATATGTAGCATATAAACATGATATATGCCCCACAATAGAATAAATTAACATAAATATGAGAAGTGGTAGCCAGACAACTTGTACGAGTAACGACAAGAATAACGCTTTCTCTAGTCCAACATTAGAGAAAATGTGTTACTTTGGGTAACTGTAGAAAATTATTCCTTTCGTATACCTTCGCTCAGGGCGTCATTTCTTCTAAAAATAGTGTTGCATGAGAATGAGAGTATTCCTCTTTATTTACTCTGCCATATCAACGTAAAAGCAACTTGTACACAAACCAGACGTGCTCACCTGGTTTGTTTACAAAACTCACTCACGCCTGGTTTGTTTACATGAGTCTCTCTCTCTCTCCCTCTCTCTGTTTTTTTTTTTTACACACGGTTTAACAAGGTTAAGGATCCATAGATTTATTGACAAGCTATTTACAAGTTAAGGATTCCTAACTTTATTGGCAAGCTAAGAGCTGTTACCTACATCAGCTCATTTGAAAGCATTTTTATTGTTATGAGACATACAAAGGAACAGAGAAATTTGGCATCTGTGGGCCACATTTTTTATT
>NC_069473.1:28574464-28596964 GCF_026875155.1 Cherax quadricarinatus | reverse complement strand
ACCAAGGCACATCTCCTGAAGCGCACATCAACCAAATAAACCTGCCTGCAGCATATGTCGCCTAGCAAACCTCAGAACAGCATTCCGACATCTTAATAAAGAATCATTCAGACCCCCGTACACCGTGTAACGTTAAGGCCATATTGGCGTAATTCGGCACCAGTTGGAACCCACACCTAGAGCAATCCAAGCACGTGAAGAAACTAGAGAAAGTGCAAAGGTTTGCAACAGACTAGCCCAGAGCTAAGAGGTATGGTCCCACATACGAGAGCAGGTTAAGGGAAATCAACCTGACGACACTGGAGGACAGGGGAGATAAGGGGGGACATGATAACGCCAAACCAAATAATGAGAGGAATTGACAAGGAGGACAAAGACAGGATGTTCCAGAGATTTGGAACACAGTAACAAGGGGGACCACAGTTGGAAAGTTGAGCCAAAGATAAATCACAGGGAATGTTAGGAAGTATTTTCTTCAGCCAACAGAGTAAGTTCGAGTAAGTGGAATAGTTTTTTGGGAAGTGATGTAGTGAGGCAGGATCCATACATAGCTTTAAAGCAGAGGTATGATAAAGCTCACGGCTCAGGAAGTGACCTAGTAGCGATCAGTGAAGAGGCGGGGGCAGTTGCTCGGACTCGACCCCCCGCCACCTCACCTAGGGTTAGTACAACTAGGTGAGTTACACACACACACACACACACACACCACACACATACACACACAACACAACACATACACACACAACACACACACACACACACACACCACACAACACACACACACACACTTACACACCACACACACATACACACACAAAAACACACACACACACACACACACACACACATACACACACACACACACATACACACACACCACACACACACTATCACACACACACACAAATACACACACACACAACACACACACACACACAATGGAGCTAAGACTTCGACACCCGCCAACCACAAATAGGTGAGTACACACACACACACACACACACACACACACACAACACAACACACATCACACATACACATACACATACACCACACACACACACAACATCACACAACAACACATACCACACACACACCACACACGCACACACAACACACATACACCACACACACACCACACACACACAACACACATACACCCACACACACACACACACACACACACACACACACACACACACACACACACTCACACAACACACTACCCACACACACACACACACACACACACACACACACCACACACACACACACACACACCACACACACTACACACACACAGCACACACACACACACACACACACACAACTGATGATGACGGTAATTTAACCAGAACAAATCGTGGTTAATTAAGAAGAGTTAGATAAATGATCCTTATCTGTACGTCAAGATGATTGTTAGGAGAAAGAGCACGAGAAGACAGAGAGAGAGAGAGAAGAGAGAGAGAGAGAAGAGAGAGAGAGAGAGAGAGAGAGAGAGAGAGAATAATGGAAGTTAAAGAGAGAGGGGACTGAGCCTTGTTTGTCAGAAATGTAGAAGATAATTAATTGGCCCCCTAGAGTTAATATATCTTCCTCACCACTACCACCACTACCACCAACACCCCACCCACCACCACTACCACCCTCACTAAACCACCACTACCACCACCCTAACCACCAACCCACCACCACTACCACCACTACCCCCACTACCACCACTACTCACCACTAACCACCACCACTTACCCACTACCACCACCACCACCAATAACACCACTATACCACCACTACAACCACCATACCACCACTACCACCACTACCACCACTACCACCACTACCACCACCACCACCACCACTAGACACACCACTACCACCACTACCCACCACTACCACCACCACCACCCTACCAACCACCACCACCACCACACTACCACCACTCCCACCACTACTGCACCACGTACCACCATCTACCCACCACTAACCACCACTACTACCACCAACTACCACTCACTACCACCACTACCACCCCCAACTACCCACCACTAAAACCACCCTACCACCACTACTACGCACTACCACCACACCACCAATACCACACTACTCACACACTACCACCACCCACAACCACCACCACTCCCACAACCACCAACCACTACCACCACCACCACCACCACCACCCACCACTACCACCACTACCACCACTACAACACAACCACCACCAACACTAACCACCACTACCACACACTACCACCACCACCACACCACCACTACCACCACCACCACCACTAACCACCACTAACCACCCACTACCCACCACTACCACCACTAACCACCACTACCACCACTTACCTACATCTACCCTATCTGCCACCACTACCACCACTACCACCCTAACCACCGACTACCACCACTACCACTACTGCCACCATCTACCACCACTACCACCACTAACTACCACTACTAAACCAACCACGTACCACCAACTACCACCACTACCACCACCTACCACTACTGCCACCTACTACCACCACTACCACTACTAATCGCCCTACTACCACCACTACTAAACCACTGCCACCACACCACCACTAACACCACTACCACCACTACCCACCACTACCACCACCTACCACTTACTGCCACCACTACCACCACTACCACCACTACCACCACTACCACCCCTACCACCACTACCACTACGCCACCACTACACCACTACCACCACTAACCACCACTACCAACTACACCACCACTACCCACACCACTACCACCACTACACTACTGCCACCAAACTACCACCACTACCACTACTACCACTACTACCGCCACTACTACCACACACCACCTACCACTACCACCACTACCACCACTACCACTACTACAACCACTACCACCACTACCAACCACTACCACCAGATACATTACACACCACTACAATACTAACACTATACCACTACTTACCACCACTACCACCACTACCACCACTACCACTACTACTCACCACTACCACTACTACAACCACTACCACCACTACCACTACTACCACTACTACCACCACTACCACACTACCAACACTACCACTACTACAACCACTAACCACCACTACCACCATACCACTACTACCCACCACTTAACACGGCAACCACTACTACCACCACTACCACCACTAACCACTCACTACCATCCACTACCACACTACCACCCTCTAACCACTACTACCACCAACTACTACCACTACCACTACTACCACCACTAACCACCACTACCACTAGACTACCACCACACCACTACTACCACCACGACCACAACTACCACTACTACCACCACTACCACCACTACCACCACTACCACTACTATCACCGCACTACCACCACTACCACCGCTACCACCACTACCAACCACTACCACCATTTCCACACTACCACCACTTACCACCACTACCACTACTACCACCACTACCACCACTACCACTATACCACCGAGGTGGGGGGGGGGGGGGGTGGGGGTTGGGGACTACACCACTACCCCTAACACTACTACCACCACTACCACCAACCTACCACCACACCCTACTACCACCACTACCACGCTACCACCCTACAACCACTACTACCACCACTTCCACCACTACCACTACTACCATACTACCACCACTAACCACCACACCACTACTACCACCACTACCACCACTACCACCATACCACCACTTCTACACCACTACCACCACTACCACTACTACCACCACTACAACCACATCCCACTACCAACCACTACCACTACTACCAACCACTACCACCACTACCACCACTACCACCACTACCACCACCACCACAACTACCACCATTACCACTACTAAACCACCACACCACCACTACCACCCCACTTACCCCCACTACCACACTCCCACCACAACCACCACCCCAAAACACAACCACCACTACCACACTACCACTACTACCAACTACCACACAAAACCACCACTACCACCACTTACCACTACTACCCCCACTACCCCCACAACCACCACTACCACCTACCACCACTCCACCACCAAAACCCAACTACAACCACCCAACTCCCACCACCCCACCACCACTACCCACCACAACCACTACCTACCACCACTACCACACTACCACACTCCCCCCCACCCCCACTACCACCCTACCCCACTACCCCACCCCACTACCACTACTACCACCCCAACCACTAAAAACCCAACCCCAACCACCACAACCACACACCACCACAAAAACCACCACTACCACACTACCCCCACAAAAACCACCCCACCACAACCACCACTACCCCCACTACCACACACCACTACTACCACACTACCACCACTACCACCACTCCCCACTACCACCACACCACCAACCACTAACAACCATCCCACCACTACCACACTACCACCACTACCACTAACAACCCCCACTACCACCACTACCACACTACCCACCCCAAAAACCCCACTACCCCCTACCACCACTACCACACTACCACCTACCACCACACCACCCACTACCAAAAATACCACTACTCCATACCACCACTACCACACTACCCCCACTACCACCACACCACCACCCCAAATTCCCCCTAACCACCACTACCACCACCCCCCCAAACCACTAACCACCACTACCACTACCCCAACCACTACCACCAACCCCACCACTCCCAAAATAAACCACTACTACCCCCACTACCCCCACACCCCCAAAACCACACTACCACCACTAAACCACCACTACCACCCTACCACCACAACCACACTACCACACTACCACTAAACTCCACTACTACCCCAACCCCCCACTACCATACTACCCCCACACCACATACCACTACTCCCACCACTACCACCCCTACCCCCACTACCACCCAATACCACTACTCCCCCATTTAACACCACCACTCCCACCACTACCCCACCACACCACCACTACCACCCAACTAACCACCACAACCAAACCACAAACCCAACCCCCCTACCACCACTACCACTACTACCACCACACCACACTACCACTACTACCACCACTACCAAAACCACTACCACCACTCCCCCAACCACATCCCACCACACTCCCCCAACCACCACAAACCCCCACTACCACACCCCCCCTCCCAAAATACCACTACTACCACCACTACCCACTACCATACTACCACCACTCCCAAACTACCACCACACCCCACAAACCCCCCTACCACTACTACCCCCACTACCACACTACCACCACTACCACCACCACCAACCCCACTACCACTACTACCACAACACCACCAACTACACCACTATCCCCCACTACCCCACTACCACCCTACCCCACTACCCCCCCACTACCACCACTCCCCCACCACTACCCCCACACCCCCACACCACCACTACCACCACTACCACCACTCCCACTACCCCCACTACCACACAAACCACACACCACCACTACCCCACACCCCCACTACCACCACTACCACACTAACCATACAACCACAACTACCACCACTACCCCCACTACCACCCCCACACCCCCAAAACTACCCCACCCCCCCTACCACCACTACCACTCCCCCTACCACCACTACCAACCCCCCATACCACCACTACCACCAAAACCACACAAACCCCCTCTCCACTAACCCACCCTCCCAACACCATATTCGGGTCAGGGTCTCTAAATCCCCTTTCACAATGTTTAAAAATCACAGCAAAAACCAGACTGTCTTCCAGCTATGTCATCCATCTTTTAGACTTCATCCAATCTTTTAGACTGTCAGTCATCAACCATCTTTTAGACTGCAACCATCTTTTAAAAACTGCCATAAAATCTTTGGGCTGTCACATCCGTTAGACTGCAACCATCTTTTTAGACGCCCAACCAATCTTTAGTTTTTTCAGCCATCTTTAACTGTCAATCATCGTTAACGTCATAAGTCTGACTGTTAACTGTCAACCATCTGACTGTTAACTGTCCATCAGTATGTTAGGCTGTCAACCAATCTGATTTCTAGTTGTCACCAGTCTGACTGTTAGACATAAAACCATTCTGACGTTAACGTCAACCACGGGACTGAAAAAACTGTCAACAGGCTTACGTTAGACATCAAACCCGTTTGACTGAGACGTCAAAGAGGGGACCTAGGCTGTCAACAAATCTCTGTTAGGCTGCAACCAGCTGACGCTAGACTCTCAAACCCGGGTGACGTTTAGACTGTCAACCTCTGACGCTTCATGTTCTCCAGTCTGTTAGACTGTCAACCCGGGTGACTGTTAGAACCCCAAACCCTCGACTGATAGACTACGCCAGGGGCTCTCATCTGACCAATTGTCAAAAAGCGGGAAATAGTCTAACTCACAAAGAAGATCTGGGATCAATCCTGGGCAGGTAAGACTATGGGAAGTTATTTCACCTGCTGCCCCTTTCACCAGCAGTAAGTAGGTACCTAGGGGCTTAGTTTACTGTTCACCTAGCAGTAGGTAGTACCTAGATCTTAACTGTTCACCTACAGTAGGTAGGTACCAGGAGTCAGTTAACTGTTTTCCCACTAGGAAAAGGGCCTAGGAGTCAGTTTTAAATGTTCACCACAGTAGGAAGTGCCTGGAAGTTAACTGTCCCTAGCTAGGTAAGTCCTAGGGGTCAGTTAACTGTTCACCTAGCATAGGTAGGTGCCTAGGAGTCAGTAACTGTTCACGCAGCATAGGTAGGACCTAGGGTCTTAACTGTTTTACTTGCAGTGGGAGTACCTAGGAGTCATTTAAAGTTCACCTAGAGTATAGGGGACCTAGAGTCATTAACGTTCACCCCACTAGGTAGGGACCTAGGGTCATTAACTTTCACCAACAGTAAAGGGACCCAGGATCAGTTTTTAAATGTTCACTTTGCAGTAGTAGGTACCTAGGGTTTGTTATCTTTCTCCTAGCAGTAGGGAAGGGACCTAGGGGTCAGTTAACTGTTCTCCAGCATAGGCAGGTACCAAGAGTCAGTTAACCTGTCACCTAGCAGTAGGGAGGTACCTAGAGTCGTTAACTGTTCACCTAGCATAGCAGGGGACCTAGGGTTTTATAACAGTTCACCTAGCGTAGGGGGACCTAGGATCATTAAATGTTTTTTACAAAAAACGCGATTCTAAAAATAGAGATCTCCAGGTAAAACTAAAAGGACTGCCCTTCTAGCATCCAGCCTGTTTAAATGGGGTTTTCGTAAAAAGTAACAGATCCTTGTCCCCAAATTTTCCATTTTAAATCATATTTTTCAATATGCTTCAGGGTTACAACTGTAGGCACAAAATAAGAAATTAAAAATTAATAAATTTTTTTAATCATTAATGCTAGGCGTTATTAAACAAATTAACACAAAACAAAAAAAATTAATCACTTCTCTCTGTACAGTGTTATTGTGCTAAAGCACATATCACATTTTTAATTCTTTAAAACCGTCTGGTAAATTAACATTTAATAAATATTTCAAATATGTACAAGTTTTTGTATTGTGAAGTGCTCTAAATATTCACTATGTCTCACACTCGACTAGACTTTAAAAAATGACTGACAAAGTCCTCTAATAAACTAAATTCTTGACCAAATGGCTATCAAACAGTCTCCTTGAACAAAAAAAAGAAGCTAAGCCCAATAGCAAATAAACAACAACGCGACACAGAATCAGGGTCAAGGAGAAATATAACGACACTAAGTAGGGACCATCAGCAGATCCTCCACAAAAGTTACAAAACTCCCATACTACTGAATCTAAGTTCAGCATAAGAAAATCCCCGACTGTGATAATACACAGATACCAGTACAAGTTAGGTCAGAAGCTACAGCTCAGGACCCGAGTTACTCAGAGTGTCTAAGCGACACACAACCTCAGTACAATGTCGAAAATCACTAAGTCTATACAATGTTCTGTAAACAGAGTCTCCAGAACTAACAATAATGGGACAAGAGACGATCTTCCAACAAGGGCCAATAAGGGAGATTTAGGCACTTGTCAAGAATACGTCCAACCACCAAGAGAGTCTAGACCAGACTGAATACTTCAGGTGAGGTGAGGACACCACCCCTCGATCACGTGATAGCTCCGTGGACAGCTGCAGCTCAACAACAGAAGCCGGCAGTATAACGAGCCACAAGCGATAATTACAGTAGTTAGACAATCAAGACTTGAACTGAACACATAATAATATGTTACATCCTACCTAACAAAAGGAAACTAAGTCAAAAAATAATATAAAGCAATATATTCACGATTTAGCTATTATCGCAAATATAAGCAATATAAAATTATATGAAGAGGTAATATACATGTAATATATATATATGTATAATATACATTGCAACCCATTCAGGGGTTGCAACACTGTTCACCTAGCAGTAGGCAGGTACCTAGGAGTCAGTTAACTGTTCACCTAGCAGTAGGTAGGTACCTAGGAGTCAGTTAACTGTTCACCTAACAGTAGGTAGGTACCTAGGAGTCAGTTAACTGTTCACCTAGCAGTAGGCAGGTACCTAGGAGTCAGTTAACTGTTCACCTAGCAGTAGGTAGGTACCTAGGAGTCAGTTAACTGTTCACCTAACAGTAGGTAGGTACCTAGGAGTCAGTTAACTGTTCACCTAGCAGTAGGCAGGTACCTAGGAGTCAGTTAACTGTTCACCTAGCAGTAGGTAGGTACCTAGGAGTCAGTTAACTGTTCACCTAACAGTAGGAAGGTACCTAGGAGTCAGTTGACTGTTCACCTAGCAGTAGGTAGGTACCTAGGAGTCAGTTAACTGTTCACCTAGCAGTAGGTAGGTACCTAGGAGTCAGTTAACTGTTCACCTAGCAGCAGGTATGTACCTAGGAGTCAGTTAACTGTTCACCTAGCAGTAGGTAGGTACCTAGGAGTCAGTTAACTGTTCACCTAGCAGCAGGTATGTATCTAGGAGTCAGTTAACTGTTCACCTAACACTAGGTAGGTACCTAGGAGTCAGTTAACTGTTCACCTAGCAGTAGGCATGTACCTAGGAGTCAGTTAACTGTTCACCTAGCAGTAGGTAGGTACCTAGGAGTCAGTTAACTGTTCACCTAGCAGTAGGTAGGTACCTAGGAGTCAGTTAACTGTTCACCTAGCAGTAGGTAGGTACCTAGGAGTCAGTTAACTGTTCACCTAACAGTAGGTAAGTACCTAGGAGTCAGTTGACTGTTCACCTAGCAGTAGGTAGGTACCTAGGAGTCAGTTAACTGTTCACCTAGCAGTAGGTAGGTACCTAGGAGTCAGTTAACTGTTCACCTAGCAGCAGGTATGTACCTAGGAGTCAGTTAACTGTTCACCTAGCAGTAGGTAGGTACCTAGGAGTCAGTTAACTGTTCACCTAGCAGCAGGTATGTATCTAGGAGTCAGTTAACTGTTCACCTAGCAGTAGGTAGGTACCTAGGAGTCAGTTAACTGTTCACCTAGCAGTAGGCAGGTACCTAGGAGACAGTTAACTGTTCACCTAGCAGCAGGTAGGTACCTAGGAGTCAGTAACTGTTCACCTAGCAGTAGGCAGGTACCTAGGAGTCAGTTAACTGTTCACCTAGCAGTAGGTAGGTACCTAGGAGTCAGTTAACTGTTCACCTAGCAGTAGGTAGGTACCTAGGAGTCAGTTAACTGTTCACCTAGCAGCAGGTATGTACCTAGGAGTCAGTTAACTGTTCACCTAGAAGTAGGAAGGTACCTAGGAGTCAGTTAACTGTTCACCTAGCAGCAGGTATGTACCTAGGAGTCAGTTAACTGTTCACCTAGCAGTAGGTAGGTACCTAGGAGTCAGTTAACTGTTCACCTAGCAGTAGGCAGGTACCTAGGAGTCAGTTAACTGTTCACCTAGCAGTAGGTAGGTACCTAGGAGTCAGTTAACTGTTCACCTAGCAGTAGGTAGGTACCTAGGAGTCAGTTAACTGTTCACCTAGCAGTAGGCAGGTACCTAGGAGTCAGTTAACTGTTCACCTAGCAGTAGGTAGGTACCTAGGAGTCAGTTAACTGTTCACCTAGCAGTAGGTAGGTACCTAGGAGTCAGTTAACTGTTCACCTAGCAGCAGGTATGTACCTAGGAGTCAGTTAACTGTTCACCTAGAAGTAGGTAGGTACCTAGGAGTCAGTTAACTGTTCACCTAGCAGCAGGTATGTACCTAGGAGTCAGTTAACTGTTCACCTAGCAGTAGGTAGGTACCTAGGAGTCAGTTAACTGTTCACCTAGCAGTAGGCAGGTACCTAGGAGTCAGTTAACTGTTCACCTAGCAGTAGGTAGATACCTAGGAGTCAGTTAACTGTTCACCTAGCAGTAGGTAGGTACCTAGGAGTCAGTTAACTGTTCACCTAGCAGTAGGTAGGTACCTAGGAGTCAGTTAACTGTTCACCTAGCAGTAGGTAGGTACCTATGAGTCAGTTAACTGTTCACCTCGCAGTAGGTAGATACCTAGGAGACAGTTAACTGTTCACCTAGCAGTAGGTAGGTACCTAGGAGTCCGTTAACTGTTCACCTATCAGTAGGCAGGTACCTAGGAGTCAGTTAACTGTTCACCTAGCAGTAGGCAGGTGCCTAGTAGTCAGTTAACTGTTCACCTTGCAGTAGGTAAGTACCTAGGAGCCAGTTAACTGTTCATCTAGCAGTAGGTAGATACCTAGGAGTCAGTTAACTGTTCACCTAGCAGTAGGTAGGTACCTAGGAGTCAGTTAACTGTTCACCTAGCAGTCGGCAGGTACCTAGGAGTCAGTTAACTGTTCACCTAGCAGTAGGCAGGTACCTAGGAGTCAGTTAACTGTTCACCTTGCAGTAGGTAAGTACCTAGGAGCCAGTTAACTGTTCATCTAGCAGTAGGTAGATACCTAGGAGTCAGTTAACTGTTCACCTAGCAGTAGGTAGGTACCTAGGAGTCAGTTAACTGTTCACCTAGCAGTAGGTAGGTACCTAGGAGTCAATTAACTGTTCACCTAGCAGCAGGTATGTACCTAGGAGTCAGTTAACTGTTCACCTAGCAGTAGGTAGGTACCTAGGAGTCAGTTAACTGTTCACCAAGCAGTAGGTAGGTACCTAGGAGTTATTTAACTGTTCACCAAGCAGTAGCTAGGTACCTAGTAGTCAGTTAGCTGTTCACCTAGCAGTAGGTAGGTACCTAGGAGTGAGTTAACTGTTCACCTAGCAGTAAGTAGGTACTTAGGAGTCAGTTAACTGTTCACCTAGCAGTAGGTAGGTACCTAGGAGGCAGTTAACTGTTCACCTAGCAGTAGGTAGGTGCCTAGTAGTCAGTTAACTGTTCACCTAGCAGTAGTTAGGTACCTAATAGTCATTTATCTGTTCACCTAGCAGTAGGTAGGCACCTAATAGTCAGTTAACTGTTCATCTAGCAGTAGGTAGGTACCTAGTAGTAAGTTAGCTGTTTACCTAGCAGTAGGTAGGTACCTAGTAGTCAGTTAACTGTTCACCTAGCAGTAGGTAGGTACCTAGTAGTCAGTTAACTGTTCACCTAGCAGTAGGTAGGTACCTAGTAGTCAGTTAACTGCTCACCTAGCAGTAGGTAGTTACCTAGTAGTCAGTTAACTGTTCACCTAGCAGTAGGTAGGTACCTAGTAGTCAGTTAACTGTTCACCTAGCAGCAGGTAGGTACCTAGGAGTCAGTTAACTGTTCACCTAGCAGCAGGTATGTACCTAGGAGTCAGTTAACTGTTCACCTAGCAGTAGGTAGGTACCTAGGAGTCAGTTAACTGTTCATCTAGCAGTAGGTAGATACCTAGGAGTCAGTTAACTGTTCACCTAGCAGTAGGTAGGTACCTAGGAGTCAGTTAACTGTTCACCTAGCAGTAGGTAGGTACCTAGGAGTCAGTTAACTGTTCACCTAGCAGTAGGTATGTAACTAGGAGTCAATTAACTGTTCACCTAGCAGTAGGTAGGTGCCTAGGAGTCAGTTAACTGTTCACCCAGCAGCAGGTATGTACCTAGGAGTCAATTAACTGTTCACCTAGCAGTAGGTAGGTACCTAGGAGTCAGTTAACTGTTCACTAAGCAGTAGGTAGGTACCTAGGAGTCAGTTAACTGTTCACCAAGCAGTAGCTATGTACCTAGTAGTCAGTTAGCTGTTCACCTAGCAGTAGGTAGGTATCTAGGAGTCAGTTAACTGTTCACCTAGCAGTAATTAGGTACTTAGGAGTCAGTTAACTGTTCACCTAGCAGTAGGTAGGTACCTAGGAGGCAGTTAACTGTTCACCTAGCAGTAGGTAGGTGCCTAGTAGTCAGTTAACTGTTCACCTAGCAGTAGTTAGGTACCTAAGTCATTTAACTGTTCACCTAGCAGTAGGTAGGTACCTAATAGTCAGTTAACTGTTCATCTAGCAGTAGGTAGGTACCTAGTAGTAAGTTAGCTGTTCACCTAGCAGTAGGTAGGTACCTAGTAGTCAGTTAACTGTTCACCTAGCAGTAGGTAGGTACCTAGTAGTCAGTTAACTGTTCACCTAGCAGTGGGTACGTACCTAGTAGTCAGTTAACTGTTCACCTAGCAGTAGGTAGGCACCTAGTAGTCAGTTAACTGTTCATCTAGCAGTAGGTAGGTACCTAGTAGTCAGTTAACTGTTCACCTAGCAGTAGGTAGGTACCTAGTAGTCAGTTAACTGTTCACCTAGCAGTAGGTAGGTACCTAGTAGTCAGTTAACTGCTCACCTAGCAGTAGGTAGGTACCTAGTAGTCAGTTAACTGTTCACCTAGCAGTAGGTAGGTACCTAGTAGTCAGTTAACTGTTCACCTAGCAGTGGGTACGTACCTAGTAGTCAGTTAACTGTTCACCTAGCAGTAGGTAGGCACCTAGTAGTCAGTTAACTGTTCATCTAGCAGTAGGTAGGCGCCTAATAGTCAGTTAACTGTTCACCTAGCAGTATGTAGGTACATAGTAGTCAGTTAACTGTTCACCTAGCAGTAGGCAGGTACCTAGGATCAGTTAACTGTTCACCTAGCAGTAGGTAGGTACCTCGTAGTCAGTTAACTGTTCACCTAGCAGTAGGCAGGTACCTAGGAGTCAGTTAACTGTTCACCTAGCAGTAGGTAGGTACCTAGGAGTCAGTTAACTGTTCACCTAGCAGTAGGTAGGTACCTAGGAGTCAGTTAACTGTTCACCTAGCAGTAGGTAGGTACCTAGGAGTCAGTTAACTGTTCACCTAGCAGTAGGTAGGTACCTAGGAGTCAGTTAACTGTTCACCTAGCAGTAGGTAGGTACCTAGGAGTCAGTTAACTGTTCACCTAGCAGTAAGTAGTGCAAGATAAGTATACAATACCGACAAGATGAAAGTTAAGACACATGTGCAACATCTGGGTATCTTTATTGTAGACGTTTCGCCCTCCAGTGGCTTTATCAATACAGATTCTAGGACATAACTAGAAGACAGAAGAACAATATGCAAAAGATGAGGTGACCAGTCCCTCAGCCTCGGAGTTGATGTTGAGAGCACCGTGGTGGTGGAAATACTGGAGCACAGGCAAGAAGACTGGTGTTTATATAGGTGTCAGTGGATAGGGACGGGTAGCAGACGAGGACATAGTCAAACCATACCACGGGCGGGGATAGAACCCACGGTCAGAGAGTCTCAAAACTCCAGCCCGTCGCGTTAGCCACTAGACCAGCTAGGCACAATAAGATTCATCCAACTAGGTATATTTCTACAACATAGGAAAGTTAGCACAGGCACCTCTGTGACCACAAATGCAAGTTTTTACAGACGAATCTCCAGCTAGCGTGGCCGTGACGAACTCTAGCTCAAGTCCCCTCAAAGCTAGAGTTCGTCACGGCCACGCTAGCTGGAGATTCGTCTGTAAAAACTTGCATTTGTGGTCACAGAGGTGCCTGTGCTAACTTTCCTATGTTGTAGAAATATACCTAGTTGGATGAATCTTATTGTGGCTAGCTGATCTAGTGGCTAACGCGACGGGCTGGAGTTTTGAGACTCTCTGATCGTGGGTTCTATCCCCGCCCGTGGTATGGTTTATTTGCAATCATGTTATTACAATTTCGTGAGCCGATGACATAGTCACTGGTGGCAGGATTCCCCAGTGGAAGTAGGTCCTACCCAAAGAGATGGGTTAGTTGTAGAAGCCGTGAAGAAGGTCTTGTAGATATCCTCTGAACCAAGACTCCAAGATGTTGTGACTGACAAGTTGTGTAAGAAAGGTATACAATACCCTTTGGGTAGGACCTACTTCCACTGGGTAATCCCACCTACCAGTGACTATGTCCTCGTCTCCTACACGTCCCTATTCACTGGCGCCTGTATAAGCGCCAGTATCCTTGCCTCTGCTTACCTAGCAGTAAGTAGGTACCTAGCTATTACTTAACTGTTCACCTAGCAGTAAGTAGGTACCTAGGTAACAGCTAACTGTTCACCCAGCAATAAGTAGGTACTTAGGTGTTAGTTAACTGTTCACCTAGCAGTAAGTAGGTACCTGTGTGTTAGTTAACTGTTCACATTGCAGTAAGTAGGTGCCTTGGTGTTAGTAAACAGCAACTATCAGTAACTAGGTACCTGTGTGTTAGTAAACAGCACCTAGCAGCAACTAGGTACCTGTGTACCAGTAAACTGCACCCAGCAGTAACTAGGTACCTGTGTACCAGTAAACAGCACCCAACAGTAACTAGGTGCCTGTGTACTAGTAAACAGCACCTAGCAGTAACTAGGTGCCTGTGTACTAGTAAACAGCACCTAGCAGTAACTAGGTGCCTCTGTACCAGTAAACAGCACCTAGCAGTAACTAGGTACCTGTGTACCAGTAAACAGCACCCAGCAGTAACTAGGTGCCTGTGTACCAGTAAACAGCACCCAGCAGTAACTAGGTGCCTGTGTACTAGTAAACAGCACCTAGCAGTAACTAGGCACCTGTGTACTAGTAAACAGCACCTAGCAGTAACTAGGTGTCTGTGTACCAGTAAACAGCACCTAGCAGTAAGTAGGTACCTGTGTACAAGTAAATAGCACCTAGCAGTAACTAGGTACCTGTGTACCAGTAAACAGCACCTAGCAGTAACTAAGTACCTGTGTACCAGTAAACAGCACCTAGCAGTAACTAGGTACCTGTGTACTAGTAAACAGCACCCAGCAGTAACTAGGTACCTGTGTACCAGTAAACAGCACCTAGCAGTAAATAGGAACCTGGGTGTTATTAAACAGCACCAAGCAGTAACTAGGTACCTGTGTACCAGTAAACAGCACCCAGCAGTAACTAGGTACCTGTGTACCAGTAAACATCACCTAGCAGTAACTAGGTACCTGTGTACCAGTAAACATCACCTAGCAGTAACTAGGTACATGTGTACTAGTAAACAGCACCTAGCAGTAACTAGGTACCTGTGTATTAGTAAACATCACCAGCAGTAACTAGGTACCTGTGTACTAGTAAACAACAAATAGCAGTAACTAGGTACCTGTGTACCAGTAAACAGCACCTAGCAGTAACTATGCGCCTGTGTACTAGTAAACAGCACCCAGCGGTAACTAGGTACCTGTGTGCCAGTAAACAGCACCAGCAGTAACTAGGTACCTATGTACTAGTAAACAGCACCCAGCGGGAACTAGGTACCTGTGTACCAGTAAACAGCACCCAGCAGTAACTAGGTACCTGTGTACTAGTAAACAGCACCCAGCAGTAACTAGGTACCTGTGTACTAGTAAACACAGCAACTAGTAGTCAGTAAATTAAGTACCTGTGTACTAGTAAACATCACCTAGCAGTAACTAGGTACCTGTGTACCAGTAAACTGCACCTAGCAGTAACTAGGTGTCTGTGTACCAGTAAACAGCACCTAGCAGTAACTAGGTACCTGGGTGTTACCTGTGTACTAGTAAACAGCACCTAGCAGTAACTAGGTACCTGTGTACTAGTAAACAGCACCCAGCAGTAACTAGGTACCTGTGTACCAGTAAACAGCACCTAGCAGTAAATAGGAACCTGGGTGTTATTAAACAGCACCAAGCAGTAACTAGGTACCTGTGTACCAGTAAACAGCACCCAGCAGTAACTAGGTACCTGTGTACCAGTAAATATCACCTAGCAGTAACTAGGTACCTGTGTACCAGTAAACATCACCTAGCAGTAACTAGGTACATGTGTACTAGTAAACAGCACCTAGCAGTAACTAGGTACCTGTGTATTAGTAAACATCACCAGCAGTAACTAGGTACCTGTGTACTAGTAAACAACAAATAGCAGTAACTAGGTACCTGTGTACCAGTAAACAGCACCTAGCAGTAACTATGCGCCTGTGTACTAGTAAACAGCACCCAGCGGTAACTAGGTACCTGTGTGCCAGTAAACAGCACCAGCAGTAACTAGGTACCTATGTACTAGTAAACAGCACCCAGCGGGAACTAGGTACCTGTGTACCAGTAAACAGCACCCAGCAGTAACTAGGTACCTGTGTACTAGTAAACAGCACCCAGCAGTAACTAGGTACCTGTGTACTAGTAAACAGCACCTAGCAGTAATTAAGTACCTGTGTACTAGTAAACATCACCTAGCAGTAACTAGGTACCTGTGTACCAGTAAACTGCACCTAGCAGTAACTAGGTGTCTGTGTACCAGTAAACAGCACCTAGCAGTAACTAGGTACCTGGGTGTTACCTGTGTACTAGTAAACAGCACCTAGCAGTAACTAGGTACCTGTGTACCAGTAAACAGCACCCATCAGTAACCAGGTACCTGTGTACCAGTAAACAGCACGCAGCAGTAACTAGGTACCTGTGTACCAGTAAACAGCACCTAGCAGCAACTAGGTACCTGTGTACCAGTAAACAGCACCCAGCAGTAACTAGGTACCTGTGTACCAGTAAACAGCACCCAGCAGTAACTAGGTACCTGTGTACCAGTAAACAGCACCCAGCAGTAACTAGGTACCTGTGTACCAGTAAACAGCACCCAGTAATAATTAGGTACCTGTGTACCAGTAAACAGCACCCAGCACTAACTAGGTACCTGTGTACCAGTAATCAGCACCTAGCAGTAACTAGGAACCTGTGCACCAGTAAACAGCACCCAGCAGCAACTAGGTACCTGTGTACCAGTAAACAGCACCCAGCAGTAACTAGGTACCTGTGTACCAGTAGACAGCACCCAGCAGTAACTAGGTACCTGTGTACCAGTAAACAGCACCCAGCAGTAACTGGGTACCTGTGTACCAGTAAACAGCACCTAGCAGTAATTAGATACCTGTGTACCAGTAAACAGCACCTAGCAGTAACTAGGTGCCTGTGAACCAGTAAACAGCACCTAGAAGTAACTAGGTACCTGTGTACCAGTAAACAGCACCCAGCAGTAACTAGGTACCTGTGTACCAATAAACAGCACCCAGCAGTAACTAGGTACCTGTGTACCAGTAAATAGCACCTAGCAGTAACTAGGTACCTGTGTACCAGTAAACATCACGTAGCAGTAACTAGGTACCCGTGTACCAGTAAACATCACCTAGCAGTAACTAGGTACCCGTGTACCAGTAAACATCACCTAGCAGTAACTAGGTACCCGTGTACCAGTAAACATCACCCAGCAGTAACTAGGTACCTGTGTACTAGTAAACAGCACCCAGCAGTAACTAGGTACCTGTACCTAGGTACCTAGCAGTAACTAGGTACCTGTGTACCAGTAAACAGCACCCAGCAGTAACTAGGTACCTGTACCTAGGTACCTAGCAGTAACTAGGTACCAGTGAGCACCTAGCTAAACACACAGACGAGCATAACATACTATAGTAACATCACAGCATAAATACATTAACATGTAACATTACCATTACATAAACATCACTACATTAACATATAAATACATTAACATTAAACATAACATAACATTACTTAACTTAACACAACATTAACATTAACATTACATACAACATTAACATTAACATTAACATCAACATTAACATTAACATTAACATCAACATTAACATCAACATTAACATCAACATTAACATTAACATTAACATTAACATTAACATCAACATTAACATTAACATTAACATCAACATTAACATCAACATTAACATCAACATTAACATTAACATTAACATAAACATATAACATTAACATTAACATAAACATTAACATTAACATTAACATAAACATTAACATTAACATTAACATTAACATTAACATTAACATTAACATTAACATTAACATCAACATTAACATTAACATTAACATCAACATTAACATTAACATTAACATTAACATTAACATTAACATCAACATTAACATCAACATTAACATCAACATTAACATTAACATTAACATTAACATAAACATTAACATTAACATAAACATTAACATTAACATTAACATAAACATTAACATTAACATTAACATTAACATTAACATTAACATTAACATTAACATTAACATCAACATTAACATTAACATTAACATTAACATTAACATTAACATCAACATTAACATCAACATTAACATTAACATTAACATTAACATTAACATCAACATTAACATTAACAATAACATTAACATTAACATTAACATTAACATTAACATTAACATTAACATTAATTAACATCAACATTAACATTAACATTAACATCAACATTAACATTAACATTAACATCAACATTAACATTAACATTAACATCAACATTAACATTAACATTAACATTAACATTAACATTAACATTAACATTAACATCAACATTAACATTAACATTAACATCAACATTAACATCAACATTAACATCAACATTAACATTAACATTAACATTAACATTAACATTAACATTAACATCAACATTAACATTAACATTAACATTAACATTAACATTAACATCAACATTAACATCAACATTAACATTAACATTAACATTAACATCAACATTAACATCAACATTAACATTAACATCAACATTAACATTACCATTAACATTAACATTAACATTAACATTAACATTAACATTAACATTAACATTAACATCAACATTAACATTAACATTAACATTAACATTAACATCAACATTAACATCAACATTAACATTAACATTAACATCAACATTAACATTAACATTAACATTAACATTAACATTAACATTAACATTAACATCAACATTAACATCAACATTAACATTAACATTAACATCAACATTAACATTAACATCAACATTAACATTAACATTAACATTAACATCAACATCAACATTAACATTAACATCAACATTAACATTAACATCAACATTAACATTAACATTAACATTAACATCAACATCAACATTAACATTAACATCAACATTAACATTAACATTAACATTAACATTAACATCAACATTAACATTAACATTAACATTAACATTAACATTAACATTAACATTAACATTAACATTAACATTAACATTAACATCAACATTAACATCAACATTAACATTAACATTAACATTAACATTAACATTAACATCAACATTAACATTAACATTAACATAAACATTAACATTAATATTAACATTAACAATAACATTAACATTAACATCAACATTAACATTAACATTAACATTAACATCGTTAACCACAAAATTCTGGCATTAAATTCCCACAGAAAAAAAATTTCTCCGGACATTATTTTTTTTATATTTACATTAAAAAAATATTTCGTGAAAAATGGAAAAAAAAATTTTTTTTGAAAAGTCTTTATTGAACATCGAGGCGAATTTTAGGTCATAATTAAATTGTCCAGTTTTATATATTTGGGAAATTATATGCAATAGATAGAGTGTGAATGTGATAGATAGGCTGTGAATACCATAGATAGAGTGTGAATGTGATAGATAGGCTGTGAATACGATAGATAGAGTGCGAATGTGATAGATAGGCTATGAATACGATAGATAGAGTGTGAATGTGATAGATAGGCTGTGAATACGATAGATAGAGTGTGAATGTGATAGATAGGCTGTGAATACCATAGATAGAGTGTGAATGTGATAGATAGGCTGTGAATACGATAGATAGAGTGTGAATGTGATAGATAGGCTGTGAATACGATAGATAGAGTGTGAATGTGATAGATAGGCTGTGAATACGATAGATAGAGTGCGAATGTGATAGATAGGCTATGAATACGATAGATAGAGTGTGAATGTGATAGATAGGCTGTGAATACGATAGATAGAGTGTGAATGTGATAGATAGGCTGTGAATACGATAGATAGAGTGTGAATGTGATAGATAGGCTGTGAATACGATAGATAGAGTGTGAATGTGATAGATAGGCTGTGAATACGATAGATAGAGTGTGAATGCGATAGATAGGCTGTGAATCCGATAGATAGAGTGTGAATGCGATAGATACAGTGTGAATGCGATAGATAGGCTGTGAATACGATATATAGAGTGTGAATGCGATAGATAGGCTGTGAATACGATAGATAGAGTGTGAATGTGATAGATAGGCTGTGAATACGATAGATAGAGTGTGAATGTGATAGATAGGCTGTGAATACGATAGATAGAGTGTGAATGCGATAGATAGGCTGTGAATCCGATAGATAGAGTGTGAATGTGATAGATAGGCTGTGAATCCGATAGATAGAGTGTGAATGCGATAGACACAGTGTGAATGCGATAGATAGGCTGTGAATACGATATATAGAGTGTGAATGCGATAGATAGGCTGTGAATACGATAGATAGAGTGTGAATGTGATAGATAGGCTGTGAATACGATAGATAGAGCGTGAATGTGATTGATAGGCTGTGAATACGATAGATAGAGTGTGAATGCGATAGATAGGCTGTGAATACCATAGATAGAGTGTGAATGTGATAGATAGGCTGTGAATACGATAGATAGAGTGTGAATGTGATAGATAGGCTGTGAATACGATAGATAGAGTGTGAATGCGATAGATAGGCTGTGAATACGATAGATAGAGTGTGAATGCGATAGATAGGCTGTGAATCCGATAGATAGAGTGTGAATGCGATAGATACAGTGTGAATGCGATAGATAGGCTGTGAATACGATATATAGAGTGTGAATGCGATAGATAGGCTGTGAATACGATAGATAGAGTGTGAATGAGATAGATAGAGTGTGAATGCGATAGATAGAGTGTGAATGCGATAGATAGGCTGTGAATACGATAGATAGAGTGTGAATGCGATAGATACAGTGTGAATGCGATAGATAGGCTGTGAATACGATAGATAGAGTGTGAATGCGATAGATACAGTGTGAATGCGATAGATAGGCTGTGAATGCGATAGATAGAGTGTGAATGCGATAGATAGAGTGTGAATGCGATAGATAGGCTGTGAATGCGATAGATAGAGTGTGAATGCGATAGATAGGCTGTGAATACGATAGATAGAGTGTGAATGCGATAGATAGAGCGTGAATGCGATAAATAGGCTGTGAATGCGATATATAGAGTGTGAATGCGATAGATAGGCTGTGAATACGATAGATAGAGTGTGAATACGATAGAGTGTGAATGCGATAGACAGAGTGTGAATGCGATAGATAGGCTGTGAATGCGATATATAGAGTGTGAATGCGATAGACAGAGTGTGAATGCGATAGATAGGCTGTGAATGCGATATATAGAGTGTGAATGCGAAAGATAGGCTGTGAATACGATAGATAGAGTGTGAATGCGATAGATAGAGTGTGAATGCGAATGATAGGCTGTGAATGCGATAGATAGAGTGTGAATACGATAGATAGGCTGTGAA
Source organism: Cherax quadricarinatus (assembly GCF_026875155.1). NCBI lineage: Eukaryota > Metazoa > Arthropoda > Malacostraca > Decapoda > Parastacidae > Cherax > Cherax quadricarinatus. Next base: position 28,575,251 of record NC_069473.1, on the reverse strand, counting down.
TACGATAGATAGAGTGTGAATACGATAGAGTGTGAATGCGATAGACAGAGTGTGAATGCGATAGATAGGCTGTGAATGCGATATATAGAGTGTGAATGCGATAGACAGAGTGTGAATGCGATAGATAGGCTGTGAATGCGATATATAGAGTGTGAATGCGAAAGATAGGCTGTGAATACGATAGATAGAGTGTGAATGCGATAGATAGAGTGTGAATGCGAATGATAGGCTGTGAATGCGATAGATAGAGTGTGAATACGATAGATAGGCTGTGAATACGATAGATAGAGTGTGAATGCGATAGATACAGTGTGAATGAGATAGATAGGCTGTGAATACGATAGATAGAGTGTGAATACGATAGATAGAGTGTGAATGCGATAGATAGTCTGTGAATACGATAGATAGAGTGTGAATACGATAGACAGAGTGTGAATGCGATAGATAGGCTGTGAATACGATAGATAGAGTGTGAATGAGATAGATACAGTGTGAATGCGATAGATAGGCTGTGAATACGATAGATAGAGTGTGAATGCGATAGATAGGCTGTGAATACGATAGATAGAGTGTGAATGCGATAGATAGAGTGTGAATGCAATAGATAGGTTGTGAATACGATAGACAGAGTGTGAATGCGTTAGATAGAGTGTGAATGCGATAGATAGGTTGTGAATACGATACACGGGGACATTTATAAGGGTTGTTTGAACAGATATATAAAGGGATATATGAAGGGATATATGAAGGGATATATGAAGGGATATATGAAGGGATATATGAAGGG
>NC_069473.1:28566761-28573964 GCF_026875155.1 Cherax quadricarinatus | reverse complement strand
AGGCTCCATCCTGTCACTTCAACTCCATATTGTTTCAGACTATGGAACTATGCTCTTCTCCAGACTGAGGGACTGACCACCTCAAAACTTTAAGGGTGATGGACTGATTACATCGTCTTCAAGTCTCTTCTGCTTCTATCAACTTTTCTGTACTCGACTGAAGAGGCCTACTGTGTAGCCTAAACGTTTCGAAATAAGGATACCTAACTGTTGCATATGTGTCTTACCTAACAATCTGTCGGTATTTTATACCATTTTAATGTTCACATCTCCTCAGCCTTGTCTACCATCATCTTGGCTGTGGGAAAGCCCAAACGAAGCCGATGGATGGCGGTACACTGCGCTCTGAACCAGCTTCCATCATATGGAGGGTGTTCTCCCTGAGTCGCTGCTCGGTACCACTGTTGAGATGGGGTATCACCTAAGACCTCCCCCATAAGTTTCATGGCTCTGGCAGCCACCAGTTTGGTCTGTCGTAGGCTGATGGGGACAATTATCCCAACATGTGGATAGTCTGTTGCTGCCTTGGCTGCATCATCTGCCGCCTCATTTCCCCGGATGCCAGCATGGCTGGGGATCCAGTTCAATGTCGATCTGTTACCCTGAACTTCTAAGGCTGTCATTATGCTCAGGATCGATGTGATGAGGTGAACATTATCCTGTGGTTGAGGATGGGATAGGGCATTGATTGCAGAGGTGGAATCAACATGTATGACAGGTCGGAGTCGATGTCGTAGGGCATGTGACAATGCCTGCTGAATCGCCACCAGCTCAGCTTGAAGGATCGTGCAGTGGTCAGGGAGTCGCCAGCCTTGTGTGTGACCATTGTGGTACAGTCCAGCTGCTGCTCTCTTCCTGTCAGGGTCGACAGAACCATCTGTGAAATACACTGCACATGTGCCTCCCTCTGCCAGTGCCATGCTTGTCTCAGCATGATTGCTGAGGGTGTCTTGACTGCAGAGACGCTTAGAGATGGGTAGTTGCATGATGCAAACATCGGCTGGATCTGGGCGCCAGGGAGGTGGTGGATGGTACCCAGCAACAGGAAGGTCACAACTCTTCTCAAGGAGTAGTTGTATAGGCAGCAGCTTCCGCCCAGCAGCACAAAACGAACGAATCCAGGAGTAGTCCGTGAAGAGTGTGGGATCTTGTGTCATGGTTGTCAATATCCGTCTCCTTAGTGGGGTACCTTGCTGCCGGTGCAGAATCGTGGCCTACTTTGCAGGCGTTTATGTATCTTACTCTGTCAGCCAAGGAAGGAAGCCGGGCCTCAGATCTGAGACATACTGTGTTGGTCCAGATGGGGCCCCAAGCATAGTTCTTATCGCCTGGTTTTGTACGACCTCCACCTTTGCCTGCTCTGCGGGAAGAGATGAGCTAACGCCGGTGCACCGTAGTCAATGAGCGAGCGTATAGCTTGTATATAGTACAAGCGAAGTACATCTTTGCTTGCCCCTGCACGGTGCCTCGTCATGGCTCTCATGGCGTTGAGTCTGAGTAGAGCACGTGACTGACATACTCGGCCTGTTTCTGAAAGGTCAGCTTTTTATCAATGTAGATTCCCAAGTACAGGTAGGAGCCTGTCCACTCAAGTTCTATATCCTGAATACGTAATCTATTCACAGGATCTGGTCCCTTGAACATCATTGCAAGAGATTTCTCGGCCGAGATCTTGAGGCCTAGTTCCTTGCAAGACTGCGTAATTAGGTCCAAAGCTCTCTGAGCCTGTCGCTCTAAATTGCCTTTCCCATTCACTACGAGTGCAAGATCATCAGCATAGCTGAGGAGCTGTGTACCACTATGAAAGGGAAGGCTCACAAGTTCCTGCATAAGGATGTTAAACAGGGTAGGACTGAGCACACCTCCTTGTGGCGTACCGTTTTCCAGGGTTTTAAAGGAAGAGTAGTGTCCCTGAAAGCTGACACAGGCCTGCCTGCCCCTAAGGTAGGACTCTATCCAGGCCAGGAGGCGTCCTTTGATTCCCTTCCGAGCTAGTATTGCTAGAATTGCTGTGGGGCTGGCTAGCTCAAATGCCTTCTCAAGGTCGAGGTAGACGACGATACTAGGTTTTTTGTTACTATCAGCAATCTGGCTTAGTAGAGTGGTTATGCACTCTGCTGTACCCACTCCTTTGGTGAAGCCAAATATGTGATGATGAGAGGGTCCAAGTTTCCATAGGAGGCGGTTTAACACCATCCTCTCAGCAGTCTTGGCTAAGCAGCTGGTCAGCGATATGGGTCTCATACTGCCTGGGTCCTTGGGCTTTGGAATAGGAACGATGGTAACCTTCTTCCAAGCTGCCGGGAGTGTCCAGGCCCTCCAAGACTTGTTTATGACGTCTAATATGGCCTCCTATCCACTCTGCCCAGCCCGTGCAATCATGGAGTATGTAACACCATCGATGCCCGGGGCAGGGTCACCTGTGTTCTTAATGGCACATCGGAGTTCCAAGTCCGTGAGGTCTTCATCAGTCACATCTTCCGACTCACATGCAGCTTGTATCGTTAGCTGGCGCTGTGGCAGAAGATCCGTCTGTATATTCCTGATGTCCTGTGGGAGCTGAGTGGAGGCTCCCCTGGAAGTGAAAAGCTCCACTAGTTTCTCAGCTTCCTGGGATGGGTTCGGGTGTGCTGGTGGCCTCGGCTTGCTCTTGCCAGTTGCTATGTTGAGCTTGCCCCATATCTCAGATAAGGTGGTGTGATGCCGAATGTTGAGCACCACTCCAGCCATTTCTCAGTTTTTACTCTGAGAGAGACTCTGCGGGCATGCTGCACAATGGCTCTCAGAGTATTCCTGTTCTCTGCCGTAGGGTTACGCCTGTATAGCTTCCTAAAAGAGTTGATGCGGTGGTTCTGCTCCCGCACCTCGTCGTTGTAGAACCACCAGTCTCTTTTGTGAGTGCGTCCTGTGGACTTCTTTGGAATTGCGCACTCTGCTGCCTGGGTGAGAACAGTGATTAGCTCCTGTTCAGCCGTATCACAGTCTTCAGATAGAGAGTATGTGGACCACCAGTCATGAAGATAATCCTGGAACACCTTCCAGTTGGCCCTCTTTACGTCCCATCTAGGAGGCAGCACAACTGTGGGAGGCCTGTTGATGTTGAAGGTGGCGATCACTGCAAAGTGGTCACTGACAAGGTAAGGATGAGTTTCCCATGTCGCTCCTGCTGCGAGTTGTCTTGACCCGAAGGTAAGGTCGAGGCAGCCACCCAACAGGTGTGTGGGGTCTCCATTGTTTAGCAACTTTACCTCTGGAATATCGTGTAGGAGCATTGCTATGTGTCTGCCAGCAGCATTGGTTGCTGAGTGAGAGTGCAACATTGGGTGATGTGCGTTGAAATCTCCACCCACAATAATACACTCAGTGCGTGCTAGTGCGAGGAGCTCTGCAATGTCGAGGGTGTGTCTTGGGTTCTTGTAGATGTTATAGATGGTAATGGGCGCCCCAGGTATGTGCACAAGGATGGCCTCTACCTCGACATCCTCCCCACAGTCCACAGGGTTGGCTATAACCTCGTGAGGTATTGTATTGGATACAAATACAGCTGTGCCTCTGCAGTGAACGCCCGGGTCCATGTGCCGAATTACCCAGTAAAACTGGGTAGTCTTGGGCACATAGTCGGGACAGTCACTGTTTCTTGTAGCAAGACGATGTCAACCCGATCCCGAATTACTGCCTCCAGCAAGAGGTGCTGTTTGCCCCTCAGGCCCTGAATGTTCCACTGTACGACCTTAAGGGTGTGATTTGGAACCGAGGTTATTCCATCGCTGTTGTTTCCTGAGCTGGAGACTGAGTCCTGCCCGCTCTGAGAACCTGCAAATTCATGGCATTCACTGTCTCCTTCTCGGTCAGTAAGCACACTCTCAGGAGCGTACTGATCATCTGCCGGAATACGCTCTGTTGTTCCGTGAAGTTGACTGTGTTGCAAATAAGATCCGTGAACACCTTGATGAGTGCTACGAGATCCTCCCTGGTGAGAGCCTGCTTTGGGGTTGGGTTCGAAACAGTGGATATTATCTGGGCTGTTGTGGTCTATAGGGACTGTTGAGGGTTGGATTTCTTTATTGTATGCACCCGTGATCTGTTGCTGAACCGGGTTGGGTAACCGGGGGGATCTGCTGGTGAGGGCCAGTTGAGCCTGCAAAGCGGTGCGGTAAGGATCCGCGTTGTCGGCTATGGCCGGGGGGGGGCTCTTTTAGTGCCGCCTGCTGAGCGTTGACCAGATGTACACTTTTGGGGCACCCCCCTGTTCCCTTGTTTCTGTTTCTTCTTGAGGTAGGGGTGCAGGGGGGTTTTTACCAGACGCCGGGTTGAGGCTTCGGGGTTGGGGGAATTCCTGGCTTTGAGTTGGGTTAGCTGCGAGAGATCTGCGGTTTGGCATATTCCTGACCCATCGTCTGTGAGAGTGATACCGCGTATCCTCTGCCAGTTTTTGGAGTTTTCCCAGACCCATAAATTTCTGGGACCTCTCGGGGCATCGAGGATTCCGGCAGGGTGTTTCTGCCGCAGTTCGGGCATTTGGGTGGGGGGGATGCTTTTTCATTTGGTGATGCATTCTCGGTAGGTGGTGCGGGCTGCAGACACCGAATTACTTTTCGAAAGAGTGACCGGGTGCCATACGCTGACACTTAAAAAAGCGAACGGGTTTGCTGTGAAGGTCCTGACACGACCTGCCCCAAGAACCGAGGTCCAGGGGAGGCACGGCCCTACATGCTAAGAGGACCTTCGGGTTGGTGCTTGCCTGCCGCCTTTCCCGAACGTTAGCTACCCCCACACGGGGGTGAACGTATTGCCTCGATGGGCATTATCAGCGGGACGCATCACTACACCCTTGGTGACTCTGCGAGAGCCCCAGTTTCCCGGGTTAAAAAAAGCGATTGTCCCCCCATGCTCTCTTAGGTGGGTATATATTTCCTTTGTTGAGAAGAGGCACTTTTGGGTTCTCACCCTCAAGTTGAACCATTCTTGAACTTCAGGTTGGTTGTTTCCAGTATAAACACGCCATAGGGGGTTCTGGGGTCCCCGTAAGTTTTTACCTTAATTTGCCGGTCTTTTGAGCGGGTTTCCCCTCCCTTTGGGGACGGACGACGCTTCTTCTTGTTTCCATAGGGACCTCCTTTTTGGTTTCGGGGGGGGGTGTTTTTTTCCTCCCCTGTTTCCATTTTCGTGGCCCCAGGGTTGGAACTGTAGATCTGCTACATGTGACGGACTTCCTTTTTCCTCTTGACACGGGGGGTCTCGCAATTTTTGCTAGAATTGGGGCCCCACATTTCCCAAACCTAGTCCTCCGTCGTGTTCAGGAGCAGGGGGCCTCTTCTTTTCGGCAAACCCATTGCTTATTGTGATAAGGAGTGAATCCGTTTTAAACGATCCGTCCAAAACCTACATAAAAGGGAAGGGCAATTAAAGGGTTAAACCAAACCCCTCCAGAATTTTCCCACAACAAAGAAACCCCTGCGCGGGGGACAAACCGGACTCAAAAGAAAAAGAGGAACACTGCAGTAGGTCCCCCTGGTCCAACTAACAGGTCCTCACCACATCCCAACAAAATTTTCACCCAAGAAAAAAAGGGTTTTATTATTTACCAATGTATTATTAAATTTTCCCCCAATTCTTTTTAATTTAAAAATGGATCTAATTTATAAAACCAAAGGAAAATTCAATTATTGTCAAAACGCTTTTTAGAAACAAGATTCAATTTATTCCTGTCTACCAGGGACTTGTTGATAAATTTTCCCAAACTTTTTGAAAACAATTGGATGGTTAAAACTTTTAATAAAATAAATGAGCATTGGAATCTTGTCCATTCTAATGCTGTATAAACCTTGGTAATAAATACCGAAAATTGGTTTTTGAAAGAAAAGTAAACAACCAAACCCCAAAAACACAGGAGTCGTGATGAATGGTTTGAAAAACCCACAAGTTTAAAATTAACACTTTTGCACAATGGAATCTTTATTCAGGAAACTTTCGCCACCATGGCTTTTCCTTTTTACGCCTTCCTCTTTTGTATTGGACTGATGAAGCCCCGTGTGGCGAAACGTTTCCTGAATAAAATTTTCCTATGCTGCATAAATTTCCCTCTTTAACTTTCGGTTTTTTTAAACCCCCATCCAAATGTAGAAACTAGCATCATGGTCTTGTTACAAAGAATTTTCCCAACACTTGTTAAAATTTGGACACGACCTACTTCGATAGTGGATGGGGACCACTATGACCCCGCCTCCCCCTCTTTACCTCACCTCACTACTTCGACTTGGGTGGGACCCCTAGACCCCGCCTCCACCGCTTTACCTCACCTCACTAATTCGACTAGTGGGGGTCCACTAGACCCCCCTCCGCTGCTTTACCTCACCTCACTACTTCGACGTGGTGGTACCACTATGACCCCGCCTCCGCCGCTTTTACTCACCTCACAACTTCGACTAGTGGTGGTACCCCTATGAACCCCCCCTCCGCCTGCTTCACCTACCCCCTACGTATATAAGCCACGTCTAGGCCCATCTGTACTTCTACAAGATTTAGGACTGAACAATCGACTCCAGGCTAGGGACTGATTCCTCATACTCCTCCCTCCTTTGCTTCCCTTTTTTAATGGCTGAGAAAACCACTGTTGGCGAAACGTTTTTCCCAATAAAAATTCCCTATGCTGCATAATAAACCTCCCCCGCCGGGATTTGAACCCGCGGTCAAAAGAGTTTAAAAATCCGCCCGTCGCGCTAAAAAAGACCAGCTAGCCACAATAAGATTATCCAACTGGTATATTTCACAACCCTAGAAAGTTAGCACAGGCACCTCTGTACCACAAATGCAAGTTTTTCAGGGGGAATCTCCAGCTAGCGTGGGGCCGGGCAAATCTAGCTCAAATCCCTTCACTGCCCTCAAAGACTCAAGAAATCGATGACACGATTACGTGTCATTACGATTTCTTGAGTCGCTGCATAAGGTCTCAACTTTTTCACAGGGGTCACAGTTTCATCGTCTACCCGTCCTCAAATAGGTAGAGGTTGTTTTGATAAGGACCTCCCCGCATGGGCCCTAGGCCCTTTTACAGTGTTCCTCCATTCTTATGTTCTTTGACATTCCTCAGGTCCCCGTGGTCACATCTCACTCTCCGCCTATTAATAAGTCTTTTACCTCTGTATGATAGAACGGCCCGGCGCGGTTCCGCCATCCATCGGCTTTGTTTGGGCTTTCCCCCAC
>NC_069473.1:28541761-28561761 GCF_026875155.1 Cherax quadricarinatus | reverse complement strand
GGATCAAATTCCCTATACAGAGGATCGAACTCCCTATACAGAGGATCGAACTCCCTATACAGAGGATCGAACTCCCTATACAGAGGATCGAACTCCCTATACAGAGGATCAAACTCCCTATACAGAGGATCGACCTCCCTATACGGAGGTTCGAGCTTCCTATACAGAGGATCGAACTCCCTCTACGGAGGATCGAACTCCCTATACAGAGGATCGAACTCCCTATACAGAGGATCGAACTCCCTATACAGAGGATCGAACTCCCTGTACAGAGGATCGAACTCCCTATACAGAGGATCGAACTCCCTATACAAAGGATCGAACTCCCTATACAGACGATCGAAATCCCTATACAGAGGATCTAACTCCCTATACGGAGGTTCGAACTTCCTATACAGAGGATCGAACTCCCTTTACGAGGATCGAACTACTTTATACAAAGGATCAGAACTCCTATACAGAGGATTCGAACTCCCTATACAGAGGATCGAACTCCCTATACAGAGGATCAAAACTCCTATACAGAGGATCGAACCTCCCTATACAGAGGATCGAACTCCCTATACAGAGGATCGAACTCCCTATACAGAGGATCGAACTCCCTATAAAAGGATCGAACTCCCTATACAGAGGATCGTACTCCCTATACAGAGGATCGAACTCCTATTCGGAGGATCGAACTCCTATACAGAGGATCTAACTCCCTATACGGAGGATCGAACTCCCTATACAGAGGATTCGACTCCCTATACGGAGGTTTCGAACTTCCTATACAGAGGATCGAACTCCTATACGGAGGATCGAACTCCCTATACAGAGGATCGAACTCCCTATACAGAGGATCGAATCCCTATACAGAGGGATCGAACTCCTATAACAGAGGACCGAACTCCCTATACAGAGGATCGAACTCCCTATACAGAGGATCGAACTCCCTATACAGAGGATCAAACTCCCTATACAGAGGATCGAACTCCCTATACAGAGGATCGAACTCCCTATACAGAGGATCGAACTCCCTATACAGAGGATCGAACTCCTATACAGAGGATCGAACTCCTATACAGAGGATCGAACTCCCTATACAGAGGATCGAACTCCCTATACAGAGGATCGAACTCCCTGTACAGAGGATCGAACTCCCTATACAGAGGATCGAACTCCCTATACAAAGGATCGAACTCCCTATACAGACGATCGAACTCTCTTAACTAACCCCTCAATATTTACCAAGTAAATCTTGGACATTCATAAGCCACGGACACAAGAATTTTTTTTCTGACCAATCCTCTTCCCTGAATTTTGGGCTGGTTAATAAGGTGGAAGGAAAGAGGAATATTTTGTGGAGTTATAGTGGAAGTATTGAGAGGGATGCAACGGTTATGTGTGTGTTATTGAGTGGTTATCGTCGGCCAGTCTGTTATCACAGTCAATACTGGGGTGGGAGGGAGGTGCTAACTCTTTATAACAGTCTCTTCAAGATAACGTGAAGCCAGACCTTCTTATCGGGTTTAAATGTACACATACACACACACACACTCACACATACTCACACACTCACACACACACTCACACACACACACACATACTCACACACATACAGGAACCCTCACCTAGCCAAGCACGTAAAGAAACTAGAGAAAGTGCAAAGGTTTGCAACAAGACTAGTCCCAGAGCTAAGAGGTATGTCCTACGAGGAGAGGTTAAGGGAAATCAACCTGACGACACTGGAGGACAGGAGAGATAGGGGGGACATGATAACGACATACAAAATACTGAGAGGAATTGACAAGGTGGACAAAGACAGGATGTTCCAGAGATTGGACACAGTAACAAGGGGACACAGTTGGAAGTTGAAGACACAGATGAATCACAGGGATGTTAGGAAGTATTTCTTCAGCCACAGAGTAGTCAGTAAGTGGAATAGTTTGGGAAGCGATGTAGTGGAGGCAGGATCCATACATAGCTTTAAGCAGAGGTATGATAAAGCTCATGGTTCAGGGACTAGTAGCGATCAGTGAAGAGGCGGGGCCAGGAGCTTGGACTCGACCCCTGCAACCTCAACTAGGTGAGTACAATCAACACACATACACATACAAGCAACACACATACACGTACAAGCAACACACATACACATACAAGCAACACACATACACATACAAGCAACACACATACACATACAAGCAACACACATACACATACAAGCAACACACATACACATACAAGCAACCACACTACAAGAACACCTACAACATACACCATACAAAAGCATACACATTAAAACACATACAAGCAACACACATACACATACAAGCAACACACATACAAGCAACACACATACACATACAAGCAACACACATACAAGCAACACACATACAAGCAACACACATACACATACAAGCAACCCCCACCCACACATACAAGCAACACACATACAAGCTAAACACTACACATACAGCAACAACCAAGCAACAACATACAGCAACACCACATACACATACAAGCAACACACATACAAGCAACACACATACACATACAAGCAACACACATACAAGCAAACACACATACACATACAAGCTACACACATACACATACAAGCAAACACACAATACTAAGCAAAACACACATACACATACAAGCAAACACACATAACAAAGCAACACACATACACATACAAGCTACACACATACACATACAAGCAACACACATACAAGCAACACACATACACATACAAACAACAACACACATACAAGGCAACACCACATACACATACAAGCATACACAAATACACATACAACAAGCAACACACATACACATACAGCATCACAATACACATACAAGCAACACACATACAATACAAGCACACATCACATACAAGCAACACCACATACAAGCAACACACATACACATACAAGCAACAAATACACATACAAAGCAAACACACATACAAGCTAACACACATAACACATACAAGCAACACACATACACATACAAGCAAACACATACAAGCACACACACATACACATACAAGCAACACACATTACACATACAAGAAACACACATACAAGCAACACACATACACATACAAGCAACACACATACAAGCAACACACATACAAGCAACACACATACACATACAAGCTACACACATACACATACAAGCAACACACATACAAGCAACACACATACAAGCTACACACATACACATACAAGCAACACACATACAAAGCAACACACATACACATACAAGCAACACACACATAACACATACAAGCAACACACACATACACATACAAGACAACACACATACACATACAAGCAACACACATACAAGCAACACACATACAACATACAAGCAACACACATACAAGCAACACACATACAAGCAAAACACCACCATTCACATACAAGCAACACACATACAAGCAACACACATACAAGCTACACACATACACATACAAGCAAAACACATACAGCAACACACATACACATACAAGCAACACACATACAAGCAAACACTACATACAAGCAACAATACACATACAAGCAACAACATACAATACAGCCAACATACATAAAGCAACACACATACACATACAAGCAACACACATACACCATACAAGCAACACACATACACATACAAGCAACACACATACACATACAAGCAAACACAACATACACATACAAGCAACACACTCACATACAAGCACCATACAATACAGCAACACACATACACATACAAGCAACACACATACACATACAAGCACACACTACACATACATAAACACACATACAAGCAACACACATACACATACAAGCAACACACATACACATACAAGCAAACAACATACACATACAAAGAACAACATCACATACAAGCAAACACACATACACATACAGCAACACACATACACATACAAGCAACACACATACACATACAAGCAACACACATACACATACAGCAACACACTTACACATACAGCAACACACATACACATACAAGCAACACACATACACATACAAGCAAACACACATACACATACAAGCAACACACATACACATACAGCAATCACACTACACATACAAGCAACACACATACACTACAAGCAACACACATACACATACAAGCAACACACATACACATACAAGCAAACAACATACACATACAAGCAACACACATACACATACAAGCAACACACATACACATACAAGCAACACACATACACATACAGCAACACACATACACATACAAGCAAAACACATACACATACAAGCAACACACATACACATACAAGCAACACACATACACATACAGCAACACACATACACATACAAGCAACACACATACACATACAAGCAACACACATACACATACAAGCAACACACATACACATACAAGCAACACACATACACATACAAGCAACACACATACACATACAAGCTACACATACACATACAGCTAACCACATACACATACAAGCTCACACATACACATGCTACACACATAACAAAGCAAACACAATACCATACAAGCAACACACATACACATACAAAGCACACACATACACATACAAGCTACACACATACATATACAAGCTACACACATACAATACAAGCTACAACATACACATACAGCTACACACATACACATACAAGCACACACATACAATACAAGCTACACACATACACTATACAAGCTAACAACACATTACAATACAAGCTACACACATACATATACAAGCTACACACATACACATACAAGCTACACACATACACATACAAGCTACACACATACACATACAAGCAACACACATACCACATACAAGCAAAACACATAACATCATACAAGCTACACACATACATTACAAGCTACACACATACACATACAAGCTAACACATACATATTACAAGCTACAACATACACATACAGCTACACACATACAATACAAGCATACTCACATACAATTACAAGCTACTCACATACACGATGACATGATACACCAACCAAAATTTCATTACAGCTACACCATACTCAAATAAAGCATTACACTATACATACTGAAAGTAACACTAAACTGATATCACATACAATGTACACACATACCTGACCGTGTATACACACTCAGAATACATCATCTCAGTTATACTACACTAAAGAAAATAAACCTTGTTGAATACTACAAAAGTAACACTTATAACTGAATATACTTTATATATATACACACATGACGGTGCATTATATTACACTGCATGGTAGCTAACACCTCAAAATGTATAGGTACCTAAACACATAAACTGTCAGTGGATATCTAACAATCACAAAATGTCATATAGTACCTAAACTCACACACTGGATAGAGTACTACTCACAACACTTGTCTAGGTACCTAACACCTCACAAATACCTGTCAATAGGACCTAACACCTCACAACACCTGTCATAGGTACCTAACACCTCACAACACTTGTGATAGCTACCTAACACCAACAATATTCTGTCCAGGTACCTAACACCTCCACAATACCTGTCCTTAGGTACCTAACACCACACAATACCTGTCAGTGACTAAACACTCAACCTGTCATAAGGTACCTAACACCTCCAAACATTGTCATAGCTACTAACACCAACAATTATCTGTCAAGGTACCTAACACTCACAATTACCTGTCATAGGTACCTAACACCACACAATACCTGTCAAGTTACCTAACACCTCACAACACCTGTCATAGGTACCTAACACCTCACAACACTTGTCATAGGTACCTAACACCACACAATATCTGTCAAGGTACCTAACACCTCACAATACCTGTCACAGGTACCTAACACCACAGAACACCTGTCAAGTTACCTAACACCTCACAACACCTGTCATAGGTACCTAACACCTCACAACACCTGTCATAGGTACCTAACACCTCACAACACCTGTCATAGGTACCTAACACCTCACAACACCTGTCATAGGTACCTAACACCTCACAACACCTGTCATAGGTACCTAACACCTCAAAACACCCTGTCATAGGTACCTAACACCTCACAACACCTGTCATAGGTACCTAACACCTCACAACACATGTCATAGGTAACTAACACCTCACAAACCTGTCATAGGTACTAACACCTCACAACACTGTCAACAGGTACCTAACCCCTCCCAACACCTGTCATTCTGTACCATAACACCTCCACAACACTGGTCTAGGTACTAAGACCTTCAACACCTGTCATGGTACCTAACAGCTCACAATAATGACGGTACCATAACACCCTCACAACACGGTCATAGGTATCCTAAGACTCACAACACTGTCATAGGGTTACACTTAAACCTCACAATAATGACAGGTACCATAACACTCACAAACACGTTGTCATAGGTGACCTAACACCTCACAACACCTGTCATAGGTACTAACACCTCCAAACACCTGTCATTGGTACCTAACTCCTCACATCCCTGTCATAGGTACTAACACCTCAACAAAACACCTTGTCATACGTACTAACACATCACAAACACCTGTCTAGGTACTAACACCTCACAACACCTGTCATAGGTACGTAACACCTCCCAACACTGTCATAGGTACTAACACCTCAATACCTGTCATAGGAACCTAACACCTCAACACCGTCACAGGTACCTAACATCACAAACCTGTCATAGGTACCTAACACCTACAAACCTGTTCATTGGTACCTAACACCTCACAACTCTGTCATAGGTCCGTAAGACCTTACAACACCTGTCTTAGGTTACTACAGCTCACAATATTGGAATGTACTAACACATCACATACACCTGTCATAGGTACATAAGACTCTAAAACACCTGTCATAGGTACCAACTGTCACAATATTGACAGGTAACTAACACCTCAAAACCCCTGTCATAGGTAACTAACACCTCCACAAAACTTGTCTAGGTAACTAACACCTCAAACACCTGTCATAGGTACCTATCTCCCTGTACAGTGGTATTAATATCACCATATAAATATTTTATTTTTGTTAAGTTAAAATGCGAAATATAGGATGGTGGAGGATGGTGGAGGATGGTGGTGGGGGGGTGGTGGGGGGTGGTGGGGGGAGGTGTGGTTGGTGGGGGGTGGTGGGGGGAGGTGGGGGGGTGGTGGGGGTTGGTTGGGGGTGTGTGGGGGGAGGTGGGGGGTGGGTAGGGGGTTGGTGGGGGAGGAGGGGGGTGGTAGGGGGGAGGTGGGGGGTGGTGGGTGGTTGTGGGGGTTGGTGGTGTTGGTGGGGGGGGGGTTGGTGGGGGGCTAGGTGGGGTGTGGTTGGGGGTGTGGGGGGAGGTGGGGGTTGGTGGGGGTGGGGGGGTGGTGGGTTGGTGGGGGTAGGAGGGGGTGGTGGGGGGTGGTGGTGGTTGGTGGGGGTTGGGTGGGGATGGTGGGGGGGTGGAGGGGGTAGGTGGGGTGTGGTGGGGGGAGGTGGGTGGAGGTGGGGGTTGGGTGGGGGGGGAGGGTGTAAGGTGGGTGATGGTGGGTGGGTGGTGGTGGTTGGTGGGGGAGGGAGGGGGGAGGTGGGGGGTGGTGGGGGGGGGTGGAGGGGGGGGTGGGTGTTGGTGGGTGTTTGTGGGCGGGTGGTGGGTTGGTGGGGGGTGGTTGGGGGTGGTGGGTGGTGGAGGGGGGTGGTGGGGGTAGGTGGGGGTTGGGGGTTGGGGGGGTGGGGGGAGGAGGGGGTTGGTGGGGGGTGGTGGGTGTTGGTGGGGGGTGGTGGTGGAAGAGGGGGGAGGTGGGGGGTCGATGGGGGGTGGTGGGGGGTGGTGGGTGGTGGAGGGGGGAGGTTGGTGTGTGTGGGGGGAGGTGGGGGTTGTTGGGGGTAGGTGGGGAGAGGGGGGTGGAGGGGGGATTGTGGGGGGTGGTGGGGGGTGGTGGAGGGTAGGTTGGGGTGGTTGGTGGAGGGGACGTTTGATGGGGGAGGATGGGGGGGGTGGTGGATGGTGGTGGGTGGTGGAGGGGGGTGGATGGTGGTGGTCGGGGGGAGGTTGTGGGTGGTGGGGGTTGGATTGGGGGAGTGGTGGGGGTTGTGGGTGGTTGGATGGGGGTGGTGGGGGGAGGGAGGGTGGGTGGGTTGGGGTTAGGTGGGGGGGAGCGTGGGGGTAGGATGGTGGAGGATGGTGGATGGTGGTGATGGTGGGGGGTGGTGGGGGGTGGGTGGGGGGTGGTGGGGGGGAGGTGGGGTGTAGGATGGGGTTGGAGGGGGGAGGTGGGGTTGGAGGGGGGTGGTGGGGGGTAGGGGGGGGTGGTGGGGGTTGGTTGGGGTTGGTTGGGGGTGGGTGGGTGGAGGTGGGGGGTGGTTGGTGGTGGTGGGTGGTGGTGGGGGTTGGTGGGGGGAGGGGGGGGGTGGGTTGGGGGTGGTTGGGGGTCAGAGGGGGAAGTTGGGGGTCGAGGGTGGGACGAGGGTGTTGGTAGGGGGGGTGGTTGGTGCGTGGTGGGGTGGTGGGATGGGGGGGTGGGGGATGGTGGGGGGACGTTGGTGGTGGTGGGGGTGGTGGGGGCGGGGGGGGGTGGAGGGGGGTGGTTTGGGGTTGGTTTGGTGCGTGTGTGGGGTTGGAGGGGGTGGTGGGGGTGTGTTTGGTGGAGGAGGGGGGGTGTGGTTGTGAGTGGGATGGAGGGTGGAGGATGGAGGGGTGGGTGGTGGATGGTGGAGGATGGTGGAGGATGGTGAAGGATGGAGGGGAGGATGGGGAGGATGATGGAGAGGGTGGTGGATGGTGGAGGATGGTGATGGATGGTGGATGGGATGGTGGAGGATTGATGGAGGATGGTGGTGGATGGGGGGAGGATGGTGGTGGTTGGTGGGTGGATGGTGGAGGATGTGGTGGAGGGTGAAGATTGGTGAAGGATGGTGTGGTTGGTGAGGTTGTGGTGGATGGTGGAGGATGGGACGTTGGTGGCGATGGTGGACGATGGTGAAGGATGGTGGAGGAGGGTGGAGGATGGTGGAGGATGGTGAAGGATGGTGGACCGATGGTGGGGATGGTGGAGGATGGTGGGAGGATGGTGGAGGATTGGTGGATGTTGGTGAAGGATGGTGGACGTGGTGGTGGATGATGGTGGAGGATGGTGGAGGATGGTGGGAGGTTGGGTGAAGGATGTTGTGGAGATGGTGGGGATGGTGAAGAATGTTTGAAGGGATGGTGGAGGATGGAGGAGGATGTTGGAGTGGATGGTGGATGATTGGTGGAGGATGGTGAAGATGGTGGACGAGGTGGATGATTGTGAGTGATGAGGATTGTGGAGGATGGTGGAGGATGGTGGATTAATTTTAATAATTTTTCTTATTTATTCTTTTTTATTTTTATAATATCTATAATGTAATGATTATTAATTATTTTAATTTTATTCAATTATTATTATTTTTTATTATTATAATTCATTATTCCTATTATTTTCATTTTTTAATTATTCTTCATTATTCTTCATTATCCTTAATTATTCTATTATTCTTCATCATTATTCATTATTTTCATTTTCTTCATTATTCTTCATTATTATTCATTATTCTTTCATTATTCTTAATTAATCCTTCATATTCTTATTTATCTTAATCCCCCAACATTCTTATTAATTCTTCATTATTCTTCATATCTTCATTATTCTTCATTATCCTTCATTATTCTTCATTATTCTGGGAATGGTGGAGGATGGTGAAGGGATGGTGGAGGATGGTGGAGGATGGAGAGGATGGTGGAGTTGTGGTGGTGGTGGTGAAGGATGGTGAAGGATGGTGAAGGATGTTGGAGGATGGCGGATTTGGTGGTAGGATGGTGAAGGATGGTGAAGGAAGTGTAGGATGGTGGAGGATGTAGAGGATGGTGTGAAGGATGTGGAGGATGGTGGAGGTGGGTTTGGGGTGGGAGGTGGGGGGATTTTTGGGTGAAGGATGGTGGAGGATGGTGTAGGATGGTGGAGAGATGGTGAGGATGGTGGAAGGATGTGGAGGATGGTGAAGGATGGTGGAGGCTGGTGAAGGTGGTGAAGGATTGGTGGAGGATGGTGAAGGATGGTGTAGTATGTTGGGGATGGTGGAGGATGTGAAGGATGGTGAAGGATGTGGAGTATGGTGGAGGATGGTGGAGGATCGGTGAAGGAGGTGGAGGGATGGAGAAGGTTGGTGAAGGATGGTGGAGGATGGTGAAAGGATGGTGGAGGATAGTGGAGGATGGTGGAGGATGGTGAGGATGGTGAAGGATGGTGGAGGTGGTGAAGGGATGGTGGAGGATGGGGAGGATGGTGGAGGATGGTCCGAGGCATGGAGGAGGATGGTGAAGGATGGTGGAGGATGGTGGAGGAGGGTGGAGGATGGTGGAGGATATTGAAGGATGGTGGTGGATGGTGAAGGATGGTGGAGGAAGGGAGAGGATGGTGGAGGATGGTGGAGGATGTGGGAGGTGGTGGAGGATGGTGGAGGATGTGGAGGATGGTGAAGGATGTGGGGAGGATGGTGGAGGATGGTGGAGGATGGTGGAGGATGGTGAAGGATGGTGGAGGATGGTGGAGGATGAGTGGAGGATGGTGGGAGGATGGTGGAGGATGGTGAAAGGATGGTGGAGGATGGTGGAGGATGGTGGTGGTTTGGTTGGAGGATGGTGAAGGATGGTGGAGGTGTGGAGGATAGCGAAGGGATGGTTGGAAGGATGTTGGAGGATGGTGGGGATGATGGAGGATGGTGGAGATGGTGGAGGATGTGGAGGAATTGGTGGAAGGATGGATGGAGGTGGGTGAAGGATGGTGGAGGAAGGTGAAGGATGGTGGAGATGGTGGAGGATGGTGGAGGATGGTGGAGGATGGGATGGATGGTGGAGGATGTGAAGGATGGTGGTGGATGGTGGAGGATGGTGGAGGATGGTGAAGGATGGTGAAGGGAAGGTGGAGGATGGTGGTGGTTGGTAGAGATGGTGAAGGATGGTTGGAGGATGGTGAGGATGGTGAAGGATGGTGGAGGATGGTGAAGGATGGTGGAAGGATGTGTGGAGGTTGGTGGAGGATGGTGAAGGTGGTGGAGGATGGTGAAGGATGGTGAAGGATGGTGGAGGGTTGGTGAAGGATGGTGGAGGATGTTGGAGGATGGTGGAGGATGGTGAAGGAGGTGAAGGATTACGGTGGTGTATGGTGGGAGGATGGTGGAGGAATGGTGAAGGATGGTGGAGGTATGGTGAGGATGGTGTGATGGATGTTGGAGGGATGGTGAAGGATGGTGGAGGATGGTGGAGGATGGTTGGAGATGGTGAAGGATGGTGGTGGGATGTGGAGTCGTGGTGGAGGATGGTGAAGGATGGTGAAGGTGGTGAGGATGGTGAAGGATGGTGAAGGATGGTGGAGGATGGTGGAGGATGGTGGAGGATGGTGAAGGATGGTGGAGGATGGTGAAGGATGGTGGAGGATGGTGGAAGGATGTAGAGGATGGTGGAGGATGGTGGAGGATGGTCGAAAGGATGGTGGAGGTGGTGAAGGAATGGTGAGGTATGGTGGAGGATAGTGAAGGATGGTGAAGGATGGTGGAGGATGGAGGAGGATGGTGGAGGATGGTGGAGGATGGTGGGGATGGTGAGGGTGGTGGAGGATGGTGAAGGATGGTGGAGGATGGTGGAGGATGGTGGAGGATGGTGGAGGAATGGTGGAGGATGGTGAAGGATGGTGAGATGGTGTGAGGATGGTGGAGGATGGTGGAGGATGGTTGAAGGTTGGTGGAGGATGGTGGAAGGAATGGTGGAGATGGTGGATTTGTGTGGTGGAGGATGGATGAAGGATGTTGTGAAGGATGGGGAAGGATGGTGGAGGATGGTAGGGGATGGTGGTGGATGGTGGAGTGTGGTGGAGGGATGGTGGAGGGATGGTGAAGGATGGTGAAAGGATGGTGGAGGATGGTGGAGGATGGTGAGGATGGTTGAGGATGGTGTGGGGTTGGTGGAGGATGGTGGAGGATGTTGGAGGATGGTGAAGGATGGGTGAAGGATATGGTGGAGGATGGTGGAGGTATGGTGGAGGATTTGTGGAGAGACTGGTGGAGGATGGTGAAGGATGGGGACGTTGGTGGACGATGGTGGAGGATGGTGGAGGATGGTGGAACGGATGTGTGGTGGATGGTGGAGGATGTCGAAGGATGGTGGAGGATGGTGGAGGGATGATGGAGGATGGTGGAGGATGGTGGAGGATGGTGGAGGATCGGTGGAGGATGGTGGAGGTTGGTGAAGGATGGTGGAGGGATGGTGAAGGATGGTGGAGGATGGTGGAGGTGGTGGAGGATGGTTGAGGATGGTGGAGGATGGGTGGTGGATGGTGGAGGATGGTGAAGGATGGGTGACGATGGTGGACGATGGTGGAGGATGGTGGAGGATGGTGGAGGATGGTGAAGATGGTGGAGGATGGTGGAGGATGGTGGAGGATGATGGAGGATGGGGTGGAGGATGGTGTGAGGATGGTGTGGATGGTGGAGGGTTGGTGGAGGATGGTGGAGGATGGTGTGGAGGTTGGTGAAGGATGGTGGTGGATGGTGGAGGCTGGTGGAGGATGTTGGAGATGATGGAAGGATGGTGGAGGATGGTGAAGGATGGTGGGGCATGGGGAGGATGGTGGAGGATGGTGTCGAGGATGGTGGAGATGGTGTGAGGTGGTGGAGTGTGGTGGAGGATGGTGAAGGATGGTGAAAAGCTCGATGGTGAAGGATGGTGGTGGAGGATGTGGATTTGGTGGAGGATGGTGAAGATGGTGAAGGAAGGTGGAGGATGGTGGAGGATGGTAGAGGCTGGTGAAGGATGGTGGAGGATGGTGTCGAGGATGGTTGGAGGATGGTGAAGATGGTGGTGGATGGTGAAGTGATGGGTGGAGGCTGGTGGAGGATGGTGGAGGATGGTGAAGGATGAGTGGAGGATGGTGAAAGGTATGGTGAAGTATGGTGGAGGATGGTGAAAGGATGGTGGAGGATGTTGGAGGATGGTGAGAGGATGGTGAAGGATGGTGAAGGATGGTGGAAGGGGGGGGGGGGATAGGGTTATTGTGGAGGATGGTGGAGGGATGGTGGAGGGATGGTGAAGGATGGTGGGAGGATGGTGAAGGTTGGTGATGGATGGTGGAGGATGGTGCAAGGATGGTGGAGGATGGTGGAGGATGGTGGAGTGGTGAAGGATGAGAAGGATGGTGGGAGGATGGGTGAAGGATGGTGGAGGATGGTGGAGGACTGGTGGGAGGATGGGTAGGAGGATGGTGGAGGATGGTGGTGGATGGGGAAGGATGGTGAAGTGGTGGAGGATGGTGGGTGGATGGTGAAGGATGGTGGAGGATGGTGGAGGATCGGTTGGAGGGATGGTGGAGGGATGGTGGAGGATGGTGAAGGATGGGTGGACGATGGGGACGATGGTGACGATGGTGGGTACGATGGTGGACGTGGTGACGATGGTGGGACGATGGTGGACGATGGTGGACGGTGGTGGAGGTTGGGGAGATGGTGGAGGTGTGTTGTGGAGGATGGTGAAGGATGGTGAAGAATGGTGAAGGATGGTGGAGGATAGTGGAGATGGTGGAGGATGGTGGAGGATGGTGAGGATGGTGAAGGATGGTGGACGATGGTGGACGATGGTGTAGATGGTGGAGGATGGTGACGGGTGGTGGAGGATGGTTGAGGATGACGAAAAAAAAAAAGGATGGTGGAGGATGGTGGAGAATGATGGGGATGGTGGATGGTGGAGATGTGGAGGATGGTGGAGGATGGTGGAGGATGGTGAAGGATGGTGGTGGAGGTTGGTGAAGGATGGTGGAGGAGGTGGAGGATGGTGGAGGATGGTGGAAGGATGGTGGAGGATGATGAAGGGGATGGTGGGAGGATGGTGAAGGATGCGTGGGGATGGATGAGGATGGTGCGAGGATGGTGGTGGATGGTGAAGGTTGGTGGAGGATGGTGAGGATGGGGAGGATAGCGAAGGATAGGTGGAGGATGGTGGAGGATGGTGGGGATGGTTGAGGATGGTGAAGTGAGGTGGAGGATGGTGGAGGATAGCGAAGGATGGTGGAGGCTGGTGGAGGATGGTGAGGATGTGATGGAGGAACTGAGTGGAGGATGGTGGAGGGATGGTGGAGGATGGTGGAGGATGGTGGGGTTGGTGAGGGATGGTGTGAGGATGGTCTATGAAGGATGGTGGGAGGATGGTGGAGGATGGTGGAGGATGGTGGAGGATGGTGAAGGATGGTGGGAGATGATGAAGGATGGTGGAGGATGGTGGAGGATGGTGGAGGATGGTGAAGGAATTTTTTGGTGAGGAAGGTGGAGGTATGGTGGAGGATGGTAGAGGATGGTGAAGGATGGTGTGAGGATGGTGAGGATGGGTGAAGGATGGTGAGAGGATGGTGAAGGATGGTGGAGGATGTTGGAGGGAGGGTGGAGTGATGTGAAGGATGTTTTAGTGGAGGATGGTGAAAGGATGGTGGGGATGGTGAAGGATGGAGGAGGTTGTTTGGGAGGATTGGTGGGAGGATGGTGAAGGAAGGTTGAAGGATGGTGGAGTATGGTGGAGGATGGTGGAGGATGGTGAAGGATGGTGGAGGATGGTGAAGATGGTGATGGGAATGGTGGAGGATGGTGAAGGATGGTGGAGGATGGTGGCGGATGGTGGAGGATGGTTGAAGGATGGAGAAGGATGGTGCGGGATGGTGAAGGATGGTGGAGGAGGGTGGAGGAGGAGTGGAGGATGGTGTAGGATGGTGATTGGATGGTGAAGGATGGTGGAGGATGGTGGAGGATTGGTGAAGGATGGTGGAGGATGGTGAAGGATGGTGGAGGATGGTGAAGGATGGTATAGAGGATGGTGGAGGATGGTGGGAGGATGGTGAGGATGGTGGAGGATGGTGTAGGATGGTGAAGGATGGTGGAGGATAGTGAAGGTTGGTGAAGGAGGTGGAGGAGGTGGGAGGATGGTGGAGGATGGTTGGATGATGGTGGAGGATGGTGGAGGATGGTGGAGGATGGGGTGAAGGATGGTTGAAGGATGGTGAAGGATGGTGGAGGATGGTGGAGGATGTGGAGGATGTGGAGTGTGGTGGGGATGGTGGAGGATGGTGAAGGAATTGTGAAGGACGGTGGAGGATGGGAAGGATGGTGGAGGATGGTGGAATTTGGTGGAGGATGGTGAAGGATGGTGAAGGATGGTGGAGGATGGTGGAGGATGGTAGAGGATGGTGAAGGATGGTGGAGGATGGTGGAGGATGGTGGAGGATGGTGAAGGATGGGGGAGGATTGTGCGAGGATGGTGGACGATCGAGGACGATGGTGAGGATGGTGCAGGATGGTGGAGGATGGTGAAGGATGGTGGAGGATGGGAAGAATGGTGAAGGATGGTGGAGGATGTGGAGGATGGTGGGGGATGGGGAGGATGGTGGGGGGTGGTGGAGATGGTGGAGGATGGTGAAGATGGTGGACGATGGTGGGGATGGTGGAGGATGGTGAGGATGGTGGAGGATGGTGAAGATGTTGAGTTGCAGGTGGAGGATGATTGGAGCTTAAGATGTGTGAGGGATGCAATGATGCAATGATTTATGTGTGTAGGTAGAGGATGGTGGAGGATTGGTGGAGGGATGGTGGAGATGTGGAGGATGGTGGAGGATGGTTGAAGGATGGTGGACGATAGGTGAGGATGGTGGAGGATGGTGGAGGATGTGGAGGTTGGTGAAGGATGGGGGAGGATGGTGGCAGGATGGTGGAGGATGATGCGAGGATGGTGAGGATGGTGGAGGATGGTGGAGAGGATGTTGGAGGATGGTGGAGGTTGGTGAGGATGGTGGAGGATGGTGGAGGTGGTGGAGGATGGTGGAGGATGGTGGAGGATGGTGGAGGATGGTGGAGGATGGTGAAGGATGGTGGAGGATGGTGGAGGATGGTGGAGGATGGTGAAGGATGGTGGAGGATGGTTGGAGGTTGGTGGAGGATGGTGGAGTGTGGTGAAGGATGGTGAAGGATGGTGAAGGGATGGTGGAGGATGGTGGAATTGGTGGGGATGGTGAAAGGATGGTGAAGGAAGGTGGAGGATGGTGGGGAGGTAGAGGATGGTGAATGATGGTGGAGGATGGTGGAGGGATGGTGGAGGATGTGTAGGATGGTGGAGGATGGTGCAGGATGGTGGAGGATGGTGCGAGGATGGTGGAGGATGGGTGAAGTGGATGGTGGAGGATGGTGAAAGGTTGCGTGAAGGATGGATGGAGGATGGTGAAGATGGTGGAGGATGGTGGAGGATGTGGAGGATGGTGGAGTGTGGTGTGGTGAAGGATGGGGAAGGATGGTGAAGGATGGGTGGAGAGGATGGTGGAATTTGGTGGAGGATGTGAAGGATGGTGAAGGAAGGTGGAGGATGGTGGAGGATGGTACGAGGATGGTGAAGGATGGTGGTGGATGGTGGAGGATGGTGGGTGGATGGTGAGGATGGTGAGGAATGGTGAAGGAATGGTGGAGGAGTGGTGGAGGTGGTGGAGGATGGTGAAGGATGGTGGAGGATGGATGAAGGATGGTGAAGGATGGTGGAAGGTGGTGAAGGATGGTGGAGGATGGTGAGGAGGTGAATGATTGGTGGAGGATGCTTGTGAAGGATGGTGGAGGATGTTTGGAGGATGGTGGAGGATGGGAAGGATGGTGAGGATGGTGGAGTATGGTGAGGATGGTGGAGGATGGTGAAGGATGGTGGAGGATGATGAAGGATGGTGAGGATGGTGGAGGATGGTATGAAGGATGTTGGAGGATGGTGGAGGATGGTGGGAGGATGGTGAAGGATGGAGAAGGATGGAGGAGATGGTGAAGGTGGTGGAGGATGGTGGGGATGGTGGAGGATGTTGGAGGATGGTGGAGGATGGAGAAGGATGGTTGAAGGGATGGTGGAGGATGGTGGGGGATGGTGGAGGATGGTGAAGGATGGTGAGAGGATGGTGAAGGATGGTGGAGGATGTGGAGGATGGTGGAGGATGGTGGAGGATGGTGGTGGATGGTGGAGGATGGTGAAGGATGGTGGACGATGGTGGGACGATGGTGGACGATGGTGGAGGTATGGTTGGCGGATGGTGTAGGATGGTGGACGATGGTGATGAATGGTGGGGATGGTGGAGGATTGGTGGAGGATGGTCGGAGGATGGTGGATGGAGGATGGTGAAGGATGGTGGACGATGGTGGACGATGGTGGACGATGGTGGGACGATGGTGAAGGATGGTGGAGGATGGTGGAGGGAAGGCGAAGGATGGTGAGGTTGTGGGGGGATGGTGGAGGTGATGGAGGATGGTGGAGTATGGTGGAGGATGGTGGAGGATGGTGGAGGATGTTGGATGGTGGTGAAGGATGGTGGAGGATGGTGAAGGATGGTGGAGGATAGTGGAGGATGGGAGGATGGTGGAGGATGGTGGGAGGATGGTGAAGGATGGTGGAGGATGATGAAGGATGGTGGGAGGATGGTGGAGAGATGGTGGAGGATGGCTGAAGGATGGTGAAGGAAGGTGGAGGATGGTGGTGGATGGTTAGAGGATGGTGAAGGAATGGTGGAGTTGGTGGAGGATGTGAGAGGATGGTGAAGGATGGTGGGAGGATGGTGAAGGATGGTGGAGGATGGTGGAGGATGTTGGAGGATGGTGGAGGATGGTGGAGGATGGTTGAAGGATGGTGAAGGATGGTGGAGGATGGTGAGGATGGGTGGAGGATGGTTTGGAGGGATGGTGGAGGATGGTGAAGGATGGTGAAGGATGGTTGAGTATAGGTGGGAGGATGGTGGAGGATGGTGAAGGATGGTTGAGAGGATGGTGAAGGATGGTGATGGGATGGTGGAGGATGTGAAAGGATGGTGGAGGATGGTGGAGGATGGTGGAGGATGGTGAAGGATGGAGAAGGATGGTGGAGGATGGTGAAGGATGGTGGGGATGGTGGAGGATGAGTGGAGGATCTGTGAAGGATGGTGAAGATGGTGAAGGCATGTGGAGATGGATGAGGATGGTGAAGGATGGAGGAGGATGTGGAGGTGGTGAAAGGATGGTGGAGGATGGTGGAGGATGGTGGAGGATGGTGGAGGAGGGTGAAGGATGGTGGAGGATGGTGGAGGTGTGGTGGTGGACGGTGGAAGGATGAGTGAAGGATGGTGGAGGATGGTGGAGGATGGTGGAGGATGGTGAAGGATGGTGAGGTGGTGAAGAAAAATGGTGGAGGATGGGTGAAGGATGGTGAAGAATGGTGGAGGATGGTGAACGATGGTGAGGATGGTGGAGGATGGAGAAGGTTGGTGGAGGATGGTTGGAGGATGGTGGAGGATGGGGAGGATGGTGGAGAATGGTGGAGGATGTGGTGAGAAGGATGGTGTGAGGATGCGGAGGATGGTGGAGGATGTGGAGGTGGTGGAAGGATGGAGGAGGATGGGTGGAGAAGGATGGAGCGAGGATGGTGGTGGATAATGGAGAAGGATGGTGAGAGGAGGTGGAGGATGGTTGAGAAGGATGGTGGAGGATGGTGGAGGATGTGGGGATGGTGGAGGATGGTGGAGAACGGATAGGTGGGAGGATGTTGGAGAAGGATGGTGGGAGGATGGTGTAAGGAACGGTGTGTGGAGAAGGATGATGGAGGATGTGTGGAGGATGGTGGTGGTGGTGGAGAAGGATGGTGGAGGATGGTGGAGGATGGTGGAGAAGGATCGTAGAGGATGGTGGAGGATGGTGGAGACGGATGGTGGAGGATGGTGGAGAAGGATGGTGGAGGATGGAGATTCAAACTCCCTTAAGAGTGGATTTAATTTCTGACAGAAAAGGATTTGACTCTTGAGAAACAGAGACGAGGAGGAGGATGCTGATGATGCTGAGGATGCTGATGATGCTGATGATGCTGATGATGCTGATGAGGCTGATGATGATGATGATGCTGATGATGCTGATGGTGCTGATGATGCTGATGATGCTGATGATGCTGATGATGCTGATGATGCTGATGATGCTGAGGATGCTGATGATGCTGATGGTGCTGATGATGCTGATGATGCTGATGGTGCTGATGATGCTGATGATGCTGATGATGCTGATGATGCTGATGATGCTGATGGTGCTGATGGTGCTGTTGATGATGTGATGATGGATGATGATGGCTGATGTTTATGTGGTGATGATGATGCTGATGATGCTGATGATGCTGATTGATGATGATGATGCTGTGATGTGAAGGTGCATGATGATGCTGATAATGTGATTGTGCTGATGGTGCTGATGATGCTGACGGATGTGAGATGCTGATGGTGTGATGATTGCTGAGGATGTGAGGATGCTGATGGTGCTGATGATGCTGATGATGCTGATGATGCTGATGATGCTGATGATGCTGATGGTGCTGATGATGCTGATGATGCTGATGATGTGATGGTTGTGATGATGCTGGTGATTGCTGATGATGCTGATTGTGCTGTGATGCTGAGATGCTGATGATGCTGATGATGCTGATGTGCTTGTAGGATGTGATGGTGCTGATGATGCTGATGATGCTGTGATGCTGATGGGCTGATGATGTGATGAAGTGATGTTGCTGATGGTGCTGATGATGCTGATGATGTGTGATGCTGATGGTGATGGATTCTGCATGATGATTGCTGATGCAGAGTATGTGAAGTGTGATGATGCTGATGATGCTGATGATCTGATGCTCTGATGATGCTGAGGATGCTGATGGAGCTAATGATGTTATGATGTGATGATGCTGATTCATCTTAATCATCTTCTACTCTCACAAACTACTACACACATCATCATATTTATTCTGAGTATTCTAGGATGCTTATGGTGCTGATTATTTGATGAAGCTGAGATGCTGAGGATGCTGATGATGGCTGATGATGCTGAGGATGGATGGATGCTGATGGTGCTGATGATGCTGATGATGCTGAGGATGCTGAGGATGCTGATGATGCTGATGATGCTGATGATGCTGAGGATGCTGAGGATGCTGATGATGCTGATGATGCTGATGATGCTGAGGGTGTT
>NC_069473.1:28517089-28541261 GCF_026875155.1 Cherax quadricarinatus | reverse complement strand
TAAACCAGGGAGTTAGCCAAAAAAGTAAGCCCTGGCAGTAAGCCCGGGAGTAAGCCAGGCAGTAAGCCAAGCATAAGCCCCGGATAAGCCAAACAGTAAACCAGGGGTTTAAACCCGGGAGTAAGCCAGGCAATAACCAGGCAATAAACCAGGGATAAGCCAGGGAGTAAGCCAGCGAAACCACAGTTAGCCAAGCATAACCCGGGGAAGCCAGGCAGAAGCCAGGCAGTAAGCCGGCAGAAGTAGGGAGTAAGCCAGGTAGTAAACCCGGGAGTCCAGGGGTAATCAGGTATAAGCCCGGCAGTAACCAGTAACCCGGCAGTAAACCGGCATAAGCCCCGTAGTAACAGCAGTAGCCAGGCATAAGCCAGGTAGTAAGCCAGGCAGTAAGCCAGGCAGTAAGCCAGGAAGTAAGTCAGGCAGTAAGCCAGGCAGTAAAACAGGCAGTAAGCCAGGCAGTAAGCCAGACAGTAAGCCAGGCAGTAAGCCAGGCAGTAAGCCAGGCAGTAAGCCAGGCAGTAAGCCAGGTAGTAAGCCAGGCAGTAAGCCAGGCAGTAAGCCAGGCAGTAAGTCAGGTAGTAAGCCAGGCAGTAAGCCAGGCAGTAAGCCAGGCAGTAAGTCAGGTAGTAAGCCAGGCAGTAAGCCAGGCAGTAAGCCAGGCAGTAAGCCAGGCAGTAAGTCAGGTAGTAAGCCAGGCAGTAAGCCAGACAGTAAGCCAGGCAGTAAGCCAGGCAGTAAGTCAGGTAGTAAGCCAGACAGTAAGCCAGGCAGTAAGCCAGGCAGTAAGTCAGGTAGTAAGCCAGGCAGTAAGCCAGGCAGTAAGCCAGGCAGTAAGCCAGGTAGTAAGCCAGGCAGTAAGCCAGGCAGTAAGCCAGGCAGTAAGCCAGGCAGTAAGCCAGGCAGTAAGCCATGCAGTAAGCCAGGCAGTAAGCCAGGCAGTAAGCCAGGCAGTAAGCCAGGCAGTAAGCCAGGCAGTAAGCCATGCAGTAAGCCAGCCAGGCAGCTCAGATTTAAGACAACTCAGTGTTTTTCTTCAGTAACAAAGTGTGAGGTGAGTTAAGTTGAACACAACTAACTTCTGCTGTCACAAGATGAGTTGAGCTCAGCCGTCACCACTGTTGAAGTTACTTGACTCAGTGGTTGTTGTGGTTGTTGTGGTTGTTGTTGTTGTTGTGGTTGTTGTGGTTGTTGTGGTTGTTGTGGTTGTTGTGGTTGTTGTGGTTGTTGTGGTCGTTGTGGTTGTTGTGGTTGTCGTGGTTGTTGTGGTTGTTGTGGTCGTTGTGGTTGTTGTGGTCGTTGTGGTTGTTGTGGTTGTTGTGGTTGTTGTTGTTGTGGTTGTTGTTGTTGTTATTGTTCTTGTACCTTGGCTTGGTTCTACAGTAGAACTTTGCAACATCAGCATAAAACCTGCACCACACACACACACACACACACACACACACACACACACACCCCACATACACACAGGACACACACACACATACACACACAGACAAACACACATACACACACACACACATATACACACACACACACACACACACACCACACACACACACACACACACCCCACACATATACACACACAACACACACACACACACACACACACACACACACACACACACACACACACACCCCATACACACACACACACACACACACACACACACACATATATATATATATTCACACACCACACACACACTCATATACACACACAACACACACACACACACACACACACACACACACACACACACACACTCAGGACTGAAACAGTGTGGAACAGGATCCTCCAAGAGAAACCACGGTTGAAATACTCGGAAGAGTACAAAAGGGTGTTCCTAGACAGAGACAGAACACAAACAGAACGACAGAAGCTGAGGGAGAGGACAACAAAAGCGAAAGGAGCTAGGAAAGAAGACAAGGATGGAACCAGCAGAGGTCAGTCAGAGCAGAACAGAGCAGCAAGGGAAAGCACACACACAGCTATCCTCAAAACCCCTCAACCTACCACACCATCCCAACACACACTACAATCCATACTCACACCTTCCACCCAACCCCCAACCATAGAATCCCACAGTATGCTACCAGGTCTCACACCCTCACAGGCCCCCTAAACCACAGTGTTGGAAAGGAAACTGAAAGTATGGTACGCAAACGCTGATGGAATAACAAATAAGTGGGAGGAGTGGCTCGAAAGAATCAAAGAGGCATCACCAGACATCATAGCTCTCATAGAAACCAAGCTTAAAGGTATGATAACAGATGCCATCTTTCTAACAGGATACCAGATCCTGAGGAAAGACAGAGGGAGCAGAAGGGATGGAGGAGTGGCACTGCTGATCAAAAACCTATGGAATTTTGATGAGCTGGAGAGAGGAGACAGCGGAGAAGAAAGTGATTACATAGCGGGAACGCTTCACTCTGGAGGTCCCAAGGTGGTAATTGCAGTGATGTATAACCCACCACAGAACAGCAGGAGGCCAAGGCAAGAGTATGACGAGAGCAATAGAGCGATGGTTGACACACTGACTGCAGTGGCCAGAAGAGCTCATGCATGCAGGGCAAACCTGATCATGGGTGACTTTAACCACAAGGAGATCGATTGGGAGAACTTCGAGCCACATGGGGGCCAAGATACATGGAGGGCTAAGATGATGGAGGTGGTACTGGAAAGCTTCATGTACCAACACGTAAGGGACACTACAAGAGAGAGAGGAGAGGATGAACCAGCAAGACTGGACTTAGTATTCACCTTGAGGAGTGCAGATATTGAGGACATCACATATGAAAGACCCCTTGGGGCCAGCGATCATGTGGTTTTAAGCTACGAATACACAGTAGAGCTACAAGTGCAGGGGGAAGCAGGAAGGCCAGGACGAATGAAGCCAAACTACAAGAAAGGGGACTACACAGGAATGAGGAACTTCCTGAACGGGGTTCAGTGGGACAGAGAACTGGCAGGGAAGCCAGTTAATGAGATGATGGAATATGTAGCAACAATGTGTAAGGAGGCTGAGGAGAGGTTTGTACCCAAGGGTAACAGGAATAATGAAAAAGCCAGGATGAGCCCATGGTTCACCCATAGGTGCAGGGAGGCAAAAACCAAGTGTGCTAGGGAATGGAAGAAATATAGAAGGCAAAGGACCCAGGAGAATAAGGAGAGCAGTCGTAGAGCCAGAAACGAATATGCACAGATAAGAAGGGAGGCCCAAAGACAATATGAAAACGACATAGCAGCGAAAGCCAAATCTGACCCGAAACTGTTATACAGCCACATCAGGAGGAAAACAACAGTCAAGGACCAGGTAATCAGGCTAAGGAAGGACGGAAGGAAGGAAGGAGGAGAGACAGCAAGAAATGACCGTGAAGTATGTGAGGAACTCAACAAGAGATTCAAAGAAGTGTTCACAGAGGAGACAGAAGGGACTCCAGAAAGACGGAGAGGTGGGGCACACCACCATGTGCTGGACACAGTGCACACAACCGAGGAAGAAGTGAAGAGGCTTCTGAGTGAGCTAGATACCTCAAAGGCAATGGGGCCAGATAACATCTCCCCATGGGTATTGAGAGAGGGAGCAGAGGCGCTATGTGTACCCCTAACAACAATATTAAATACATCTATCGAAACAGGGAGATTGCCTGAGGCATGGAAGACAGCAAATGTAGTCCCAATCTTTAAAAACTGGAGACAGACATGAAGCACTAAACTAGAGACCAGTGTCACTGACATGTATAGTATGCAAAATCATGGAGAAGATTATCAGGAGAAGAGTGGTGGAACACCTAGAAAGGAATGATCTCATCAACAGCAGCCAACATGGTTTCAGGGACGGGAAATCCTGTGTCACAAACCTACTGGAGTTCAATGACATGGTGACAGCAGTAAGACAAGAGAGAGAGGGGTGGGTGGATTGCATTTTCTTGGACTGCAAGAAGGCGTTTGACACAGTTCCACACAAGAGATTAGTGCAAAAACTGGAGGACAAAGCAGGGATAACAGGGAAGGCACTACAATGGATCAGGGAATACTTGTCAGGAAGACAGCAGCCAGTCACAGTACGTGGCGAGGTGTCAGAGTGGGCACCTGTGACCAGCGGGATCCCGCAGGGGTCAGTCCTAGGACCAGTGCTGCTTCTGGTATTTGTGAACGACGTGACGGAAGGAATAGACTCTGAGGTGTCCCTGTTTGCAGATGACGTGAAGCTGATGAGAAAAATTCACTCAATCGAAGACCAGGCAGAACTACAAAGGGATCTGGACAGGCTGCAGACCTGGTCCAGCAATTGGCTCCAGGAGTTCAATCCCACCAAGTGGAAAGTCATGAAGATTGGGGAAGAGCAAAGAAGACCGCAGACGGAGTACAGTCTAGGGGGCCAGAGACTAAAACTTTACTCAGGAAAAAGATCTTGGGGTGAGTATAACACCAGGCACATCTCCTGAAGCGCACATCAACCAAATAACTGCTGCAGCATATGGGCGCCTGGCAAACCTCAGAACAGCATTCCGACATCTTAATAAGGAATCGTTCAGGACCCTGTACACCGTGTACGTTAGGCCCATATTAGAGTATGCGGCACCAGTTTGGAACCCACACCTAGCCAAGCACGTAAAGAAATTAGAGAAAGTGCAAAGGTTTGCAACAAGACTAGTCCCAGAGTTAAGAGGTATGTCCTACGAGGAGAGGTTAAGGGAAATCAACCTGACGACACTGGAGGACAGGAGAGATAGGGGGGACATGATAACGACTTACAAAATACTGAGAGGAATTGACAAGGTGGACAAAGACAGGATGTTCCAGAGATTGGACACAGCTACACGGGGACACAGTTGGAAGCTGAAGACACAGATGAATCACAGGGATGTTAGGAAGTATTTCTTCAGCCACAGAGTAGTCAGGAAGTGGAATAGTTTGGGAAGCGATGTAGTGGAGGCAGGATCCATACATAGCTTTAAGCAGAGGTACGATAAAGCTCATGGTTCAGGGAGAGTGACCTAGTAGCGATCAGTGAAGAGGCGGGGCCAGGAGCTCGGACTCGACCCCCGCAACCTCAACTAGGTGAGTACAACTAGGTGAGTACACACACACACACATACATACACACACACACAATGCATACACACACACACCACACACACACACACACACACACATACACACAAACACACACACACATATACATACACACACACACACACACATACACACACACACACACACACACACACACACACACACACCACACACACACACACACACACACACACCACACAACACAAAACACACACACATATACATACAACACACACACTACACACACACATACACACAACACACATACATACACACACAACACACCACACACACACACAACACACAAACACACACAACACACACACACATATACATACACCACACACACACACACACACAACACACAAACACACATACATACACACACACACACACACACACACACACAACACACACACACACCACAACACACACACACACACACACACATACACACACAACACACACACACACATAACATACACACACACACACACACACACACAACACACACAACACACATACAAAGACACACACACACACACACACAACACACACACACAACACACACACACACACACACACACACAACACACACACACACCACACACACACACACAACACACGGTCCGTCTATTAAGAGAAACAAAAAAACAATTTGCCTGGACAATATTGCGCCGCCATTTTTACAACCTGTGTGAATGTGTGTACTCACCTATTTGTACTCACCTTTTTGTGGTTGCATGGGTCGATTCACAGCTCCTGGCCCCGCCTCTTGCTACTAGGTCTTCTCTCTCCCTGCCCCATGAGCTCTATCATACCTCGCCTTAAAATTATGTATGGTTCCCGCCTCCACTACGTCACTTTATAGGCTATTCCACGGCCTGACTACTCTATGACTGAAGAAATACTTCCTAGCATCCCTTTGATTCATCTGAGTCTTCAACTTCCAATTGTGACCTCTTGTGTCTGTGTCCCTTCTCTGGAACATCCGGTCTTTGTCCACCTTGTCTATTTCGCGCAGTATTTTATATGTCGTTATCATGTCTCCCCTGACCCTCCTGTCCTCCAGTGTCGTCAGGCCGATTTCCCTCAACCTTTCTTCGTAGGACAATCCCCGTAGCTCTGGGACTAGTCTTGTTGCAAATCTTTGCACTTTCTCTAATTTCTTGACGTGCTTGACTAGGTGTGGGTTCCAAACTGGTGCTGCATACTCCAGTATGGGCCTGACGTAAATGGTATACAGAGTCTGAAACGAATCCTTACTGAGGTATCGGAACGCTATCCGTAGGTTTGCCAGACGCCCGTATGCTGCAGCAGTTATCTGATTGATGTGCGCCTCAGGAGATATGCTCGGTGTTATACTCACCCCCAGATCTTTTTCCTTGAGTGAGGTTTGCAGTCTTTGGCCATCTGAACTATATTGTGTCTGCGGTCTTCTTTGCCCTTCCCCCCCAATCTTCATGACTGCATTTGTGCAGGTTAAATTCAAGGAGCCCATTTGCTTCGGACCAGGCTCGTATCCTGTCCAGTCCTCTTTGTATCCCTGCCTGATCCACATCCGATTTGATTCTTCTCATTAACTTCGCATCATCTGCAAACAAGGACCACATCTGAGTCTATCCCTTTTTGTCCCCGTTTATGTCGTTCACATATATCCAAAAAACAGAACCCGTCCGAGTACTGACCCCCTGGGAAACCCCTTGTCACAGCGACCATCTGACACCACGTCACATACCCATGACTCGTTGTTGCCTCCCTGTCAGGTAATTCTCTGATCCATTGCAGTGCCTCTTTCCTTTTATGTTCCTGATCCTCCTAGCTTTTTGCAGTAACCACTTAGTGAGGAACTGTTCTAAGCCTTCTTGCATGTCCATAAAATATGCATCATCCACCCCTCTCTCTCCTTTGTCTTACTACTTTCAGTCACCTTGACATAAAACTCTAGTAATTGTGACACAGGATTTATTCCTTCCTGAAAACCGGCCCTGTTGTCTATTAAACACTTGTTTCATTCCAGGTGAACCACCAGTCCTCCTCCTGACGATCTTCTTCCAGACCTGACATACTATGCCCGTTAGAGATACAGGTCGTAGCTAGGGCCTCATGTCTGTCTCCCTTTTAAAATTGGGAACTCCATTTGCCTTTTCCATACCATGGATAGATGTTGTCTGGTCCCACCCGCCTTTTGATGTGTCAGTATCGCATAGCAGCTTCTTCACCTCCTCCTTGGTTATAGGTAACCATCATCCAGCACATGTTGGTGTGCCCCCCTGTTCTGATTTCCTGGATCCTACCGGTTTCCACTGTAAAATACCACTTTAATTCTTGTGTTGAAGCGTCCCGACATACCTCTCCGGTCGTTTCATTCTTGTGAATTCCCCATCCACCCTGTCCTCAGTCTGTGATACCTGGTCCTTACTGTTGTTTTTCTCCTGAGTGGCTGACAACAGCTACGGGTCAGTCTTTACTTTGATGCTATTTCATTTTTCATATTTGACCTGAGCCTCCCTCTTATCTGTGCTGATTCGATACTGCTCTCTTCGGCTAATCTCTTTATTTTCCTGATTTCTCCTGTCTTCAGTAACTTTTTTCCCATTCTCCAGTACAACCTAGTTTTTCCTCCCAACACTTTGGGTGAAATCAAGGACTCGTTCTGTTCTTCCCATTATTTCTGTTTTCCCCTTGGGAACAAACCTCTCCTCTGTCCTCCCTTGCAATTTTGTTGCCACATAGTCCATCATTTCTTGTACTGGTTATTCCCTGTCAGTTTCCCTCTCCCACTGAATGTCTGAAGGAAGTTCCTCACCTCATGCCTGAGTCGTTCCTCCCCCTTTTGTAGTTTTGGGTTTTTCCCACACTATTCCTGCTCTCTCGGTCCACTTGGAGCTCACTATGTATATCAAAAAAAAGCACAGAACCGACATGATCACTGCTCCCAGGGGCCTTACATACATGATACCCCCGATGTCACGAGACTACTCAAGGTGAATAACAAGGTCCAGTCTTGCTAGGTTCAACCTCTCCCTCTACTCTGGTAGTGTCTCCTAACATGTTGATGTGCATGAGTTTTTTTCCAGTACCACATCCATCATCTTGGCTCTGCATGTTTTCGGGACCCCCATGGGGCTCCAGTTTTTCCCATGACAATCTCCTTGTGATTTGAAATCACACATAACTAGTAACTTTGCTCCCCGCATTTGGCACACCTGGCCACACTCGGCTAGTGTGTCGATCATTGCGCTGTTGCACTAATCATATCTTCTCTGCCTCACTGCAGTTCTGAGGTGGGTTGTACAATACTGCAATTATCACCTATGTCCCTCAACTGGATTGAGATTATTTCCTACTAAGTAGTCCTTTCGCCCGTGCCGTCCATTCCCTTCCAATGGTGTGTGGCGTGTGGTGTGTGTGTGTGTGTGTTGTGTGTGTGTGTGTGTGTGTGTGTGTGTGTGTGTGTGTGTGTGTGTGTGTGCGTGTGTGTGTGTGTGTGTATGTTGCGTGTTGAGTGTTTTCGTATGTGTGTTTGGTGTTGATTTGTGTGTGTGACTCACCTAGTATGTACTCACCTAGATTTTGAGGTGCGGGGGTCGAGTCAGAGCTCCTGGCCCCGCCTCTTCACTGACCGCTACTAGTCACTCCCCTGAGCCGTGAGCTTTAATCTACCTCTGCTTAAAGCAATGTATAGGATCCTGCCACCACTACATATCACTTACTCCAAACTATTTCCCCTACAGACTACTCTGTGGCTGAAGAAATACCTTTCCTAACATTCCCTGTGATTCAAATCTGTGTTCTTCAGCTGTCCAACCTGTGTCCCCTTGTTACTGTTGTCCCAATCTCTGAACATCCGATCTTATGCTCCTTGTCAATTCCTCTCAGTATTTGTATGTCGTTTATCATGTCCCCCCTATCTCTCCCAGTCCCCAGTGTCGTCAGGTTGCTTTCCCTTAACATCTCCTCGTAGGACATACCTCTTAGCTCTGGGACTAGTCCCTTGTTGCAAACCTTGCACTTTCTCTAGTCTCTTTACGTGCATTAGCTAGGTGTGGGTTCCAACTGGTGCCTGCATACTCCAATATGGTGCCTAACGTACACGTTGTACAGGGTCCTAATGATTCCTTATTAAGACTGTTTCGTGATGCTGTTCTGAGGTTTGCTAGGCGCCCATATGCTGCAACAGTTATTTGGTTGATGTGCGCTTCAGATGTTCCTGGTATTTTATACACACCCCAAGATCTTGTTTCCTGAGTGAAGTTTGTATCCTCAGGCCCCCTAGACTGTACTTCCGTCTGCGGTTCTTCTTTGCCCCTGCCCAATCTCATGACTTGCACTTTGTGGGATAGAACTCCAGAGCCAATTGCTGGACCAGTCTGCAGCCTTCCAGATCCCTTTGTAGTTCTGCCTGGTCATCGATCGAGTGAATTCTTCTCATCAACTTCCACGTCATCTGCAAAACAGGGACACCTCAGAGTCTATTCCTTACCGTCAGTCCGTTCAACAAATACCAGAAACAGCACTGGTCGATAGGAATGACCACCTGTGTGACCCCGCTAGACACAGTGCCCACTCTGACACCTCGCCACGTACCATGACCGCGCTGCAGTCTTCCTGACCAGATTCCCCTATCCATTGAAGTGCCTTCCCTGTTATCCCTGCTTGGTCCCCCTCCAGTTTTAGCACAATCTCTTGTGTGGAACTGTGTCAAAACGCCTTCTTGCAGTCCAAGAAAATGCAATCCACCCACGCCCTCTCTCTCTTGTCTTACTGCTGTCACCATGACATAAACTCCAGTAGGTATGTGACACCAGGATTTCCCCGTCCCGAAACCATGTTTGGCTGCTTGTTTATGAGATCGTTCCATTCTAGGTGTTCCACCGACACATCTCCTGATAACCTACTCCATGATTTCGCCCATACTATACATGTCAGTGAACACTGGGCTGTAGTTACCTGCTTCATGTCTTGCTTCCTTATTAAAGATTGGGACTAATTTGCTGTCTCCATGCCTCAGGTCAATCGCCCTGTTTCGATAGATGTATTGAAATTGTTTGTTAGGGGTGACACATAGCGCCTCGCATTACCCTCTCTCAGAATACCCATGGGGAGATGTATCTGGTCCCCATTGCCTTTGAGGGTATGCTAGCCACTCAGAAGCCTCTTCACTTCTTCCTCGGTAGAGGTTCACTGGTCCAGCACATGGTGGTGTGCCCCACCTCTCCGTTTTCGTTGGCTTCCTGGACCTCTTCCTGTCTCCTCTGTGAACACTTCTTTGAATCTCTCTTGTTGAGTTCCTCACATACTGTTTCACGGTCCATTTCTTGTAAGTCTCTCCTCCTACCTTCCTTAGCCTGATTTACCTTTCTTGACTGTTTTGTTTTCCTCCTGATTGAGGCTGTACAACAGTTATTCGGGTCAGATAGGCTTTCGCTGCTATTCATTTTCATATATGTCTTTGGGCCTCCCTCTTACCAGCTAAAATTCGTTTTCTTGCTCTACGACTTGCACACCTTTCTTCTCCAGGGACCTTTGCCTTCTATATTTCTTTCCATTCCCTATGCACACTTGTTTTTTTGCCTCCCATGCACCTATGGGTGAACCAGGGCTCATCCTAGCATTTTCATTATTCTGTTACCCTTGGGTACACACCTCACCTCAGCACCTTGCATTTTGTAGCTCACATAATCCACAACTCATTCACTGTCTTCCCTGCCAGTGTACTTCTGTCCCACCGTGAACCCCTGTTCAGGAAGTTCCCTCCTTCCTATTAGTCCCCTATCTTGTATTTGGCTTCATCGTCCTGGCCTTCCTGCATCTCCCTCCACTGTGACCTCGTACTGTGTATCGAAGCAAAAAACCACATGGTTCACTGCCCCGAAGGGGCTTTCATTAATGTATGTCCTCGATATCTGCACTACTCACGGTGAATCCAAGTCAGCCTTGCTGGATCATCCTCTCCTCTCTCAACATGTAGTGTCCCCTTACGTGTTGCACATGGAAGTTTTCCAGTACCGACTTCCATCCATCTTTAGCCCACCATGAAACTTGGCCCATGTGGGTCCAAGTTCTGCCCAACGATCTCCTTGTGTTTAAAGTCACCCATGATCAGGACTTATGCCCTGCCATGCATGAGCATCTTCTTCCGGCCACTCTATCCCGTGTTCAACCATCGCTCTAATTGCATCTCTCTTACCTCTTGCCTGGCCTCCTGCTGTTCTTGCGTTGGATTATACACACTGCGATAACACAGCACCATTGGGACCTCCAGAGTTGAAGCGTCCCGCAAGTAAACCCTTTCTTCTACGCGTCCTCCTCGTCTCCGAGCTCATCAAATTCCAGCGATTTTTTATCAGCATGCCAATCCTCCACCCCCCCCAGTTTCCCTCTGTCTTTCCTCAGGATATGGTATCCGTTTGGAAAATGGCATCTGTTATAAAACCTGTAAAGCTTGTTACTGTGATATGCTATGAAGTCCCGGAATGCTTCTTTGACACTATCATGCCACTCCTCCCACTTATTTTTTTGTCATTCCATCAGCGTTTGTGACATATACTTTCAGTTTCCTTTCCAACCCTGTGGTTTTGGGGGCCTGTGTGGGATGGGGAACCTGGTTGGCATACTGTGGGATTCTATAAGCTTCGGTGTTGGGTGATGCTGTGGAAATGGGGACTGTAAGTGTGTGTTGGTATTGTGTTATAAGGTTGTATGGTTTTCTGAGAAGAGTTGTTGTGAGTTCTTGCCCTTGCAGTTACTGTTCTGTCTCTGACTGACCTCTGGCCTGGATCCATCCTTGTCTCTCTTCCTACTCCTTTCGCTTATTTTGTCCTCTCCCACAGCTGCTGTGTTACTGATTTTGTTCTTTCCTCTTTCTAGGAACACCCTCTGTACTCTACCGAGTATTTTTAATCGTGGTATTGCTCATGGAGATCCTATCCGCACTAGTTTCCGTCTGAGAATCAGCTTGATTGGAGTTTCTCCACTTCGAGTACCCCCCTATTCTCTGGAAAATTTACAATCTCTCCATCTCTTCACCTATTTTCCCGTGATGATTTTCTCAATCTCACTTTCTTTCTTTTCCTGCTGCCTTTCAGTGTTGTCCTATTCCTCTCTCTCCTGAAGCCCATGGATAAACACTGATTTTGCCCTTTCCCTCCTCCCATTGCCTCACCCCTCTGTGAATCTGATCCTGCCTGTAAATGTGGTCAGTTTCTCCCTTGATTTGTCCCAGTGGCATTTGATACATGTTTGCCTCATACATTCGACCTATCACCCTCTCCATCTGCAATCAGCAGTTCCTTTTATCTTTTTCCAGGTCACTCTCCTAGGTCCACCTTGGAGCATCTGATATGACCATAGCAAGAATTCATAATTCCTTCCATCCTGTTCGGCCCTCGCCAGCTCCCACATAGCTGTGTTTTCTTCTCTGGTCACTGCCCCTGTAACTCGCTTCAGCCAATTTATCCTCAACTTCTAGACCCTTATCTTGTCATACTGCAAGTTTCGGACTTGTGCTCCCAAATTCTTTGTGTTGTAAGTGTGTGTGGTGTGTGTGAGTGTGTGTGTGTGTGTGTTTTTGTGTTGTGTGTGTGTGTGTGTGTGTTGTGTGTGTGAGTGTGTGTGTATGTGTGGTGTGTGTGTGTGTGTGTGTACTCACCTAAAATTTTGTGAGCTCACCTATTGAGGTTGCAGGGGTCGATCCGAGCTCCTGGCCCCGCTTTTCACTGATCGCTACTAGGTCACTCTCCCGTGAGGCCTAGACTTTATCATACCCCTGCTTAAAAGCTATGTATGGATCCTGCCTCCACTACAGGATCGCTTCCCAAACAAATGATGATATCCACTTACTGCGACTACCTGTGGCTGAAGAAATACTTCCTAACATTCCCTTTGATACATCAGTGTCTGCAGCTTCCAACTGTTTGCCCCGCCAATGTTACTGTTCCAATCTCTGGAACATCCTGTCTTTTGATCACCTTGTCAATTTCCTCTCAGTATTTTGTAATGTCGTTATCATGACCCCCCTATCTCTCCTGTCCTCCAGTGGTCGGCAGGATGATTTCCCTTAACCGTCTCCTCGAGGTGTATTTATGTGTGTGTGAGTGTGTGTGTGTGTGTTTGTGCGTGTGTGTGTGTTTGATGTAGTGTGTATGTTGTGAGGTGTGAGTGTGTTGTGTGTATATAAGTGTTGTGTGTTTGTATTGTGTGTGTGTGTGTAGTGTTTATTTGTGTGTATGTGTGTATGAATGTACCGTGGTGTTGTGTGTATGTGTGTTGTGTGTGGTGTGGCGTGTGTGTGGTGTAGTGTGTGTGTGTGTGTGTGGGTGGTGTGTATGTGTTATGTGTGGTGTGGTATGTGTGTATGTGTGTGTGTGTACGGGTGTGTATGTTGTGTGTGTGTGGGTGTGTGTGTGTGTGTGTGTGTGTGTGTGTGTGTGTGTGTTGTTTGTGTGTGTGTGTGTGTGTGTGTGTGTATGTGTGTGTGTGTGTGTGTGTGTATGTGTGTGTGTGTGTGTGTGTGTGTAGTGTGTGTGTGTGTGTGTGTGTGTGTTGTGTTGTGTGTGTGTGTGTGTCAGCAACACAAAAGTTTTTATACTGATATTGTGGATTGTACAACCACAGACAACAACCACAACCACCACCAACAACTCCACCACAACAACCCACCTACAACCACCACACGCAACAACCACCACAACAACCACCCACAGACCCCCACAACAACCACAACCACCACCAACAACCAAACACAACCACCACAACAACCACAACCGACTCACAAACAACCACCACAACACCAAAACAACCAAACAACCACAACTCACCACAACAACCACACCACCACCAACAACCACCACAACCACCACAACAACCTACCACAAACCACACAACAACCTCCACAACCACACATAACAACCACCACAACCACCACAACAACCACAACCAACCACACAACCAACCACTAACCACACAACAACCACCACAAACAACCACCACGCACCACAACAACACCACCCACAACAACCGACCACAAACCACCACACAACCACCACCAACCACACAACAACACCACGAGACCCGCACAACAACCAACACAACCACCACAAAAACCACAACAACAACCACAACCACCACAAAACCACCACGGACCACCCAAAAGCAAACAACCACACACAACCACCACAAAACCACCACAACAACCACAACCTACCACAACAACCACCACAACAACAACCCCAGACCACCACAGTCAACCACCACACAACCACAACCACCACAACACCCCCACAAGACCACCACAACAAACCACCACAACAACCTACAACCCCCACCACCACCGACAACAAAACCACCACAACACCAACAACAACCCCACAACACCCACCACACAGAACCACCACAAACAACCACAACCCACCACAACAAAGACCACCACCACAAGCACCCACAACCACCACAACAACCACCACCACCACAACTAACCAACCAGTCACAACAACCACCACACCTCACCACAACAACCACCACAACACAACGCACCACCACCACAACCACCATAACCACCACAACAACCACCACAACAACCACAACAACCCCAACCACGACAAACAACAACGAACCAACCACAACAACCACCACAGACAACCACCACAAACCACCACAACAACCACCACAACAAACCACCACAACCACCACAATAACCACCACCACCACAACAACCACACCACCACAACTCTACCACAACCCCCACAAAAACACAACGACCACAACCGAGGGCGCACACAACCACAACCACCACAACAACCACCACAACAACCACCACAACCCCCACAACAACACCTACAACAACACCACAACCACCACAACAACCACAACCACCACAACAACCACCACAACACCACAACAACCACAACCACCACAACCACCACAACCACCACAACAACCACCACAACCACAACCACCAAACAACCACAGCCACCACAACAACCACCACAACCAACCACAACCACCACAACAACTACAACCACACCACAACAACCACCACAACCACCACAACAACACCACAACCACCACAAACCACAACAACACCACAACCACCACAAGACAAACAACAACCACCACAACAACCACCACAACACCACACAACCACACACACCACAACACCCCCCACAACCACACACCACAACCACCACAGACAACCACCACAACCCACCACAAACCACCCAACAACCCACCACAACAACCACAACCACCACAACAACCACACAACAACCACCACAACACCACAACACCACGCGCCCAACAACCACATACACCACAAATCAACCACCCAGCAACCACCACAACAACCACCACAACAACCACCCCACAGCACCGCACCACAGAGGTGACAACCACCCCACCCCCCACCACCACCACAATCCACCACCCCACCAACCACCACACGGACACCACCACAACAACCCCAAACCACTCACAACAACCACCAACCGACCACCTACCCAACCCCCACCACAACCACCACCACCCCCACGCACACCAACCCCCACAGCAACCCCCACCACACCACCCCAACCACCACCCCCACCACCAACCAACCACCAACCACCACACCACCCACCCCAACACCCACCACAACCACCACACCACCCCAACCCCCCACCCCCACCCCCCAACAACCCCAACCCCCCCAACCAACCTCCACACCCACCCCCCACCCCAACCACACCCCACCCCCCCCCCAACCACCCACAACAACCACCACAACCACCACCACAACCACCACAACCACCCCAACCCCCCCCACAACCACCCCACCCCCACCACCGCCCACCCCACAACCACCACAACCAACCACAAACCCCTCACAACCAACCCACCCCCCCCACACCAACCCCAACCACCACAACACACACCCACCACAAGCAACCCCCGCCACCAACCCCCCAACAACCACAACCACCACAACAACCACAACCACCACAACAACCCCACAATCCACCCACAACAACCACCCCAACAACCACCGGGACAACCACCACAACAACCCAACCACCAGAACAACCACCACAACACCACCCCCACAACCACCACAACAACCTCAACCCCCACAACAACCACCACATCCACCACAACAACCACCACAACAACCTAACCACACCCTACCACACACAACAACCACCACAACAACCACCACAACCACCACAGCCAACCACAACCACACAACAAACCACCACAACAACCACCACAATCCACCCACGAAATACAACCCAAGCAACCACACAACCACCTACAACCACCACAACAACCACAACCCCACACCCACACCACCCACCACACAACCACCACCACCAACAACAACCACACAACCACCACATACAAACCACAACCACGTCACACCAAACCACCACAACCACCACAACAACCCCCACAACAACCACACCACCACAACACCCACCACAACCACCCACAATACAACCACAACCACACAACAACCACGACAACCACCACAACAACCACAACCACCACAACCACCACCACAACATACCACCACAAACCACCACAAACAACCACAACACCCCACAACAACCACCACCCACAACAACCACCACCAACCACCACAGACAACGCACCCACCACAACCACCACAACAAACCACCACAACAACCACAACAACTACCAAACCCCCCACAAACAACCACAGAACAACAACAACCACCACAACACCACCACAACAACCACCACAACAACCACAACAAACCACAACC
This sequence comes from Cherax quadricarinatus, assembly GCF_026875155.1. Classification (NCBI taxonomy): domain Eukaryota; kingdom Metazoa; phylum Arthropoda; class Malacostraca; order Decapoda; family Parastacidae; genus Cherax; species Cherax quadricarinatus. The sequence continues at coordinate 28,524,414 of NC_069473.1, read as the reverse complement.
ACCACACACCACCACAACAACCACACCACCACAACCACCCACAACCCACCACAACAACCACCACAACCACCACGACACCCACCACAACACCACCACAACCCCACAACAACCACTACACAACAACCAACCACAACCACCACAACAACCACCAATACTGCTCGACAAGGACACAACAACTACCATACTGTGGGACTGACCACCAAAACACTCCTCCATTCCCACTCCACACTGCCACTTGAAGAACCACTGGCACCTAACTACAACACAAGTCACACAGACGTGTCACCATATGTCCTACATACCCAGCAGAAACGATAACAGACCAGTGACCCGGCAGTGCGTCCAGACCCATACCCATCTATACACTCCTCACCTCCTATCTCCAGAGCTATATTATTAAGCTCTCTAAAATATTAAATACGATTATCGCTTTCCCAGATTAACCGATACTTTTAGATATGCGCAACTTTGTCGAGAATTAAAGAGAAAGGTCCTAAACATACCGCAACTCTTTCGGAGAGCGATTTCTCACGCCGATCGAAAATAATTCGCCTAAGAGAGATTTTTTATATTTTCGAATTCGTGATTTATATTGAGTTTTTATAGTAGCGAGGGTAGAACTGGTGGGTATCTGGACACTATGTACGTACCGATAGAGCTAGGGTACGACAGTCATATCTTGGGTACCTACACTCATTTTTGGGTACGTATAATCATTCGTGTGCCAAATACAATCATAATCATGACAAACATAGTCATATCTCCCAGACAGTTGTATCTCAGCCAACTGCCGTCTAATCTTGGCCAAATCCGTCATAGCATGGCCAAATAGTCATATCTGGGTCAAATATACACACATCTTTAATCCGTAGGATATACGTACACTACAATAACGTACACACATTGTCACTGCTAGGATGTACACATCACACTTCTTGTGATGGAATACGATCGACTCTCCCGGAGCCCGTCATGGACCATGCTTTGTTTTGGTGCAGTCCTGTCAAGCCGTGTGTTGCTAGCTGGCTGCCCTGACCATCATGTACCTCACGAGTGTTCCACAAGGGCGCAGTACTAGGGCAGCCAGTGTTTTCCACAAGGTACAATACTGGGCTCCCAGAGTTTCCACAAGGGTAACAGTACTGGCTCCCCGTGGTTCCACAAGGATAGTACAGGCTCCCAGTGTTCCACAAGTGTCAGTACGGCTCTCCCAGTTTTTCCCCAATGTACAGTTTTACTGGCACCCAGTGTACCACAAGTTACAGTACTGGTCCCAGTGTTCCAACAAGGTACAGTAATGCTCCCGCCAGAGTTCCACAAGGCACATCTGGCTCCCAGTGTTTCCACAAGGCTGCACAGTACAGCTCCCAGTGTTCCACAAAGTACATTACTGGCACCCAGTGTTCCACAAGGTACCAGTACTGCCCCATGTTCCACAAGGCACAGTCTGGACTCCCAGTGTTCTCCCACAAGGTAGCATACTGGCTCCCAGTGTTCCACAAGGCACAGTACTGGCTCCCAGTGATCCACAAGGCACAGTACTGGCTCCCAGTGTTCCACAAGGTACAGTACTGGCTCCCAGTGTTCCACAAGGTACAGTACTGGCTCCCAGTGTTCCACAAGGTACAGTACTGGCTCCCAGTGTTCCACAAGGCACAGTACTGGCTCCCAGTGTTCCACAAGGCACAGTACTGGCTCCCAGTGTTCCACAAAGTACAGTACTGGCTCCCAGTGTTCCACAAGGTACAGTACTGGCTCCCAGTGCTCCACAAGGTACAGTACTGGCTCCCAGTGTTCCACAAGGTACAGTACTGGCTCCCAGTGTTCCACAAGGCACAGTACTGGCTCCCAGTGTTCCACAAGGTACAGTACTGGCTCCCAGTGTTCCACAAGGTACAGTACTGGCTCTCAGTGTTCCACAAGGCGCGGTACTGGCTCTCAGTGTTCCACAAGGCGCGGTACTGGCTCCCAGTGTTCCACAAGGTACAGTACTGGCTCCCAGTGTTCCACAAGGTACAGTACTGGCTCCCAGTGTTCCACAAGGTACAGTACTGGCTCCCAGTGTTCCACAAGGCACAGTACTGGCTCCCAGTGTTCCACAAGGTACAGTACTGGCTCTCAGTGTTCCACTAGGTACAGTACTGGCTCCCAGTGTTCCACTAGGTACAGTACTGGCTCCCAGTGTTCCACTAGGTACAGTACTGGCTCCCAGTGTTCCACAAGGTACAGTACTGGCTCCCAGTGTTCCACAAGGTACAGTACTGGCTCCCAGTGTTCCACTAGGTACAGTACTGGCTCCCAGTGTTCCACAAGGCACAGTACTGGCTCCCAGTGTTCCACAAGGTACAGTACTGGCTCCCAGTGTTCCACAAGGTACAGTACTGGCTCCCAGTGTTCCACAAGGTACAGTACTGGCTCCAGTGTTCCACAAGGCACAGTACTGGCTCCCAGTGTTCCACAAGGTACAGTACTGGCTGCCAGTGTTCCACAAGGCACAGTACTGGCTCCCAGTGTTCCACAAGGTACAGTACTGGCTCCCAGTGTTCCACAAGGTACAGTACTGGCTCCCAGTGTTCCACAAGGTACAGTACTGGCTCCCAGTGTTCCACAAGGTACAGTACTGGCTCCCAGTGTTCCACAAGGTACAGTACTGGCTGCCAGTGTTCCACAAGGTACAGTACTCACCTCCATAATGTTCCTCATCTTCAAATTTGACACAGACAGAGACGTAAGCCACAGCACAGTGTCTCCCTTTGCTGATGACACCCGAATTTGCATGACAGTGTCCTCCACTGCAAGACTCCAGGTGGACATCAACCAAATCTTTAAATGGTCCGCAGAAAACAATATGAAGTTCAGTGATGAGAAATTTCAATTACTACGATACTGTAAACTCGAGGAAATTAAAACTGAATCGTAGAATAAAACAAATTCTAACCACACAAAAACTATTGTGAAGGACCTGGGAGTGATAATGTCAGAGGATCTTACTTTCAAAGATTACAACATTGTATCTACCACATCGGCTACGAAAATGATAGGATGGATAATGAGAACCTTCAAAACTTCAATACACATCGTTGTCTTCAAGACCCCTGGTTGTCTTCAAGACCCCTGGTTGTCTTCAAAACCCCTGGTTGTTCTAAGGACCCATGGTTGTCTTCAAGACCCCTAGTTGTCTTCAAGACACCTGGTTGTCTTCAAGACCCCTGGTTGTGTTCAAGACCCCTGGTTGTGTTCAAGACCCCTGGTTGTGTTCAAGACCCCTGGTTGTCTTCAAGACCCCTGGCTTTCTTCAAGACCCCTGGTGGTCTTCAAGACCCCTGGTTGTCTTCAAGACCCCTGGTTGTCTTCAAGACCCCTAGTTGTGTTCAAGACCCCTAGTTGTGTTCAAGACCCCTGGTTGTCTTCAAGACCCCTGGTTGTCTTCAAAACCCCTGGTTGTTCTAAGGACCCATGGTTGTCTTCAAGACCCCTGGTTGTCTTCAAGACCCCTGGTTGTCTTCAAGACCCCTGGTTGTCTTCAAGACCCCTGGTTGTCTTCAAGACCCCTAGTTGTGTTCAAGACCCCTGGTTGTCTTCAAGACCCCTGGTTGTCTTCAAAACCCCTGGTTGTTCTAAGGACCCATGGTTGTCTTCAAGACCCCTGGTTGTCTTCAAGACCCCTGGTTGTCTTCAAGACCCCTGGTTGTCTTCAAAACCCCTGGTTGTTCTAAGGACCCATGGTTGTCTTCAAGACCCCTGGTTGTTTTCAAGACCCCTGGTTGTTTTCAAGACCCCTGGTTGTCTTCAAGACCCCTGGTTGTCTTCAAGACCCCTAGTTGTCTTCAAGACACCTGGTTGTCTTCAAGACCCCTGGTTGTCTTCAAGACCCCTAGTTGTCTTCAAGACACCTGGTTGTCTTCAAGACTCCTGGTTGTGTTCAAGACCCCTGGTTGTCTTCAAGACCCCTGGCTTTCTTCAAGACCCCTGGTGGTCTTCAAGACCCCTGGTTGTCTTCAAGACCCCTGGTTGTCTTCAAGACCCCTAGTTGTGTTCAAGACCCCTGGTTGTGTTCAAGACCCCTGGTTGTGTTCAAGACCCCTGGTTGTCTTCAAGGCCCCTGGTTGTCTTCAAGACCCCTAGTTGTGTTCAAGACCCCTGGTTGTCTTCAAGACCCCTGGTGGTCTTCAAGACACATGGTGGTCTTCAAGACCCCTGGTTGTCTTCAAGACCCCTAGTTGTCTTCAAGACCCCTGGTTGCCTTCAAGACCCCTGGTTGTCTTCAAGACCCCTGGTTGTCTTCAAAGCCCCTGGTTGTCTTCAAGACCCCTGGTTGTCTTCAAGACCCCTGGTTGTCTTCAAGACCCCTGGTGGTTTTCAAGACCCCTGAGTGTCTTCAAGACCCCTGGCTGTCTTCAATAACCCTGGCTGTCTTCAAGACCAATAGTTGTCTTCAAGAGCCCTGGTGGTCTTCAAGATCCCTGTTGGTCTTCAAGACCCCTGGTGGTCTTCAAAACCCCTGGTTGTCTTCAAGACCCCTGGTGGTCTTCAAAACCCCTGGTTGTCTTCAAGACCCCTAGTTGTCTTCAAGACCCCTGGTTGTCTTCAAGACTCCTGGTGGTCTTCAAGACCCATGGTGGTCTTCAAGACCCCTGGTTGTCTTCAAGACCCTTGGTGGTCTTCAAGACCCCTGGTGGTCTTCAAAACCCCTGGTTGTCTTCAAGACCCCTGGTGGTCTTCAAGACCCCTGGTTGTCTTCAAGACCCCTGGTGGTCTTCAAGACCCCTGGTGGTCTTCAAGACCCCTGGTTGTCTTCAAGACCCCTGGTGGTCTTCAAGACCCCTGGTTGTCTTCAAGACCCCTGGTGGTCTTCAAGACCCCTGGTTGTCTTCAAGACCCCTGGTGGTCTTCAAGACCCCTGGTGGTCTTCAAGACCCCTGGCTTTCTTCAAGACCCCTGGTGGTCTTCAAGACCCCTGGTGGTCTTCAAGACCCTGGTGGTCTTCAAGACCCCTGGTTGTCTTCAAGACCCCTGGTTGTCTTCAAGACCCCTGGTGGTCTTCAAGACCCCTGGTGGTCTTCAAGACCCCTGGTGGTCTTCAAGACCCCTGGATGTCTTCAAGACCCCTGGTGGTCTTCAAGACCCCTGGTGGTCTTCAAGACCCCTGGTGGTCTTCAAGACCCCTGGTGGTCTTCAAGACCCCTTGTGGTCTTCAAGACCCCTGGTGGTCTTCAAGACCCTGGTGGTCTTCAAGACCCCTGGTTGTCTTCAAGACCCCTGGTGGTCTTCAAGACCCCTGGTGGTCTTCAAGACCCGGTGGTCTTCAAGACCCTTGTGGTCTTCAAGACCCCTGGTGGTCTTCAAGACCCCTGGTGGTCTTCAAGACCCCTGGTGGTCTTCAAGACCCATGGTGGTCTTCAAGACCCCTTGTGGTCTTCAAGACCCCTGGTGGTCTTCAAGACCCCTGGTGGTCTTCAAGACCCCTGGTTGTCTTCAAGACCCCTGGTGGTCATCAAGACCCCTGGTGGTCTTCAAGACCCCTGGTGGTCTTCAAGACCCCTTGTGGTCTTCAAGACCCCTGGTGGTCTTCAAGACCCCTGGTGGTCTTCAAGACCCCTGGTGGTCTTCAAGACACATGGTGGTCTTCAAGACCCCTGGTTGTCTTCAAGACCCCTGGTTGTCTTCAAGACCCCTGGTTGCCTTCAAGACCCCTGGTTGTCTTCAAGACCCCTGGTTGTCTTCAAAGCCCCTGGTTGTCTTCAAGACCCCTGGTTGTCTTCAAGACCCCTGGTTGTCTTCAAGACCCCTGGAGGTCTTCAAGACCCCTGGTTGTTTTCAAGACCCCTGGTTGTCTTTGTCTTCAAGACCCCTGAGTGTCTTCAAGACCCTTGGCTGTCTTCAATAACCCTGGCTGTCTTCAAGACCAATAGTTGTCTTCAAGAGCCCTGGTGGTCTTCAAGATCCCTGTTGGTCTTCAAGACCCCTGGTGGTCTTCAAAACCCCTGGTTGTCTTCAAGACCCCTGGTGGTCTTCAAGACCCCTGGTTGTCTTCAAGACCCCTGGTTGTCTTCAAGACCCCTGGTTGTCTTCAAGACTCCTGGTGGTCTTCAAGACCCATGGTGGTCTTCAAGACCCTGGTTGTTTTCAAGACCCTTGGTGGTCTTCAAGACCCCTGGTGGTCTTCAAAACCCCTGGTTGTCTTCAAGACCCCTTACTGTCTTCAAGACCCCTGGTTGTCTTCAAGACCCCTGGTTGTCTTCAAGACCCCTGGTGGTCTTCAAGACCCCTGGTTGTCTTCAAGACCCCTGGTGGTCTTCAAGACCCCTGGTTGTCTTCAAGACCCCTGGTGGTCTTCAAGACCCCTGGTTGTCTTCAAGACCCCTTGTGGTCTTCAAGACCCCTGGTGGTCTTCAAGACCCCTGGCTTTCTTCAAGACCCCTGGTGGTCTTCAAGACCCCTGGTGGTCTTCAAGACCCCTGGCTTTCTTCAAGACCCCTGGTGGTCTTCAAGACCCCTGGTGGTCTTCAAGACCCCTGGCTTTCTTCAAGACCCCTGGTGGTCTTCAATACCCCTGGCTTTCTTCAGGACCCCTGGTTGTCTTCAAGACCCCTGGTGGTCTTCAAGACCCCTGGTGGTCTTCAAGACCCCTGGTGGTCTTCAAGACCCCGGGTTGTCTTCAAGACCAATGGTGGTCTTCAAGACCCCTGGTTGTCTTCAAGACCCCTGGTGGTCTTCAAGACCCCTGGTGGTCTTCAAGACCCCTGGTTGTCTTCAAGACCCCTGGTGGTCTTCAAGACCCCTGGTGGTCTTCAAGACCCCTGGTGGTCTTCAAGACCCCTGGTTGTCTTCAAGACCCCTGGTGGTCTTCAAGACCCCTTGTGGTCTTCAAGACCCCTGGTGGTTTTCAAGACCCCTGGTGGTCTTCAAGACCCCTGGTGGTCTTCAAGACCCCTGGTGGTCTTCAAGACCCCTTGTGGTCTTCAAGACCCCTGGTGGTCTTCAAGACCCCTGGTGGTCTTCAAGACCCCTGGTTGTCTTCAAGACCCCTGGTGGTCTTCAAGACCCCTGGTGGTCTTCAAGACCCCTGGTTGTCTTCAAGACCCCTGGTGGTCTTCAAGACCCCTGGTGGTCTTCAAGACCCTGGTGGTCTTCAAGACCCCTGGTGGTCTTCAAGACCCCTGGTGGTCTTCAAGACCCCTGGTTGTCTTCAAGACCCCTGGTTGTCTTCAAGACCCCTGGTGGTCTTCAAGACCCCTGGTGGTCTTCAAGACCCCTGGTGGTCTTCAAGACCCCTGGTTGTCTTCAAGACCCTGGTGGTCTTCAAGACCCCTGGTGGTCTTCAG
>NC_069473.1:28509589-28512089 GCF_026875155.1 Cherax quadricarinatus | reverse complement strand
ATATATATATATATATAAATTTTAATATATATTATATATATATATATATGCCACCTTTATATCAACAATGTATCTCTTAAATCTTCTGTGCCATATTATGTAATAAAATATTCCTATTGGTAAAAAAAAAATAGTTTAAAAGATGGGGTGGTAGGGGAAGTGGAATATTCAAATGGCTTCAGAAGAAATCAAATATTCTTCCTTGAAGCCTTTTTATTCCACTTCTCCGAGGCTATGGGTCCCACAATTTACACCAGAGGTGGACCCCATCCTATATTATATATATATATATATATATATATATATAATATAATATATATATATATATATATATATATATTATTTTGTGTGTGTGTGTGTGTGTGTGTGTGTGTGTGCAAGGAATTCGCAAGAGGCAGGCGAAATATACACAAACACTGATCTCTGGCTGAAGGAGACTCGAACCTACGAACCTTGGCACAAGGTACGCAGTGCTTTACCAATCTACCCACACTGGACAATACCTTGGGGTGCAACTTGCGTTACACGTTGATCCAAGGCAGCCAGCTTTCAGGGAGAAGGCTTACAGCTTTTCATCTCATCCCCTGCATGCATCAGTCTTACTAGAGATCAGTGTTTGTGTATATTTCGCCTGCTCTTGCGAATTCCTTGCATTGTTAAAATCTCTAGTAAGGCTGATGCATGCAGGGGATGAGATGAAAAGCTGTAAGCCTTCTCCCTGAAAGCTGGCTGCCTTGGATCAACGTGTAACGCAAGTTGCACGCCAAGGTATTGTCCAGTGTGGGTAGATTGGTAAAGCACTGCATACCTTGTGCTAAGGTTCGTAGGTTCGAGTCTCCTTCGGAAGGGGGACAAAAGAGATTGCAAAAATTATAGAGGAATAAGTTTACTGAGTATACCAGGAAAAGTATACGGTAGAGTGACAATTGAAAGAATTAGAGGTAAGACAGAATGTAGGATTGCGGATGAGCAGGGAGGTTTCAGAGTGGGTAGGGGATGTGTAGATCAAGTGTTTACATTGAAGCATATATGTGAACAGTATTTAGATAAAGGTAGGGAAGCTTTTATTGCATTTATGGATTTAGAAAAGGCATATGATAGAGTGGATAGAGGAGCAATGTGGCAGATGTTGCAAGTATATGGAATAGGTGGTAAGTTACTAAATGCTGTAAAGAGTTTTTATAAGGATAGTGAGGCTCAGGTTAGGGTGTGTAGAAGAGAGGGAGAATACTTCCCGGTAAAAGTAGGTCTTAGACAGGGATGTGTAATGTCACCATGGTTGTTTAATATATTTATAGATGGGGTTGTAAAGGAAGTAAATGCTAGGGTGTTCGGGAGAGGGGTTGGATTAAATTATGGGGAAATCAAATTCAAAATGGGAATTGACACAGTTACTTTTTGCTGATGATACTGTGCTTATGGGAGATTCTAAAGAAAAATTGCAAAGGTTAGTGGATGAGTTTGAGAATGTGTGTAAAGGTAGAAAGTTGAAAGTGAACATAGAAAAGAGTAAGGTGATGAGGGTATCAAATGATTTAGATAAAGAAAAATTGGATATCAAATTGGGGAGGAGGAGTATGGAAGAAGTAAATGTTTTCAGATACTTGGAGTTGACGTGTCGGCGGATGGATTTATGAAGGATGAGGTTAATCATAGAATTGATGAGGGAAAAAAAGGTGAGTGGTGCGTTGAGGTAAATGTGGAGTCAAAAAACGTTATCTATGGAGGCAAAGAAGGGAATGTATGAAAGTATAGTAGTACCAACACTCTTATATGGATGTGAAGCTTGGGTGGTAAATGCAGCAGCGAGGAGACGGTTGGAGGCAGTGGAGATGTCCTGTCTAAGGGCATGTGTGGTGTAAATATTATGCAGAAAATTCGGAGTGTGGAAATTAGGAGAAGGTGTGGAGTTAATAAAAATATTAGTCAGAGGGCAGAAGAGGGGTTGTTGAGGTGGTTTGGTCATTTAGAGAGAATGGATCAAAGTAGAATGACATGGAAAGCATATAAATTATAGGGGAAGGAAAGAGGGGTAGGGGTCGTCTCGAAAGGGTTGGAAACAGGGGGTAAAGGAGGTTTTGTGGGCGAGGGGCTTGGACTTCCAGCAAGCGTGCATGAGCGTGTTAGATAGGAGTGAATGGAGACGAATGATACTTGGGACCTGACGATCTGTTGGAGTGTGAGCAGGGTAATATTTAGTGAAGGGATTCAGGGAAACCGGTTATTTTCTTATAGTCGGACTTGAGTCCTGGAAATGGGAAGTACAATGCCTGCACTTTAAAGGAGGGGTTTGGGATATTGGCAGTTTGGAGGGATATGTTGTGTATCTTTATACGTATATGCTTCAAACTGTTGTATTCTGAGCTCCTCTGCAAAAGCAGTGATAATGTGTGAGTGTGGTGAAAGTGTTGAATGATGATGAAAGTATTTTTTTTTTGGGGATTTTCCTTCTTTTTTGGGTCACCTTGCCTCGGTGGGAGACGACCAACTTTTTGAAAAA
>NC_069473.1:28503831-28509089 GCF_026875155.1 Cherax quadricarinatus | reverse complement strand
TATATATATATATATATATATATATATAATATTTTATATAATATATATATATATATATTGGCGATATGCTGGGTGTAATGCTTACCCCCGAACTCTTTCTCCTTGCTACTCTGACACTCTACTATCAAGATTGTCAAGATTGAGCTCAACCAGCCATTTCTCTCATTAATCACGCCTCCTTCCCCTCACCCCCCTCCTCACCCCTACCCCTCACCCTCCTCCTCACCCCTTCCCCTCACCCCCCTCCTGGTTAAAAGGCTCCTCACACCTTGTTTACATCCGTTTTCCATTACATCTTAACGAGGCTCCCTGGCACGCCCCCTCCCCCTGAAACCCCCTCCTCCGGACACGCCCCCCCTCCCAATGACATCCCCCTCCTCCAGACACGCCCCCTCCCCCTGACACCCCCTCCTCCGGACACGCCCCCTCCCCTCGATATCCACCTCCTCGAAACACACTCCCCTCTTTCTAACACGCCCCCCTCCCCTCATCACAAGCCCCCTCCCCGTGACATGTCACACTCCTGTAATGCCCCCTCCTCCTGACATGCCACCTCACCTCACAAGACCCCTCCCCCTGAAACTACCCCTTCCCCACTGACAAGCCAACGCACGAATCAGCGAGGCAGACCCAAGAACAGACCCGGAAGGGTAGTCAGGTAAATGGCTGCTGGAATTCGACCCTAGCAAACACAGGGCTTTAAAAATCAAGAAAGCGTCAAGAAGACCGGAAACTGAAAATAGATCCAGGGGACAGGTTTCAGTCATATAATGACCCACAGATGGAATTCTTGGTCATCTGACCGAGACCTTCCTCCGGCTTACCCCTCCACAATTTTAAAAATTATAGTCATGATTGTAACCATTAATTTGCAGGGGACAAACTTACTCAAAAAGAAAGACTTGAGAGTCAGTATTATCGTGAATTAGACACATGTGCAACTCTTGGGTATCTTTACTGAGGAAACGTTTCGCCACAGTGGCTTCATCAGTCCTTACAAAGGAGAATGGTGAAGATAAGGAAACTGAGACTATCAGTCCATCAATCTTGAAAAGATTGATGAATTGCTTGCGCACTCAACTCACACGTTGAGGTCCGTGGTTCGATCCCCGGTACGGGTAGAAACATTAGGACGTGTTACCTTAAGACACCTGCTGTCCATGTTCACCTAGCAGTAAAATGGATACCTGGGTGTTAGTGGACTGGTGTGGGTCGCATCCTGGGACAAAATTGACCTAATTTGCGGGAAATGCTCAGCATAACAAGCGGCTTTCTATATAGTAGTATGTCACTGATGTCAGCTATGGTCTGTATACCTTGTACATGTACTTGTATACCTTGTACATGTACTTGTATACCTTGTACATGTACTTGTATACCTTGTACATGTACTTGTATACCTTGTACATGTACTTGTATACCTTGTACATGTACTTGTATACCTTGTACATGTACTTGTATACCTTGTACATGTACTTGTATACCTTGTACATGTACTTGTATACCTTGTACATGTACTTGTATACCTTGTACATGTACTTGTATACCTTGTACATGTACTTGTATACCTTGTACATGTACTTGTATACCTTGTACATGTACTTGTATACCTTGTACATGTACTTGTATACCTTGTACATGTACTTGTATACCTTGTACATGTACTTGTATACCTTGTACATGTACTTGTATACCTTGTACATGTACTTGTATACCTTGTACATGTACTTGTATACCTTGTACATGTACTTGTATACCTTGTACATGTACTTGTATACCTTGTACATGTACTTGTATACCTTGTACATGTACTTGTATACCTTGTACATGTACTTGTATACCTTGTACATGTACTTGTATACCTTGTACATGTACTTGTATACCTTGTACATGTACTTGTATACCTTGTACATGTACTTGTATACCTTGTACATGTACTTGTATACCTTGTACATGTACTTGTATATCCTTGTACATGTACTTGTATACCTTGTACATGTACTTGTATACCTTTGTACATGTACTTGTATACCTTGTACATGTACTTGTATACCTTGTACATGTACTTGTATACCTTGTACATGTACTTGTATACCTTGTACATGTACTTGTATACCTTGTACATGTACTTGTATACCTTGTACATGTACTTGTATACCTTGTACATGTACTTGTATACCTTGTACATGTACTTGTATATACCTTGTACATGTACTTGTATACATTGTACATGTACTTGTATACCTTGTACATGTACTTGTATACCTTGTACATGTACTTGTATACCTGTACATGTACTTGTATACCTTGTACATGTACTTGTATACCTTGTCATGTACTTGTATACCTTGTACATGTACTTGTATACCTTGTACATGTACTTGTATACCTGTACATGTACTGTATACCTTGTACATGTACTTGTATACCTTGTACATGTACTTGTATACCCTGTACATGTACTTGTATACCTTGTACAGTACTTGTATACCTTGTACATGTACTTGTATACTTGTACATGTACTTGAATACCTTGTACATGTACTTGTATACCCTGTACATGTACTTGTATACCTTGTACATGTACTTGTATACCTTGTACATGTACTTTATACCTTGTACATGTACTTTGTATACCCTGTACATGTACTTGTATACCTTGTACATGTTCTTGTATACCTGTACATGTACTTGTATACCTGTACATGTACTTGTATACCTTGTACATGTACTTGTATACCTGTACATGTACTTGTATACCTTGTACATGTACTTGTATACCTTGTACATGTACTTGTATACCCTGTACATGTACTTGTATACCTTGTACATGTACTTGTATACCTTGTACATGTACTTGTATACCTTGTACATGTACTTGTATACCTTGTACATGTACTTGTATACCTTGTACATGTACTTGTATACCTTGTACATGTACTTGTATACCTTGTACATGTACTTGTATACCTTGTACATGTACTGGTAGTAATAAAGATATTATCGACTCAAGGCTAAGGGACTAATTACCTCAAACTCCTTCCAATCTTCACCATTCTTCTTTGTTTAGGACTAATGAAGCCAATGTGTTGCACATGTGTCTAATTTATCAACGTGTGGGTTGACAGTCAAGCTAGTAACCTCTGTAGCAAGTGCTTGTTTGGTAAGTCTGAGAGCAGCCTTCAGGAATCTTAACAAAAAAATCCTACAAGACACATGGTTGATCCGTCTTGGAGTATGCAGCACCACCGTGGAACCCACACCTGATAAAATATGTTTAAAAAAATGGTGTGTGTGTAGAGAGGTTTGTAGTGAGACTAATTCCAGTTCACCTGGAGTCTACCTGGAGTTTACCTGGAGTTTACCTGGAGTCTACCTGGAGTTTACCTGGAGTCTACTTGGAGTCTACCTGGAGTCTATCTGAAGTCTACTTGGAGTCTATCTGGAGTCTACCTGGAGGGTGTTCAGGGGGTCAACGCCCCCACAGCCAGGCCTCAAAGTGGATCAGGGCCTGATCAATCAGGCTGTTACTGCTGGCCGCACGCAGTCCAACGTTGTATGGGCTACGAGAAGTTGAAGGAACTCAGTCTGACGACATTAGAGAACGGAAGACTAGTGGGAGGCGCAGCAGCCTACACAGTACTCAAAGGGCGTGATAGGAAGTCTGGTCTATGACCGGTCCACGGGGGCGTCGACCCCTGGAATACCCTCCAGGTATACTTCAGGATGAACAGGGATAAACTGTTCAAGAGGCGGGGGAAGAAAGTAGGCAAGATACAGTAGGAAGTTCAAAGCACAGGCTCACGGATGTTAGAAAGTGTTTCTTTAGCGTGAGGGTCGTCAAGAGGTGGGATGACCGGGTGGAAGACACCGTGGAGGTACGACTGGACCCGCCAGCGAGTGAATTCAACAAGTGGCAAGCTATGTGGCAGAGCTAGGAGCTGTGAATCGACCCAAGCAGTCACAACTAGGTGAGTGCAAAAGCAGACACAGACACACAGAAACACAGACACACACACACACACACACACACACACACACACACACACACACACACACACACACACACACACACACACACACACACACACACATACATACACACATATGACAGGCTGGCTGGCTGGTCGGCTGACTGGCTGACTGACTGACTGACTGACTGGTTGACTGACTGGTTGACTGACTGATTGACTGGTTGACTGACTGATTGACTGCTTAACTGACTGCTTGACTGACTGACTGGTTGACTGACTGGTTGACTGACTGACTGACTGGTTGACTGACTGATTGACTGATTAACTGACTGCTTGACTGACTGACTGACTGGTTGACTGACTGACTGGTTGACTGACTGACTGATTGACTGACTGGTTGACTCACTGACTGATTGACTGATTGGTTGACTCACTGACTGATTAACTGACTGGTTGACTGGCTGACTGGTTGACTGACTGACTGACTGACTGACTGACTGACTGACTGATTGACTGACTGATTGACTGACTGGTTGACTAACTGACTGACTAACTTACTGACTGACTGACTGGCTGACTGACTGACTGACTGACTGGCTGACTGACTGACTGACTGACTGGCTGGCTGACTGACTGACAGTTCTGTCTCCTACCTTCCTGTCACTTGTATCACAAATCCCTTTATACTGTCAGCACTCCGACATAGCACTGTAGTGCCCCCCCCCCTTCGGGGCCAGCTGCTGATGCTGCCCCTACCCCCGACCCAACACCAAACCCCTCCCCCATGCCGGGCACATGCCACGAACCAGGGCATAATCCACTGAGATAAGAGACTCTAAACCAAGGGACGTAAGGTTGAAACTGGGGGAGAGTCGGGCTGTAAGCTTCGAGTATTGAAGGAAGGGGGGAGAGGGATGGGGGAGAGGGAATCAGGGGAGGGGGGGATATAATTGTTAGAAGGGACATGCTGGTTACAGTGGACAAGAGGTTACTGATCCAGCCAGAGACAGCCGTATATATTTCACATTGGGTCGAGTTGTGTGAGAAACGGGAAGGGAGGAAGGGGGCAGGAAGGGGTAGGGGAAGGAACGGGGTGGGGGCCGGGAAGGGGGTCAGGGAGGGGTGAAGGTACTGTCCGCGGCAGTACTGGTCGCCGCCTCCACTGTCATTCCCAAATAAGATTTTTTCCTCTTCTTCCGTCCTTTGCCATATTGTGTGCAAGACCAACCCAGGGGAACTTCCCCTGGGAGGTGGCGGCTGAGCGGCGGCTGAGCGGCTGAGCGG
>NC_069473.1:28458831-28498831 GCF_026875155.1 Cherax quadricarinatus | reverse complement strand
ATAATAAAATAAAAATAATAATAATAATAAAAATTTAATAATAATAATAAAATAAAAAATTTAAAAATTAAAAATAAAAAAAAATAATAAAAAAAATTTAATAAAAATTAATAAAATAATAATAATAATTAAAAAATAAAAATTAATAAAAAAATTTTTGATGTGGTAAGTTAATATAAACATACATGAAAGTTCCCCAAAAAAAAGGGATAAATCACTAGTACCCCTTCCCTTTAAAAACCACTTCTTGCTCCTTTTTGGTCACCTCCACCCGGGATTTTATGGCGGGGGCTAAAAATGCCCCCTTTTGCACCTCCACCCAGGGGCCCACTGGCAGGGCTACAACTGCTCCTTTTTTGCCCACCCCCCAGCAGGAGTCTACGGGCGGGGCTAAAAATTGCCCCGTTGTCCCCTCAAGCAGGAGTTTTTACGGGCAGGGCTACAACTGCTCCTGTTGTCCCCCTTTCCCACCCAGGAGTTATTTGGCGGGGCCTACAACTGTTTTTGTTGTCACCTCCACGGGATTTCTACGGGCGGGGTACAACTGCTCTTTTTGTCCCCTGCAGGAGTCTACTGGCAGGGCTAAAACTGCTCTTCTTGTCACCTCCAGCAGGAGCCCTTTTTGGCGGGGTTAAAACTCCCTTCTTGTCACCTCCAGCAGGGCCCTACTGGCAGGGTTTTAAAAACTGCTCTTGTTGTCACCTCCACGGGGAGTCTATTGGCCCGGGCTAAAAAACGCTCTTTTTGTCCCCTCCAGCAGGAGTCTACGGAAGGGGACACTGTTTCCTGTTGTCCCCTCAAGCAGGAGTCTACTGGCAGGGCTACAAACTGCTCCTGTTTTTCCCCCCTCCGCAGGAGTTATTTGGAAAGGGCCCTACAACTGCTTTGTTGTCCCCTTTCCAAGGGTCTACTGGCAGGCTAAAACTGCTCTTTTTTTCACCTCCAGCAGGCCCTACTGGCAGGGCTACAACTGCTCTTCTTGTCCCCCCTCCAGCGGGAGTCTACTGGCAGGGCAACAATGCTTTCTTTTCACCTCCAGCAGGAGTCTACTGGGGGGTCTCCCAACTGCTCTTTTTGGTAAACCCTGAGGAGTTTTACTGGCGGGGGGTAAAACGGTTTCTTGTCCCCAAATAAAGGAGTCTACTGGGCCGGGCACATCGGCTCCTGTTGTAAACCTAAAAGCAAGTCTACTGGCAGGGCTACAACGGGCCCCCTTGTTGTCCCCTCCAGCAGGAGTCTACTGGCGGGGTTTCAATCTTTGGGGGGGTCCCTCCAGCGGGAAAGGGGGTTCTCAGGGAGGGAAAACAACTGCTCTTGTTGTCACCTCCAGAAAGGAGTCAGGGCGGGTACAACGTCTTCTTGTCACCTCCAGCAGGAGTCTACTGGCAGGGCTACAACTGCTCTTTTTTGTCACCTCCAGCGGGGGAGTTACGGGCCCGGGTAAAATGTTTCCGTTGCCCACCTCCAGCGGATTACTGGCGGGGGCTTTAAACTGCTCTTGTTGTCACCTCCAGCGGGGTCTACTGGCAGGGCTACAACTGCCCCTTGTTGTCACCTCCAGCAGGGTCTATTGCGGGGGCAAACAACTGACCCTGTTGTCACCTCCGCGGGGAATTTAAATGGCAGGGCTAAAAATTTGCTTGTTGTCCCCTCCAGCGGATCTACGGGCAGGGCTACATCTGCCCCTGTTGTCCCTCTACCCGGGGAGTCTACTGGCAGGGCTACTACTGCTCTTCTTGTCACCCCCCGCAGGAGTTACTGCGGGCTACAACTGCTCTTCTTGTACCTCCAGCGGGTTTCAACTGGCGGGGCAACAACTCCCTCCTGTTGTCCCCTCCAGCGGGAGTCTACTAGGGGGTCTAATCCCTCCTTTTTTCCCACCTCCAGCAGGAGTCTCGGGCAGGGCTACAAACTCCCTCTTTTTGTCACCTTCCAGCGGGAAGTTTACTGGAGGGCAAACAATTGCTTTTGGTTGTCACCCCCCAGCGGGAGTCAAAGGAAAGGGCTACAACTGCTGCTTTTGTCACCTCCGCAGGCGTTACGGGCGGGGGTTTTACATCTGCTTGTTGTTACCTCCAGCAGGAGTCTACTGGCGGGGGCTAAACTGCTCCCCCTTGTTACCCCCAAAAGGGGGGAGTCTACTGGCAGGGCTACAACTCCCTTCCGTTGTTACCTCCAGAAAAGGATTCTATGGCGGGGCTAAAAATTGCTCCTTTTGTCCCCTCCAGCAGGAGCCCTACGGCCCGGGCTAAAATCTGCTCCTTTTGTCACCCCCCCAACAGGACCCTACTGGAAAGGGCTACATCTGCTCCTGTTGTCCCCCCTCCAGCAGGGGGTCTACGGGGCGGGGGCCTAAAATGCTCTTTTTGGTTACCCCCCGGGAAGGATCTACTGGCGGGGTTTTACAACGGTTCCTGTTGTCCCCTTTCCAGCGGAGTCAAACTGGCAGGGCAAAAGGCTCCTTTTTGTAAACCTCCAGCAGGACCCTAGGGCCCGGGCTACATCTCCCTTCCTGTTGTCACCCCCAAAGCGGAAGTCTACTGGCAGGGCTAAAAACTTTTCCCCTTTGTTGTCACCTCCACGGGGATTTCCTACGGGGCGGGGCTACAACTGCTCCTTTTGGGCACCTCCCCCCAGGAGTCAAACTGGCAGGGCTAAAATCTGCCCCCTTTTGGGTCCCCTTCCAGCGGAGTCTACGGGCAGGGCTACATATGCTCCGTTGTTTTCCCCGCAGGAGTATACTGGCGGGGCTACAACTCTCCTGTTGTCCCCTCCACGGGGAGTCTACGGGCCGGGGGCCCTACAACTGCTCTTTTGTTATCCCCTCCAGAGGAGTCTAATGGCGGGGCCCTAAAACTGCTCCTGTTGTCCCCTTTCCAGCAGGAGTTACGGCGGGGCTACAACTGCTCCTTTTTGTCCCCCCCTCCAGCAGGAGTAAAAATGGCAGGGCTAAAAAGGGCTCCTTTTGGGCACCCCCAAGGAGTCTACTGGCGGGGCCAAAACAACTGTTTCCTGTTTTCACCTCCAGCAGGAGTCTACTGGCAGGGCTTACAACTGCTCCTTTTTGTCCCCTCCAGAGGACCCCTACTGGCAGGGCAAAACTGCCCCCCGTTTTTTCACCTCCAGCGGGAGTTTAACGGGGGGGCAGGTCTACAACTGCCCTTTTTGTCCCCTCCAGCAGGAGCCCTATTTGGCGGGGGTTTACAACTCCCTCCTTTTGGTCCCTCCACAGGAGTCTCTGGCGGGGCCCTAAAAATGCCCTGTTGTCACCTCCAGCAGGACCCCTATTTGGAAGGGCTACAATTTGCTCCTGTTGCCCACCTCCAACGGAGTCTACTGGCAGGGCTCCCAACTGTTCCTGTTGTCCCCTCCAGCAGGAGTCTACTGGCAGGGTTTCAAACTGCCCCTGTTTCCCCCTCCACAGGAGTCTACTGGCAGGGCTACAACTGTCCTGTTGTCACCACCAGCAGGAGCCCTTTATGGCAGGGCTACAACTGCTCTTGTTGTCCCAAACCAGCGGAGTCTACTGGCGGGGAAAAAATGCTCTTGTTGTCACCACCGGGCAGGGTCTACTGGCGGGGGTAAAAATTTGCCCCCTGTTGTCACCCCCAGAAAGGGTTACTGGCAGGGGCTACAATGCCCCTGTTGTCACCACCAGCGGGAGTCAAAGGGCAGGGCTACAACTGCTCTTGTTGTCCCTCCAGCGGGAAATCAAACTGGCGGGGCTACAATGCTCCTGTTGTCACCTCCAGCAGGGGGTTACGGGGCGGGGCAAACAATGCTCCGGGTTGTCCCCTCCACCCAGGGGTCTACTGGCAGGGCTCCCAACTGCCCCTGTTGTCACCTCCAGCAGGATCTACTGGCAGGGCAAACAACTGCTCCTGTTGTAAACCTTTCCGCAGGAGTTCCCTGGCAGGGCTAAAACTGTTGTTGTCACCTCCAGCAGGAGTCTATGGCAGGGCAAACATCTGCTCTTGTTGTAAACCCCCAAGCAGGAGTCTACTGGCGGGGCCCACAAGGCTCCTGTTTTTCCCCCTTTCCAGCAGGAGTCTACTGGCAGGGTTTACAACTGCTTTGTTGCCCACCCCCCGGGGCAGGAGTCTACGGGCAGGGCTACAACTGCTCCTGTTGTCACCTCCAGCAGGAGTCTACTGGCAGGGCTACAAACTCCCTCCTTTTGTCACCTCCAGCAGGATCTACTGGCAGGGCTAAAAACTGCCCCTGTTGTCACCTCCAAGCAGGATTTCTACGGGCAGGGCAACATCGCTTTTGTTTTTCACTCCAGCAGGAGTCTACTGGCAGGGCTACATCTGCTCTTGTTGTCACCCCCAAAGAGGAGTTTTACTGGCAGGGCACATTTGCTCCTTTTGTTGCACCCCCAAGCAGGATTTCTACTGGCAGGGCTCCCAACGTCCTTTTTGTCACCTCCAGCAGGATTTCTACTGGCGGGGCAAACAATGCTCCTGTTGTCCCCTTTCCAGCGGGATCTACGGGCCGGGGCTACTTCTGCTTTGTTGTAAACCTCCAGCAGGAGCCCTACGGGCAGGGCTACACCCTGCTCTTGTTGTCCCCTCCAGCAGGGCTATGGCAGGGCTACATCTGCCCCTTGTTGTCCCTCCAGCGGGAGTCTACTGGCGGGGCTAAAACCTCCTGTTGTCCCCTTTCCAGAAAGGATTTAAACGGGCGGGGCTACAACGGGCCCCTTTGTTGCCCACCTCCAGCGGGAGTTTTACTGCAGGGCTAAAAAACTGCTCCTTTTTGTCACCTCCAGCAGGGGGCCCTACTGGCAGGGCTACATTGTTTTTTTTGGGTCACCCCCAAAGGGGGTCAATGGCAGGGTTTAAAAATGCCCCTTTTGTCACCTCCCAGCAGGAGCCCTACTGGAAGGGCTAAAAGCTCCTTTTTGTCCCCCTCCAGCAGGAGTCTACTGGGGGGGGGCTACAACTGCTCCTGTTGTCACATCTCAAGTTAAAAAACTATAAAAAAACTAAGTTGAGGTGGGAATAAGACTCAACAACGGGTTTCGTCCACTGCAAATTCGATTTTACCAAATTTGACGCAAAAGCTGCTTATGAACTAAACTTGTTTCTATGTTAAAATTGTTTTTTCTATGTCCCACTGTTTTAACAAATTTAAAATTCAGGGGACAAACAACTTTCTCTGTTATATTTTTATATATTTTTTATATATTTTATATATAT
Source organism: Cherax quadricarinatus (assembly GCF_026875155.1). Taxonomy (NCBI): domain Eukaryota; kingdom Metazoa; phylum Arthropoda; class Malacostraca; order Decapoda; family Parastacidae; genus Cherax; species Cherax quadricarinatus. Next base: position 28,493,630 of record NC_069473.1, on the reverse strand, counting down.
TATATATATATATAATATTATATATATATATTAAAATATATATATTTTTAATATATATATATATATATTATATATATAATATATATATTAATATAATATATATTTTTAAAACAGACCCTAGAGGGAAAAAATCTATATATAAAAACCAGAAAGAGGTTTGGGCCCCCAAAGAAGCAAATATTAAACCATCATTTTAAAATACCCGTCATCCCTTTCCCATGCCCGGGCCCTGTGCAACATAAACGATTCAAAAAAAACCTCGTAAACCGCAGATCCCCCACTGCTTTTTCACCACCCCGGCCCTCAAGTCCGGTTTAACCCGGGTTTTTCTCGGGACCCTTTTTAATAAAGGTTACTGAGCCACACTCCAACAACTAATTTTCGATTTCCCACGCTCCTGCTTGCTGCTGATGCCAAACCCCTACCACTTCAACCCTCCTTGGGGGGTTGAGACTTCCCTACCCACTTCTTACCCTTTCCATTTCCCCAGTTGTATTCCCCTTTCTTGGTCCCCTATTCTGTCTCATTCTTTCTAAGCAAAAAAAAACACTCTTAATTTCCCCCCTCCATTTTCCCACACGTTAATGTTGTACATACCCCCACAACCCCAGGCCCAAATTTTGGGAATTCTTTCCCATAATTTTCACCCATATATCCCAAAGGGCATGACTTTTTCCACTGTCTCAGTTTGCTCAGAAATGCCTCGCCTTACTCATCACTGCCTCATTTGCTCAGTACTGTTCGCCTTACTAAATCACTCCCTCATTTTGCTCAATACTGCCTCCCCTTCCCATCACTGCCTCAGTTTGCTCAATACTCCCTGGGCCTTCTCATCATTTGCCTCATTTTGCTCAATACTCCCCTCGCTTACTCATCATTTGCCTCAGTTTGTTTCAACTGCCTCGCCTTACTATCACCCTCATTTTGCTCAATCCCGCCTCCCCTTATTTTATAACTGCCTTTTTTTGCCCCAAAAACGGGCCTCGCCTTACCTTTCACTGCCTAAAATTTGCTAAAATGCTGCTCCCCCCTTACTCATAACTGCCCACCTTGTCAAAAATCCCTCGCCTTACTCTTCACTGTCTCAGCTTGTTTCAGTATTACCCGCCTTACCCCCATTGCTTGGGCCTTATTCATCACTGCCTCACCTTGCCCCAAATTTGCCTCGCCTTATTCATCACTGCCCAGCTTACTCAATACTCCCCTCAACATGCTAAAACACTCCCTATATATTTTTTGAGTTTTTTAATGTGCTTTTTGAGTGTGTCGTGCTGCTGGGTGAGTGTGTCAGTGCTGCTGGGGGGGGGGGTGTCAGGCTGCGGGGTGAGTGTGTTAGTGCTGCGGGGTGAGGTTTTCAGTGCGCGGGGTGAGTGTGTTATGTTTGCAGGGGTGAGTGTGTTAGTGTTTGCTGGGTAAAGTGGGGTTTGGGTGCTGCGGGGTGGGGTGTGTTATTGCTGCGGGGGTTGATTTTGTGTTAGGGGCGCTGGGGTGAGTGTGAGTGTTTGCGGGGGTGGTGTGTTAGGCTGCTGGGTGATGTGTTATGTGCGGGGTTGATGTTTAGTGCTGCGGGGTTTGAGTGGTTGTGCTGCTGGGTGGGGTGTGTCAGTGTTTGCGGGGGGTAAAGGGGTGTTAGGCGGGGCTGGGGGAGTGTGTTAGTGCGGGGCTCGGTGAGTGTGTTAGGGGCTGCTGGGTGAGTGTTTTTTAGTGCTGCTGGGGATTGTTAGTGTGCGGGGTGAGTGTGTTAGTGCGCTAGGGATTTGTGTCGGCTGGGGTGAGTTTTGTCGCGCTGCGGGGTAAAGTGTGTTAGTGCTCCCGGGTGATGTGTCAGTGCTGCTGGGTGAGGTGTTAGTGCTGCGGGGTTTGAGTGTGTCATGCTGCGGGGTTTAAATGTGTTAGTGAGGGCTGGGGAGTGGGGGCCAGGGGCCTCGGGTGAGTGTGTTAGTGCTGCTGGGGTGATTTGTTTTTTAGTGTGCGGGGTGAGGTGTCAGTGCTGCGGGGGTGAGTGTGTTTAAGGGGCTGCGGGGTGAGGGTGGTTAGTGCTCCCTGAGAGAAAAGTTAGTGCTGCGGGGTTTGAGTGTGTTAGTGCTGCTGGGGGAAGTGTTTTTAGGGCTTTTGGGGAAGTGTGTTAGTGCTTTTGGGTTAGGGTGTTTGTGCTGCGGGGTGAGTGTGTTTTTTGCTGCTGGGTGAGTGTGTTAGTGTTGCGGGGTGAGTGTTTTTAGTGTTTGCTGGGTGGGGTGTGTTAGTGTTGTGGGTGAGTGTTTTAGTGCTGCTGGGGGGAGTTTTGTTAGTTTTGCTGGGTGAGTGTGTCGGCGTTTGGGTGAGGGGTGCCCAGTGTGCTGGGTGAGTGTTTTAAATTGCTGTTTGGGGTGAGTGTTTATTTGCTGCTGGGTATTTATTTTTAGTTGCTGGGGTGAGTTTTGTCGTCCCGCTGGGTGAGTGTTTTAAGTGCTGCGGGGTGAGTGTGTTAGTGCTCCCTGGGGGGGAGTGTTTTGGTGCTGCGGGGTGAGGTGCCGTGCTGCTGGGTAGTGTTTTTGTGTGCTGGGTGAGTGGGGTTTGTGCGCTGGGTGAGTGTTTTTTAGTGCTGCTGGGGGGGAGTGTGTTAGTGCTGCTGGGTGAGTGCGGGGTGAGGTGTCATTGCTGCTGGGTGAGTGTGTTAGTGCTGCTGGGTGATTTGCTGGGTAGGGGTGTCGTGCTGCTGGGGGAGTGTTTTTATGCTGCGGGGTGAGTGCTGGGTGAGTGTGCATTTGTGGGGGAGTGCGGGGGGAGTGTTTTCAGTGCTGCTGGGTGAGTGGGGTTAGTGCTGCGGGGTGAGTGCTGGGTGAGTGTGTCATGCTGCGGGGTAAATTTGCTGGGTGAGTGGTCGTGCTGCGGGGGGAGTGTGTTAGTGTTGCTGGGTGAGTGCTGGGGGGGAGTGTGTCGGGGCTGCTGGGTGAGGGTGTGTTGTGCTGCTGGGTGAGTGTGGGTGAGTGTGCCCAGTGCTGCTGGGTGAGTGCCTGGGTGAGTTTTGTTATTGTTTGCTGGGGGGAGTGCTGGGGGGGTGTGTCAGTGTGTGGGTGAGTGCTGGGTGAGGGTTTTCCAGTGCGCTGGGTGAGGGTTAGTGCTGTTGGGTGAGTCCCTGGGGTGAGTGTGTCAGTGCTGCTGGGTAGTGTGGGGAGTGTGTCAGGGGTTTTGCTGGGTGGTGCGGGGTGAGTTGTCAGTGCTGCTGGGGAGTGCGGGTGAGCCCACCAGTATGAATTTTTTGCCCAAAAGTCTGCCCAAAACCGGAAATAATCAAGGGAAAGGGGCGGCACATCCAGCCGACCCCCCAAAACCCACCAAACTCCCCCAACCCCCACACTCAAACCCCCCCACCGCCCCCCCACTCACCCCCCCACCGCCCACCCCCTCGTGTACTACATAAACCCGTAAAATATACTGAGAGGGACTTATAAACACTGTGATCTTGCCCGAGATTCTGATTTTCCCCCCAAAAACTAAGACAAGTCTTGAACTCAAAACACGGGAAAACAAGTCTTTTTAAACTACAAAAACTGGGAAAACAAGTCTTGTAACTTAAAAACCTGAAAGAAAATCTTGTAACTACAAACACTGAAGACAATCTTTAACTACAAAACACTGAAGCAAGTCTTGTAACTACAAAAAACGAAAACAAGTCTTGTAAAAAAAAAAAACCCAAGGCAAACTTGTAACTACAAACAATGAAAGGGAAGTCTTGTAACTAAAAACACTGAAGACAAAATCCCCTTTTAACTACAAACACTGAAGACCCAATCTTGTAACTAAAACCTGAAGGGAAATCTTGGGAACTACAAACACCTGAAAAGGGAAGTCTTGTAACTACAACACTGAAAAAAACAAATCTTGTAACCCACAAAAAACTGAAAACAAGTCCCTTTTAACTACAACACTGAAAAACAAGTCTTGTAAATACAAACCCCGAAGGCAAGTCTTTTTACTACAAACACCGAAGGGAAATCTTGTAACTCCCAAAAACCCCAAGGCAAGTCCCCTTTTAACTACAAAATGAAGGGAAGGGCTTGTAACTCAAACACTGAAAGACAAGTCTTGAAAAATTTCAACCCCTGAAGACAAATCTTTTTAACTACAAAACACTGAAGACAAGTCCTTTTAAAATACAACACCCCGAAGACAAGTTTTTGTAACTTCAAACACTGGGGAAAACAAATCTTGGGAACTACAAAAAACCGGGAAAGGGAAATCTTTTTAACTACAAACACCGAAAGGAAGGGCTTGTAACTACAAACACTGAAAAGGGAAAATCTTGTAACTACAAACACTGAAACAAGTTTGTAATTTCAAACACCGAAGGGGAAGTCTTGTAACTCAAACAATGAAAAGGCAAGTCTTGTAACTACAAACACTGAAGACAAGTCTTGTAACTACAAACACTGAAGACAAGTCTTGTAACTACAAACACTGAAGGCAAGTCTTGTAACTACAAACACTGAAGGCAAGTCTTGTAACTACAAACACTGAAGGCAAGGGTTTTTAACTAAAAACACTAAGGCAGTTTGTAACTACAAAAACTGGGAAAACAAGTCTTTGTAACTCAAACACCCAAGGGAAAAATTTTTAACTACAAAAAACCCAAGGGGAAAGGTTTCCCCCTTTTTTTTTAAAATACAAACACTGAAAAGGGAAGTTTGTAAAATACAACACTGAAAGGAAAAATCTTGTAACACAAACCCCTGAAGACAATCTTGTAACTACAAACCCCGAAGGAAAAAGTCTTTTAACTACAAACCCGAAGGGGAAGTCTTTTAACTTTCAAAAACCCGAAGGGGAAGCTTGTAACTACAAACACTGAAAGGGAAGTCTTGTAATACAAAAAACCTTTAAAAACGTCTTGTAATACAAACACCCGAAGGCAAGTCCTTTTAATACAAACACTGAAGGCAAGTTTGTAATACAAACACTGAAGGGAATCTTGTAACTACAAAAATGAAGGCCCAAATCTTGTAACTACAAAACTGAAAGGGAAGTCTTTTTAACTACAAAACCCCCTGAAAGGGAAGTCTTGTAAAATACAAACATTTAAGGAAAAATTTTTGTAACTACAAAAAAATGAAGGAAGTCTTGTAACTACAACACTGAAGGCAAGTCTTGTAACTACAAACACTGAAGGCAAGTCTTGTAACTACAAACACTGAAGACAAGTCTTGTAACTACAAACACTGAAGGCAAGTCTTGTAACTACAACACTGAAGGCAAGTCTTGTAACTACAAACACTGAAGACAAGTCTTGTAACTACAAACACTGAAGACAAGTCTTGTAACTACAAACACTGAAGGCAAGTCTTGTAACTACAAACACTGAAGACAAGTCTTGTAACTACAAACACTGAAGGCAAGTCTTGTAACTACAAACACTGAAGGCAAGTCTTGTAACTACCAAAACATGAAGGGCAAGTCTTGTAACAAAAACATTTAAAACAAGGGCTTTTTAACTACAAACACTGAAGGGAAGTTTTTGTTTAAATACAAACACTGAAGGCAAGTCCCTTTTAACTACAAAAACTGAAAAACAAATCTTGTAAAAATACAAAAAACTGAAGACAAGTCTTGTAACTAAAAACACTGAAGGGGAAATCTTGTAACTAAAAACACCCAAGGGAAGTCTTGTAATAAAAACACGGGGGCAAGTCTTGTTTAAAATTTCAAACACTTTAAAAACAAGTTTTTGGGAAAATACAAAAAAACTGAAGACAAGTCTTTTAACTAAAAAACCCCGAAGGGAAGTCTTGTAACTTTCAAACAATGAAGACAAGGGCTTGTAACTACAAAAAACTGAAGACAATCTTGTAACTACAAACACTGAAGACAAGTCTTTTTAACAAAAAACACTGAAGGGAAGTCCCTTTTAACTACAAACCCGAAGGCAAGTCTTGTAAATACAAACACTGAAGGGAAGTCTTGTAAATACAAACACTGAAGAAAAAGTCTTGTAACTACAAAAACTGAAGAAAAAGTCTTTTTAAAATACAAACACTGAAAGGCAAGTCTTGTAACTACAACATGAAGGGCAAGTCTTTAAAATACAAACACTGAAGGGCAAGTCTTGTAACTACAAACACGAAGGGCAAAATCTTGTAAATACAAACACCGAAGGGGAAGTCTTGTAAATCAAAAAAAAGAAAAGGTGTCTTGTAAAATCAACACCGAAAAGGGAAGGGCTTGTAACTAAACACTGAAAGGGAAGTCTTGTAAAATACAAACCCCTGAAGGCAATTTTTGTAACTACAAACTGGGAAGGGAAGTCCCTTTTAACTACAAAACCCCTGAAGGCAAGTCTTGTAACTACAAACACTGAAGGCAAGTCTTGTAACTACAAACACTGAAGGCAAGTCTTGTAACTACAAACACTGAAGGCAAGTCTTGTAACTACAAACACTGAAGGCAAGTCTTGTAACTACAAACCTGAAGGCAATCTTGTAACTACAAAAACGAAGGCAAGTCTTGTAACTACAAACACTGAAGGCAAGTCTTGTAACTACAAACACTGAAGGCAAGTCTTGTAACTACAAACACTGAAGGCAAGTCTTGTAACAAAAACACTGAAGGCAAGTTTGTAACTACAAACATGGGAAAGGCAAAATCTTTAAATACAACACTGAAGGCAAAATCTTGTAAATACAACACTGAAAAGGGAAGTCTTGTAACTACAAACACTGAAGGCAAAAATCTTTTTAACTACAACACGGAAGGCAAGCTTTTAACTACAAACACTGAAAGGGAAGTCTTGTAACTCAAAACCCCGAAGAAAGTCTTGGGAACTACAAAACCCGAAGGCAATTTGTAACTACCAAAAACCCGGGAAAATAATCTTGTAACTACAAAAAAATGAAAACAAGTCTTTTTAAATTCAAACACGGGAAAAAGTCTTTGTAATACAAACACTGAAGGCAAGTCTTTTAAAAAACACTGAAGGCATCTTGTAAAATACAAACACTGAAGGGAAGTCCCTTTTAACTACAAAACACCGAAGACAAAATTTTTTGTAAAACAAACAAAGTGGGTCCCCGAAAATGGAGCTGAACTCTTTCCCGGCTGAGGGGCCCGACCACCTCAAAAAACTAAATTTCCCCCCCAAAGGGAGATGGACTGATTACATTTTCTTCCCTTTTTACTACTACACCCGTTGCCTTTTGTATCTGACTGAAGAAGCCTACGTGTAGGGGAAACGTTTAATTTTTATTAAAGGGCTTTATTTTTTTTCCAGCATGAACAACTTAAAAAAGACCCTAGCTCACATAATAATATACTCCTGTATTGAAAATCCTTGTTATGCAGGGGCATTTTCCCCAAAAATTTTGTTTTTTTTTGTCCCCAGGATGGGGACCTAACCCGTCGACTAACACCCACGTACCCATTTTGAACTGATGGGTGAACACTGGGGAGAAGGGGTCTTATGGAAAAACCCGGGGTATTGTTTTTTTCCGCCCCACCGGGGATTCGAATCCGGACCTCAAAGAGGGAGGTGAGTGGGGCTAGCGACTAGATAAGGGACAATAAAGATACCGTTGTTTCATGTGTCTTAATCGTATTTTATCCCAATTTTTTTTACGATAGCCTTTCCCGGGGTTTTCCCGGGGTTAGTGGGTCGAAAGGGTTTAAAAACCTCGGTAAGCCTCATTCTTCCCTTTAAGGAAACCCGAAGAAAGTCTTCTCCCTAGGGCCCCCATGCCCCAAAAGCTGGTACCAAAATTCTCCCCCCCCCCCCCCCCCCCCTCCCCCTCCCCCCTCCCCCCTTTTCCCCCCCCCCCCCTTTCCCCCTCTCCCCCCCCCCCAGACATTTCCAATATATGAAATCGCCAATGTCAGGAAACATTCAGAAACATCCGTGTTAAAAATTTCGCATTACAAGATGCAATTTTGGCAGAGGGGGGCAGCATAAAAATAAAATGAAAGTATCCTTGATGCTTTTTCTGTCAGGGACTGGGTATTTAACCCCCGTATGATATCCCCCCTTTTGTATGATATCCCCTTGTGTATGATAAACCCCCTTGGGGTTTTCCCCCCCTCCCCCCCCTGCTCTACTCCCCCTTCATCCGTCGTCATTTTTTTTTCAACCCCCCAAACGATAAAGGGATTATGATTATTGTTATTAAATTTTTTGGGGGGTTTTGTGGGGCCAAAGGGTAAAAGTTTAGATAACATGAGGACCTCGGAGGTGGGTTAATCTCCCCTGGGTGGGTTTGGCCCTTTCCTGAAACTGCACATGTAAGCCCCCCTTTGGGCAAACCAAAAATGGGTTTTTCCCCCGGGGGGACACACTGGGTTACCCTTCCTTTTATTATTCCCTTTTCTTCTTTTCCTGCCTTCCTTTCCCCTCTCCCCACCCTTTCCCCTCCCTTGTCTTTCCCCTTTTTTCCCCCCAGTCCCACGCTTCTTTAAATGATTATTGTTTACATTTCGTCTTGGTATTTTTAAAGTGAGTTGTGGTCTTGTTTTTCCGTTTCCTTTTTGGGCGGTTTTCGGTACGGTCTAGTGCGTTCCCTTGGGTTTGGGACCGGGACGGTTGGTGCTTCCCCTTTGGGTTTGGGACGGTAACGGTCTAGTGCTTTCCCCCCTTTGGTTTGGGACGGTACGGTCTAGCGCGTTCCCCTTTGGTTTGGACGGTACGGTCCCCCAGCGCGTTCCCCTTTGGGCGGGACGGTACGGTCCCAGCGCGTTCCTTTGTCGGTACGGTACGGTCTAGCGCACTCCCCCTTTGTCGGTACGGTGCGGTTTTTTTCAGATTTATTCACTAATGCTAAAAGTGAAGGTTTGCAACCTAGCAATGTCCTACAAAGGCCCCGAGTGTTTGCAAGAATGAAAGGGAAGTGTAATTCTGACCATGCAAATTTAAGTGGCCCTTTTTCTTGCTACACAGGACTATGACAAGGACTGACCTTCCCTACCACATGAAGGAGACCAGGAGCTTTCAAAACCCCAAAAATCATGGAATCTAAACCCTGATAGTTTCAACCAATTTCCCTAAGAAAAAATTTTTTTTTAGTGCCAAAGGAAAACAGACAAAATAGCGGGTTAAAAAAGCAAAAAAATAAACTCAAACCCCCTCCCGAGTCTGGGTTTGGGTGAAGGAAAAAGTCAGTGGCCCATCACTCCCCAACCCCAGATATTAAGGCCCCGAAAAGGGCTTCATTTACATTTCGAAATTTAAAAGAGTCGTAAGCCCCACCACCCAAAAAAATACCTTCCCCTAAATGGGCCCTTTGTAGTGTGTTCCGTGAGCCCTTAATCGGCTTTAAAGAAGACGTCTGAAAAAATTCTTCATGAACAAACCACAACCTTGTCAGTATCTCCGAATTTCTGCATAGCCCTAAACCCCATCTGATTTAAGAAAGCCATTGAAAAATTTGCCTACCTTTTGGGCCCAGACAGGGGGCTTACGGTCTATGTTTATTAATAACACAAAAACCCCCTATCACATGCCTGAAAATCTATGGAGAGGATACCGACACAGGAGTCCCCCCAGCAAAGCAAATCAGAGAATTTAGACCACAACGTAACGCCCCCATTAATAAAAATTTTGGGAGGTTTTTTAAAAAGTAAGATCGAAAATCACCTGGTTCCCAACAGTTGCAAAAACCCGGGCAGCAGGGGTTCACAGAGTCCTCCTACCTCTCACGCTACTGGAACAAAAAAAAAAATGAATGGCTTGGATGGTCGCCCCTCCCTCTCAAAAACGACTGGAACACATGACATGGGTCTTGGAGGGTCGCTCCTCCCCTCCAGCTACGGGAACCTATACGGTCTTGGAGGGTCGCCCTGCCTCTCACAACTCTGGAAACATGAATGTCTTGATGGTCGTCCTGCCTCTCACAACTACGGGAAACGATACATGGTCTTGGGATGGTCGCTCCTGCCTCTCACAACTACTGGAACACTATGACAGGGTCTTGGGGGTCGCTCCTGCTCTCACAACTACTGAACAGTATACATGGTTTTTTGGAGGGTCGCTCCTGCCTCTCAAAACTACGGGAACAGTATGACATGGTCGGGATGGTCGCTCCTCCCCTTCAAAACTACGGAACACTATGAAGGGTTTGGAGGGTTTCGCTCCTCCCCTTTCACAACTACGGGACATTTAAATGGTCTTGGATGGTCGTCCGCCCTCACAACTACTGGAACACTATGACATCCCCTTGGATGGTGCTCCGCTTCTCACAACTCCTAACCCCTATGAAGGCCGGGTGGTTTTTCCCTGCCTCCCAACTACTGAACACTAAAAATTTTTCTTGGATGCACTGGAATAGACGGAACCCAATGTAGTATACACCACTTTGTTAAGAGCCATCGACATGTACATCATGGTGTAATTCAGTGCACGAAATGCGTGCAAAGGAATATACTGGAAAATTGGAGAGGATTTTAACTACTAAACCACAGAATGCAAACGAATGGCACCAAATTAAGTCAAGGGCGCCACAATGAAAAGTTTGTTCCTCAAGGCACTATACTCGCCCCCACCTGTTTCTGCCTTCATATTTGCATGACTCTCATCTACGAGGACACTGTAAATATACAATGAACTATATGACTCAATCTTCCAATGCCTCAGAAACAATAATCAATTCTTCGTATGAAAAAATGAAATATAAAGCTTAGAACAGAGTATAAAACTAATCTGAAGCATTAATGAAGAGATAAATAAGCGCTAAGGACATTAACGCTACAGAGGACTCTCACTTCAGGATCACACACGTGCACTATCACACTCGGAAGATAGAAATGATTAGGATGGATCAATGAGACCCTTTAAAAACAATAGATGCCAATGCCAATATTGAACCACGTAAAGTCACTTTATTCAGAAAGGTGAAATTAATAGATCTGGAGAATGTACATGAACTTCCATTAGTATTATGTTCAGTCAAGCACCTACTAATACTGATGGAATCTATTTGAGAAAACCCTGACTTGTACTCCTGGTGTCTAGCGAGCAAGAAATCTCAATAAATTTTCTTAGTAATCCTAGAGGGAATGCTTCCCAGTCTGACACTCAGAAATTCACAGCTCTCTCATCGTCTTCTGCACTCTCTCTCTCTCTATTTCTCTTTACACTCCTTCCTCAACCATCATTTCTCATCAAAATTTATCATACATTCCAACAACTCGTTCCCACTCTCCCCCCTTTTCGTCCCTCGTTTCTTCCCTCATCCTGCCCTTCCTGACCTGTACGTTACGCATATACGCACTTAACGCACGCACGACACAACCACGTCAGTGAATGACCAAAAATGAATAAATTACTCCAAATACGCCAGCGTAACGATGCTTTAAGAACTTATGGAAGAGATAAATAGGGAAGGGAATGATGGAGGAGGGACAAGGAAAAGGTACATAGAGGGAAGAAGAGAAGAGAGGAAGAGAGAACTAAACAAGAGAAGTGAGATCTGTTAAAGAAATGAAAGGAGAAATTGAGATGAGACAGTACAGAGAATAGTATGATAGAGTAGATAATACTGGGAATTGAAACCTTGGTGACCCTGGAGTAGAGTCTGGCGTTTAAATTAAAAGGAACCTAGTAGGAAGGGTAGTGAATCGAAAAAAGGCATTCCACCCCGCCAATGACCCCTCTGAATAGGTATACTTTAAACCCCCTTACCATACATTACATCTCATTCACCCTGTTTCGTAATTTCTTCTGACCCCATGACCATCGCAACCAGTTAAACGACCTCGTGTAGTAAGATCGTAAAATTAAACCTCCATTACACCACAACCAGCCATAACGAACCTGTGTAGATAGAATAGCTTTAAAACCCCTATAAAACCACCAGCATAACGACACCTCGTGTAGTAGAAGTCTTTAAACCCCAATAACCAACCAACCAGCATAACACCTCGGTGTAGTAGATAGTCATAAACCCCATTAACAACCAACCAGTATAACGACCCTGGCGTTTAGTAAAGAGAGCTTTAAACCCCATAAACCAACCAACAGATAACGACGCCTGAGTAGTGTAGGATAGTTATTAAACCATTACTAACAACAACCAGTCGACTGCAACCATGACCCTCGTGTAGTAGATAGTCTTTAAACCCCATTAACCAACCCAACCGTCATAACGACCCTCGTGTAGTAGAATAGTCTTAAACCCCATTAACCAACCAACCAGCCATAACGACCCTCGTGTAGTAGAGAGTCTTTAAACCCCTATTAACCAACCAACCAGTCATAACGACGCTCGTGTAGTAGATAGTCTTTAAACCCCCATTAACCAACCAACCAGCCATAACGACCCTCGTGTAGTAGATAGTCTTTAAACCCCTATTAACCAATCAACCAGTCATAACGACCCTCGTGTAGTAGATAGTCTTTAAACCCCTATTAACCAATCCAACCAGTCATAACGACCCTCGTGTAGTAGATAGTCTTTAAACCCCTATTAACCAATCAACCAGTCATAACGACCCTCGTGTAGTAGATAGTCTTTAAACCCCCATTAACCAACCAACCAGCCATAACGACCCTCGTGCACTAGATACTTAAACTCTCAGTTACCAACACACCAGTTCTGATAATTCTGGACTTCGCTGATAGAGTCGTAAACCATTAAATCCAACACAGAATTAAACGGACCTCGTAATAAGTAGTTTGTATCTATTACTGCTAATAAAGCATAGCTCTTATATAATATTTTAAACCTTAACAATACTCATATATATACTCTGTTTAATTATACTATTTATATAACTCTATTAATATTATCTAATATTAACTGATTAGTAGTACTTAATATATTCCATTATAATCCAACTATTACACCTTAATATAATTCACATATTATTACACGTCATCTATTACTCTAGATTATATTAGTAACAACATTTTATTAAACCCACGATATTACGTATCTATTATTATACTTATAAGTTACATTATTTTTTACTTATTATAATTGACTATTATATTATTATTATTATTATTATTATTATTATTTGTATTAACATCGATATGAGAAAGCACTTTTCTATTGCATTTTTTATTATTAGTCATATAAGACTATATCAGTATTATAACTTCATAAGTTATAAGAATGTATAGGTTTATTATCAGTAAAAGTATTTTGAAAGATGTGATCCGATGTCAGTTAAAGTACATTATATATTGTTATTCACGAGTCGGAATTCTTGGGAAATCCGTTTTTCCTTAGTAAGTTTAACCCGCTTGTTAAGCCGTATTTGACCGGTTGTGAGATTTGTGAGAGAGAGAGAGAGAGGAGAAGAGAACAGAGAAGATGAGAGAGAGAGAGAGAGTAGTTAGAGAGAGAGAGTGAGAGAGAGGAGAGAGAGAGTAAGAAATAAGTTAGCAAGGGCAGGGATAGCTGGTCAAGTAGAAACGCTGTTAAGCGTAGACACGGTAAGATAGACAGTGGTAAGATAGACAGCTGTAACAAGACAGCGGTAAGATGACAGCTGGTAAGATAGACAGCTGGTAAGATAGAAACGAGTAAGATAGAGCAGCTGTAGATAGACACTGGTAAGATAGACAGATGGTAAGATAGACAGCAGGTAAGATAGACAGCTGGTAACACACACAGCTGGTAAGATAGACAGCTGGTAAGATAGACAGCTGGTAACACAGACAGCTGGTAACACAGACACTGTGTCGTAAGATAGACAGCTGGCAAGATAGACAGCTGGTAACACAGACAGCTGGTAACACAGACAGCTGGTAAGATAGACAGCTGGTAAGATAGACAGCTGGTAACACAGACAGCTGGTAACACAGACAGCTGGTAACACAGACAGCTGGTAAGATAGACAGCTGGTAAGATAGACAGCTGGTAACACAGATAGCTGGTAACACAGACAGCTGGTAACACAGACAGCTGGTAAGATAGACAGCTGGTAAGATAGACAGCTGGTAACACAGACAGCTGGTAACACAGACAGCTGGTAACACACACAGCTGGTAAGATAGACAGCTGGTAAGATAGACAGCTGGTAACACAGACAGCTGGTAACACAGACAGCTTGTAACACAGACAGCTGGTAAGATAGACAGCTGGTAAGATAGACAGCTGGTAAGATAGACAGCTGGTAACACAGACAGCTGGTAACACAGACAGTTGGTAACACAGACAGCTGGTAAGATAGACAGCTGGTAAGATAGACAGCTGGTAAGATAGACAGCTGGTAAGATAGACAGCTGGTAACACAGACAGCTGGCAACACAGACAGTTGGTAACACAGACAGCTGGTAAGATAGACAGCTGGTAAGATAGACAGATGGTAACACAGACAGCTGGTAACACAGACAGCTGGTAAGATAGACAGCTGGTAAGATAGACAGCTGGTAAGATAGACAGCTGGTAAGATAGACAGCTGGTAAGATAGACAGCTGGTAAGATAGACAGCTGGTAAGATAGACAGCTAGATAATAAGGTAAGACGTAATCCTAGAAAATAACAGATGGAGATAAGACTTAATTAACAAGAGAATATTGACCGGACCACAAAAATAACAACACTTACTGTATAATAGATATTATATAAATATATATATAATATAACTATATATATATATATAATATATAAATATATTTATAATAAATATATAGATATATATATATATATAAATATTATATAATATTATATAATACATCATAAGAGGACTATTTAAGCCACTCTACTTGGCTTGGCTTCCTTCAGTTATCCTAGGTTAATAACCCAGTGGATTTTATATCCACCACCAGTATCACTACCACCACTACCACTCATACAACCACATACACCACCACTACCACCACTACCACCACCCACTACCACTAATAACCACCACTACCACCACTACACCACTACACCACTACTCACCATCTACTACCATTACCACCACCAGTACCACCACTACCACCACTAACCACCACTACAACCACCACACTACCACCACTACCACCACTACCACACCACTACCACCACTACCACCACTACTACCATTACCTCACCACCGTATACCACCACTACCACCACTACAACAACACTACCACCACTACCACCAACACTACCACCACTACACCAACACTACCACCACTACACCACTACCACCAACACTACCACCACTACCCACCAACACTACCACCACTACCACCACTACCACCACTACCACCAACACTACCACCACTACCACCAGCACTCCCACCACACTACCACCACTACCACCACATTACCACCACTACCACCCCCACTACCACCACTACCACCAACACTACCACCACTACCACCAACACTACCACCACTACCACCACACTACCACCACTACCACCAACACTACCACCAACACTACCACCACTACCACCAACTCTACCACCGCTACCACCAACACAACCACCACTACCACCACACTACCATCCACTACCACCAACACTACCACCACTACCACCACTACCATCACTACCACCACTACTACCACTACCACCACCAGTACCACCACTACCACCACTACCACCACTACCACCACTACCACCACTACCACCACTACCACCACTACAACAACACTACCACCACTACCACCACTACCACCAACACTACCACCACTACCACCAACACTACACCACTACCACCAACACTACCACCACTACCACCAACACTACCACACTACCACCACTACCACCACTACCACCCAACACTACCACCACACCACCAACACTACCCACCACTACCACCACTACCACCACTACCACCAACATACCACCACTACCACCAGCACTACCACCAACACTACCACCACTACCACCAACATTACCACCACTAACCACCCCCACTACCACCACTACCACCAACACTACCACCACTACCACCAACACTACCACCACTACCACCAACACTACCACCACTACCACAAACACTCCACCAACACTACCACCACTACCACCAACCTCTACCACCGCTACCACCAACACAACCACCACTACCACCAACACTACCACCACTACCACCAACACTACCACCACTACCACCACTACCATCACTACCACCACTACTAAAACCCACTACCACCACCACTACCACCACTACCACCACTACCACCACTACCACCACTACCACCACTACACCACTACAACCAACACTACCACCACTACCACCACTACCACCAACACTACCACCACTACCACCAACACTACCACCACTACCAACAACACTAGCACCACTACCACCACTACCACCACTACCACCAACACTACCACCACTACCACCAACACTCTCACCAACACTACACCACTACCACCAACATTACCACCACTACCACCACCACTACCACCACTACCACCACTACCACCACTACCACCACTACCACCACTACCACCACTACCACCAACACTACCCACCACTATCACCAACACTACCACCAACACTACCACCACTACCACCAACACTACCATAACTACCACCAACACTACCACCACTACCACCAACACTACCACCAACACTACCACCACTACCGCCAATACCACCAACACTACCACCACTACCACCAAACACTACCACCGCTACCACCAACACTACCACCACTACCACCAACACTACCACCACTACCACCAACACTACCACCAACACTACCACCACTACGACCAACATTACCACCACTACCACCACCACTACCACCACTACCACCACTACCACCACTACCACCAACACTACCACCACTACCACCAATACTACCACCACTACCACCAACACTGCCACCACTACCACCAACACTGCCACCACTACCACCAACACTACCACCAACACTACCAGCAACACTACCACCACTACCACCAACACTACCACCAACACTACCACCACTACCACACACTACCAGCAACACTACCACCACTACCACCAACACTACCACCACTACCACCACATTCTACCAGTAAATTCCAATATTCTATCAGTAGAGTGGCAGTGTACAAGAGAGCAAGTCCCCGTAAAGTGAGTCTGATCTAAGTACGTCTGCTTATGTACGCAGCCACACACGTGCAATGATGTGCACAGACTTGCAAAACGTACACAGACGTGCGCAGACGTGCCTAGACGTTCACAATCGTGCCCAGACGTGCATAGATAGACGTGTCCAGATGTGTACAGACATCCATAGACGTGCCCAGACGTGCCCAGATTTTCACAGTCGTGCCCAGACTTGCCCAGACGTGCATAGACGTGTCCAGATGTGCACTGACATCCCTAGACGAGCCCAGACGAGCCCAGACCTACACAGTCTTGCCCAGACGTGCCCAGAGGTGCACAGACGTGCACTTACGTGACGAAAAGTGTCCAGTTCCTCCTGGGCACGTTCCTTCATTAGACAGAGAAGCATAAGGCATGTTATTATCCTGACTAGTGCCCTGGGTATGTTTCCTCCCTTATCCTCTCCCTGCCTCCTCCCTTACCCTTATCCTCTCCCTGCCTCCTCCCTTACCCTTATCCTCTCCCTGCCTCTTCCCTTATCCTTATCCTGTCTCCGTCTCCTCTCTTATTCTATCCTCTCCTCTCCTCGCCTCCTCTTTACTCCCCTCTCTTTTTTTGCTCCCCTCTTCCTCTTCCCTTCCTTCCGGTTTCCTACCATTTCCTTTCACGTGCTTTTCTTTCTCCCTCTATCATCTCTTTCTTCTCTTTACCTCTCCCCCCTTCTCCATAGTGAGTTGATAGACACAGATATCCTTTACAAATACACGTACACACAGACACACACAGACACACACACACACACACACACACACACACACACACACACACACACACACACACACACACAGACACACACACACACCACACAACACACACCTTGTTGTTAGTGACTGTGGGACGACCCCTGTGCCAGGCTCTCTCTCCATGTTATTATTAATAGTATTAGTAGTAGTTATAGCAGTAGTAACACTAGTTGTAGTAGCAGTAGTAGTAGAAATAGTAGTAATAGTAGTAGTATAGAGTAGTAGTAGTAGTAGTATAGTAGTAGTAATAGTAGCAGTTAATAGTAGTAGTAATAGTAGCATAGTAGTTAGTAGTATAGTAGCAGTAGTAGTAGTAGTAATTAGCCGTAGTATAGTAGTAGTATAGTAGTAATAGTAGCAGTAATAGTAGTAGTAATAGTAGCAGTAGTAGTAGTAGTAATAGTAGCAGTAGTAGTAGTAGTAATAGTAGCAGTGGTAGTAGTAGTAGTAGTAGTAGTAATAATAGTAGCAGTGGTAGTAGTAGTAGTACAAAGTAGTAGTAAGTAGTAATAGTAGCAGTGGTAGATATGTAGTAGTAATATAAGTAGCAGTAGTATGTAGTAGCGTAGTAGTAGTAGTAGTAGCAGTAGTAGTACTAGTAGTAGTGTAGTAGTAGTAATAGTACAGTATAGAGTAGAGTAGTAGTAGTAGTAGTAGTAGTAGTAGCGTGTAGTATGTAGTAGAAGTAGTAGTATAGTAGTATAGTAGTAGTACAGTAGTAGTAGTAGTAGTAGTAGTAGTAGTAGTAGTAGTAGTATAGTAGCAGTAGTAGTAGTAGTAGTAGCAGTAGTAGTAGTAGTAGTAGTAGTAGTAGTAGTAGTAGTAGTAGTAGTAATAGTAGCAGTATTAAGAGTAATAATGTTTTTATGTTCTCTCTCTACCTCATTATTTACTCCATTCCTCCTTCCATCTCCCTTCCCTCCTTCCCCCTCTCCCTCCCCCACTCCCCTCCCTCCCTCCCTCCCCCACAAGTGTGGGGGAGACACCCAAACTGAAATACCAACACACTTCATTAAGGTTACCTTGGCAAGCCTTTAATGGCCCGCTTACATGAGAAATGGCCTTAGGCTCATGAAGACCCTTGTTGTAAGGGTCTTCATGGCCCTGTGTTACCTCTACTCTGCTGCGGAGAGGAGGAGGAAGACGATGAAGAAAAAGAAGAATTAGAAGAATAATAAGAAGAAAGAAGACAAGAAAATGAGAAAATGGGTAAGGGGAAAGACAAGGAAAATTATCTCTCTTTCTCTCTCTCTCTCTCTCTCTCTCTCTCTCTCTCTCTCTCTCTCTCTCTCTCTCTCTCTCTCTCTCTCTCTGTCTCTCTCTGTCTCTCTCTGTCTCTCTCTCTCTGTCTCTCTCCTCTCTCTCTCTCTCTCTCTCTTCTCATCTCTCTCTCTCTCTCTGTCTCTCTCTGCCCTCTGTCTCTCTCTGTCTCTCTCTGTCCTCTCTCTCGTCTCTCTCCTCTCCTCCCTCTCCTCTCTCTCTCTCTCTCTGTCTCTCCTCCACTCTCTCTCTTCTCTCTCTCTCTCACTTCTCTCACTCCCGAGGTATGTGATGCTGGAACATCATGGGTCCGAGTTGTCCACAATAAGACAGCGCCGGGCCTTCTCTCATACACTCCTAAATTCAAGTCTAAGGGCGGTGAGGTCCCTCCCTCCCTTCTTCTATCTCCCTTCCATCAACTCTCCCAGCTCCCATTCCATCATCCCTCCTTCCCTCCTTTCTAGAAGTGCACTCCAAGGATCGTGAGGCCGATTTTCTTGCACAATGTCCAACTTGGTTGTTACCAGGCTAGTCCTAGTATGTGTTCCTAGCAATGTATAGCAGTCTACAGGTCTACTGAAGTCTACAGGTCTACTGCAGTCTACAGGTCTACTGCAGTCTACAGGTCTATTGCGTCTACAGATCTAGAGCAGTCTAGAATTCTACCTTTAATATAATTTTGATGAGGTTCGAGAGTCTCACTACTGTCGGAGCACGGCCATGGGTCAGGCTCGTCTGGTGCTAGCCTGGTTAACTAGGCTGTTGCTGCTGGAGGCCCGCTGCCCCACATATCTATCACAGCCTGTTTGATCTGGCACATGGTGAAGATACTTGTTCAGTTTCCCTTGAATACTTCTACACTTGTTCCAGCTGTGTTTTTGATGCCTTTTGGTAAAATGTTGAATAATTCGAGACCACGAATGTTGATACACTGTTCTCTTATTGTGCCCACCACACCCCTGCTTTTCATAGGGTTTATTTTATACTTCCTCCCATATCTCTCACTCCAGTATATTGTTATGGCAGTGTGCAGATTTGGGACCAAGCCCTCGAGTACTTTCCAGGTATATATTATCACGTATCTCTCTCTCTCTCCTCCGCACCACTGAGTACATATTTAGAACTCTGAGACGTTCTCAGTAATTTAAATGCTTTATTTGCACTAGAGAGCCGTTAACGATCTCTGTATCTCTTCCAGGTCTGATGTCTCTACTGCCCTGAACGGAGCCGTCAACACTGAACATAATCTAAACGAGAGAACACAAGCAATTTACCATTGCCACTATGTAGCTATCACACAGAATGGTAAAGTAGCATGTAGGTAAATTATTGAATTTTGCTAAAAAAGTAAATTCTTGGAAGACAGACGAGAGATACCGGTTTGGTACCAGTCCCCTAGAGGGACTGGTACCAAACCTGCGTACTGAAATGTCTTCTTTCTCTTTCCATTTTTAGCTTCCCAGACTAGACAACTTTTATTTTCTTTATTTTCTACTCGAGGATTATACACCTCATCCTCCGGCTGTTTCTAATTGTCCTCCTCTAAAATGCTGCACTTTCTTCTGTTGCTGCTGCTGTTGCTGCTGCTGTTGCTGCTGCTGTTGCTGCTGCTGCTTCAGGAATCGAGTTGTTCATCTTTTTGCTGGTCCATGCTAGGCAGGTCTGGCCATGGTCCTCGAAGTTATGGTCAAAGAAGCCGTGGTCCCAGAAACCATGGTCTCCGAAGCCATGGTCCCCCGAAGCCATGGTCCCCGAAGTCATGGTCCACGAAGCCATGGTCCCCGAAGTCATGATCACTGAAGCCATGGTCCCAGAAACCAAGGCTTACGAAGCCATGGTCCCAGAAACCAAGGCTTACGAAGCCATGGTCCCAGAAACCAAGGCTTACGAAGTCATGGTTCCAGAAACCAAGGCTTACGAAGCCATGGTCCCAGAAACCAAGGCTTACGAAGCCATGGTCCCAGAAACCAAGGCTTACGAAGCCATGGTCCCAATGGGTTTTTTCCAGCAATGGTTTGGAGCCAGGCCTGGTAAATAAATACCTCCACACCCCATTGACGTACGGCCTTAGAATACAACAACTGACGAGCATAGTATGTCCTGCAGAGTTAAACAAAAAAAAAAGAGGTCCTGACTAGCATGGAAATGTATGGCTCTTAAAGATCTTGGCGGGAGGAACGCGCACCGCCATTGGCTGCCTAGAAAAAGCGGAAATCGGCGTGATGATTGGTCCGGTGTGAACAACAACTCTCGTGCAGTAGACGATGTGCGGAATTTTCTCCATTTGCACGCTTTTTACCTTTTTTGGCAATACGGGCGTCACAGGTAATGGAATTATGGGAGGTGGCCGTAACGAGTTTGCGTTTGAGCCACCATGTTGTAGGTTGGAGATGAAAGTCAGGGGAAAACGTGATAATATGGAGGAAACTGGTGGGATGATCCTACTACTACTACGCTAGTCAGCCTTAATTCAAGTGTGGAGTCGGGGAAGATTCAGAGTGTTTGGGTTTTGTCACAGTGTTGGGTGCTTATCACAGTGTTTGGGTGTTTGTCACAGTGTTTGGGTTTGTCCAGTGTTTGTCACAGTGTTATGGTTTGTCACAGTGTTTGGTGTTTGTCGCAGTGTTGAGTGTTGTCACAGTGTTTGGGTGTTTGTCACAGTGTTTGGGGTGTTGTCACAGTGTTTGGGTGTTTGTCACAGTGTTTGGGCGTTTGTCACAGTGTTTGGGTGTTTGTCACAGTGTTTGAGTGTTTGTCACAGTGTTTGGGTGTTTGTCACAGTGTTTGGGTGTGTGTCACAGTGTTTGGGTGTTTGTCACAGTGTTTGGGTGTTTGTCACAGTGTTTGGAGGTTTGTCGCAGTGTTTGGAGTGTTTGTCAGTGTTGGGTGTTTGTGCAGTGTTTGGGTGTTTGTCACAGTGTTTGAGGGTGGTATGTCGAGTGTTTGAAGTGTTTGTCACAGTGTTTGGGTGTTTGTCAGAGTGTTAGGAGGGTTTGTCACAGTGTTTGGGTGTTTGTCGCAGTGATTTGAGTGTTTGTCGACAGTGTTTGGGGTTTGTCGACGTGTTTGTCAGTGGGTGTTGTCACAGTGTTTGTCAAGGTGTTTGCACAGTGTGTACACATGGGGGTTGCACAGTGTTTGGGCGTTGTCACAGTGTTTGGTGTTGCACAGTGTTTGCCAAGTGTTTGGGCGTTTGTCACAGGTTTGTGGTTTGTCAAGGTTTGTACAAGTAGGGTGTTTTGCAGAGTTTGTCACAGTGGGTGTTTGTCATAGTGGGTTTGTACAGTGATTTGGCGTTTAGATCACAGGTATGAGCGTTTGTCAAGTGGTAGACAGGATTTGACAGTGTGGGTGTTTGTCACAGTGTTTGCACAGGGGTGTTGGTAGAGTTTTGTCACAGTGTTTGGGTGTTTGCAGAGTGTTTGTCACAGTGTTATGAGTCACAGTGTTTGTACAATGTCTGGGTGTTTGTCACAGGTTTGTCACAGTGGGAGTTTGTACAGTGTTTGGTTGTCACAGTGTTTGTCACAGTGTTTGTCATAGTTTCGGGTGTTTGTCACAGTGTTTGTCAGAGTGGGTGTTTCACAGTGTTTGAGAGCGTTTGTCACAGTGTCTGGGTGTAAGTGTTTGTCACAGTGTCTGGGTGTTGTCACAGTGTTTGTCAACAGTGTGGGTGTTGTCAGAGTTGCACAGTGGGTGTTTGTCACAGTGTTTGAGCGTTTGTCAAAGTGTCTGAGGTGTTGTCACAGTGTTTGTCACAGAGTCGGGGTTTGTCAGCAGGTTTGTCACAGTGGGTGTTTGTGCAACAGTGTTTGAGCGTTTGTCACAGTGTCTGGGTGTTTGTCACAGTGTTTGTCACAGTGTTTGTCACAGTGTTTGTCACAGTGTCTGGGTGTTTGTCACAGTGTTTGTCACAGTGGGTGTTTGTCACAGTGTTTGAGCGTTTGTCACAGTGTCTGGGTGTTTGTCACAGTGTTTGTCACAGTGTCTGGGTGTTTGTCACAGTGTTTGTCACAGTGGGTGTTTGTCACAGTGTTTGAGCGTTTGTCACAGTGTCTGGGTGTTTGTCACAGTGTTTGTCACAGTGTTTGTCACAGTGTTTGTCACGGTGTTTGTCACAGTGGTCTGGGTGTTTGTCACGGTTGTCAACAGTGGGGTTTGTCACAGTGTTTGACGTTTGTCAGAGGTTAGTCACAGTGGATTTGTCACAGTGGTTTGTCACAGTGTTTGATCACAGTGGGTGTTTGTACAGTGTGGGTGATGTCACAGTGTTTGTCACAGGTTTGCACAGGGTTTGTCACAGTGTTTGCCACAGTGGGTGGTTTGTCACAGTGTTCAGGGTGCTTTTGCAGTGTTTGGGATTTCAGATAGGTGTTTTCAGAGTAGTGTTTTTACAGGTTCAGGGGTTTTAGTGGGCTGGAAATGGAGAAAAGAGAGAGAGAGAGAGAGAGAGAAGAGAGAGAGGAGAGAGAGAGAGAGAGAGAGGGGAGAGGAGAGAGAGAAGGAGAGAGAGAGAAGAGAGAAGAGAGAGAGAGAGGAGAGGAGAGAGAGAGAGAGAGAGAGAGGAAGAGAGAAGAGAGAGAGAGAGAGAGGAGAGGAAAATAAGAAAGACGAGAAAGAGAAGAAAAAAGAAAAAAGAAAGAGTAACAAGGAGAACAAAATAAAAGAAGGGAACAGCAACACAAAGAGTCAACAAACCGGAGTTAATATGCACAAAGAATTGGAAGGGTTTTAAGTCGATAGAGTAGTGCATTCTTGAGTTATGGGCCGAAGAAAAACGAAAAATTTGAGGAAAAAACAAAGGAAAAAAACATTGACAACCAGTTAAAGTTTCCCCTCAAGGTTACCTAAAAATAATTATAATATTATAATAATAATTATATATTATAATAATTATAATAATGATTATAATAATTATAATAATAATAATAATAATAATAATAATATAATAATAATAATATACAACAACAATAAAAATAATTAATAATAATAATAATAATAATAATAATAATAATATAATAATAATAATAATAAAAATAAAAAACAACAATAAAAATAATAATAATATAATAATAATAATAATAATAATAATAATAACAATAATAATAATAACAATAATAAAATAATAATAACAATTAAAAATTAATAATAATAATAATAATAATAATAATAATAATAATAATAATAATAATAATAATAATATCAAAGAGGTAAGAGTAATACACACACTGGGCTTAATACATAAAATAAGATACCGTAAAAAGTTTAGTTTAAAACTCTGTAAATTCATGTAACTTTGTAAAAAGCCTCTCTCATACACTGTAAAATAAAGGAGGAGGAGGAAGAGGAGGAGAGAATGGAGGAAAGAGAGGAAAGAGGAGAAATGGAGGAGGAGTATATGGACAACGAGAGATGAGAGAGGAAGTATAATAACTACCAAATAGGCGAAGCAATAGATGAAGGATGGAAGGGATGGTCTTGGATTTAAAAAAGATATAAGAATATGAGAATGGGAACTGTTTGAGTGTTAGGCAGGCCAAGAGCTAAAAACCTGACTCGCCCCATCCCCAGAAGGTGAGGTCAGCCTGTGATGATGTATGTTACCTAACCACACTCAGAAATACTTTAATACACTACAGCTTTCAAGACACTCTACAGTCTTAATAGACACATACAGTCTAAAAAGACATACTACAGTCTTAATAGACACATACAGTCTACAAGACACACTACAGTTTAATAGACACAACTACAGTATTACATACACTCTACAGTCTTAATAGACACACTACAGTCTTAACAAGACACTCAACATCTTAATAGACACATACAGCTTACAAGACACACTAAAGTCTTAATAGACAACTACAGTCTTACAAGACACTTACAGTCTTAATAAAACTACAGTCTATACAAGACAACCTACAGTCTTAATAGACACACTACGGTCTTACAAGACATCTAATCTTAAAAAGCACACTACAGTCTTACAAAACTCTACAGTCTTAATAGACACACTACGGTCTTACAAGACACACTACAGTCTTTCAAGACACACTACAGTCTTACAAGGCACACTACAGTCTTAATAGACACACTACGGTCTTACAAGACACACTACATGTCTTTCAAGACACACTACAAACCATACAAGGCACATACAGTCTTAATAGACACGCTACAGTCTTTTAATACACTCTCACTATGACTTGTGAGTGATGTACACCACTGCTGCCATACCATATACCACAGTCATGATATACTGCACCAAATATACACCACAGTAGTTGCAAATAAGTCACTGGAAAATAAGTCACATTGACTTTACAGTAACATGACAGATAACTCTATCCTTCAGTTTCCCTTGTCAGTCAGGAGCACACCCATGTGTTTCACTTTGAAGGATCCAGCTTTACAAAGGTGCATTCAATATTTCACCAGTTCAGAGGACCCCAGTGGAAATAAGATACTTTGATTTTTTTGGGGTTATTCTAGATAATTTACACACATGTTACCATATATGATAATTTGTGTAACTGTATTTATGTGTACGTAAATAAAATTACTGGTGGCCTGGTGGCTAAAGTTCCCGCTTCACACACGGAGGGCCCGGGTTCGATTCCCGGCGGGTGGAAACATTTCGACAAGTTTCCTTACACCTGATTGTCCTGTTCACCTAGCAGCAAATAGGTACCTGGGTGTTAGTCGACTGGTGTGGGTCGCATCCTGGGGGACAAGATTAAGGACCCCAATGGAAATAAGTTAGACAGTCCTCGATGACGCACTGACTTTCTTGGGTTATCCTGGGTGGCTAACCCTCCGGGGTTAAAAATCCGAACGAAATCTTATCTTATCTTATCTTATCTTAGCGCCTTTATGTTGAGTCTGGTGAGACTGTTGGGCCTCCGTCGTCAGGAGCTCGACTTGCCCTGCCTGTTGTACGGTTTTTCATACTCCTGATATTCCCTGGCTTCTGTTGTGGTCTTTGTGGAGGGTAGAAGAGGAAAGGGGACCCTTTTTCTGGTCATACTCAGCTTCCTGTGCAGTTTGGCATTGGTCGCAGACCACTCTGCTGGACTCTGGCCTCCACGAGTCTGCAGTGAGAGAGGTTGGCCTTCCTGCCCTCCCTGTATGGTGTCTGAGGTAGGTCTTTGTCAGCAGTGGATTGGGGACCCTTAAGTGTCGACCCCCATTGATGACCTTGGATAATTTCTTGAAGCATGATTCGATTCATGCTTCAAGGATGAAGGTCTTGAGTGACGGGTGTTAAGAGTGAGGGTGGTGTTGGCTGTGACGGTGAGGACTCTACTGTGCACGGTTACCAAGTGAATACTGTGTTCAGTGCTCTTGTTCTCATACCGGTGTCCCATGGCCTGTACACCGTGACACCTGATACAGAGGATAATAATTTTGTTCCTTTAAAACACCTGTTAGCTTTTATGTTTAAAACACCCGGTATCTTATTTTCTTAAAACACCTGCTAACTTATTTCATTAATAAGGCATCCTGATAGATCATTCAGGTTATCATACTGTCTATCAGTATATTCTGACTCTTGTTTACAATTTGCATATGGCTAAAAGTTTGGAAAGGCGGAGGAAAGAGTGTGGAGGAAGAAAACAGTCGGGTGTCAGGTGTCAAGAGGAGTGCCAAGTGACACCCCAGGTAATGGGTGTCAGGTATCAGCTGCATGGGAGTGCTTGTTGACATTAGTATCAGATGTCTTGCTTCGGCACTAGGCCGGGGGGGCGTTGACCCCCGGAAGACCCTCCAGGTAGACCCCAGGTAACACTTGCAACAGGAGGTACGCCATCCTGGGACTGGCTTGAAGACTGTGCAACACGTCAGGCAACATCGCTAGGCTGAGGAGCGGAACGGGGCAACCTTGTCGTCTGGAACGGTGAAGCAAAGTAGTCGTCAGAGGGTAGTTACTTACTGTAGTGTTCACTCAACCTGGGACACGACCTGCTGGTGGTGGTAAGTGAGGAGTCGTGGGAACTGGGCAGACTGGATCACGAGTGCAGACTCTGCAACACTACAGGAGAGCACACTATTCTGATTGTGTTGCAGCAGGGTAGTCACGACCTGTGAGTCGTAAGGACGACTCAGACAACAACTGTGTGTGTGGGAGTCGTAGTCAGGGGCTGATTTACTATGAAACTAATGAACCTTAATCTTCAGGGCCCCTAATCCCTTGGGCCCCTGAAGCTACTTCAGTCCATATTGTTTACAAATTTTTGGGTCTAGTGTAACAAAAGATTTTTTTTTTAAATATTAATATTAATAATATCGTGAATCCAATCCAAAATAACAGTTAAAATAAAAATTTAAAGGTTATTATAGTATCATGAAGGCCTAGCTGTTGTAGGCCTAGCTGTTGTAGGCCTAGCTGTTGTAGGCCTAGCTGTTGTGGCCCTAGCTGTTGTAGGCCTAGTGTTTTTAGGCCTAGCTGTTGAAAGGGCCCAGCTGTTGTGGCCTAGCCCGTTGTAGGCCTAGCTGTTGTAGGCATAGCTGTTTGTAGGCCTAAACTGTTGTAGGCCACTGTTAGCTGTTGTAGGCCCAAGCTGTTTGGTCTTTTGCCCTAGCTGTTGTAGGCCTAGACCTGTTGTAGCCCTAGCTGTTGTAGGCCTAGCTGTTGTAGCCTAGCTGTTTGTAGCCCTTTTGGCTGGTTGTAGGCCTAGCTGTTGTAGGCCTAGCTGTTGTGGCCCTAGCTGTTGTAGGCCTAGCTGTTGTAGGCATAGCTGTTGTAGCCCTAGCTTTTGTAGGCCTAGCTGTTGTAGGCCTAGCTGTTGTAGGCCTAGCTGTTGTGCCCCTAGCTGTTGTAGGCCTAGCTGTTGTAGGCATAGCTGTTGTAGCCCTAGCTGTTGTAGGCCTAGCTGTTGTAGGCCTAGCTGATGTAGATATAGCTGTTGTAGGCCTAGCTGTTGTAGGCCTAGCTGTTGTAGACCTAGCTGTTGTAGACCTATCTGTTGTAGGCCTAGCTGTTGTAGCCCTAGCTGTTGTAGGCCTAGCAGTTGTAGGCCTAGCAGTTGTAGGCCTAGCTGTTGTAGGCCTAGCTGTTGTAGACCCAGCTGTTGTAGGCCTAGCTGTTGTAGACCCAGCTGTTGTAGGCCTAGCCATAACAGTTTAAGCTTCAGGGGCTCCATAACAGTTCAAGCTTCAGGGACACCATAACAGTTTAAGCTTCAGGGACTCCATAACAGTCCAAGCTTCAGGGACACCATAACAGTTCAAGCTTCAGGGACATCATAACAGTTCAAGCTTCAGGGACACCATAACAGTTTAAGCTTCAGGGGCTCCATAACAGTTCAAGCTTCAGGGACACCATAACAGTCCAAGCTTCAGGGACACCATAACAGTTTAAGCTTCAGGGACACCATAACGTTTAAGCTTCAGGGGCTCCATAACAGTTCAAGCTTCAGGGACACCATAACAGTCCAAGCTTCAGGGACACCATAACAGTTCAAGCTTCAGGGACACCATAACAGTTTAAGCTTCAGGGGCTCCATAACAGTTCAAGCTTCAGGGACACCATAACAGTCCAAGCTTCAGGGACATCATAACAGTTCAAGCCTCAGGGGCTCCATAACAGTTTAAGCTTCAGTGACACCATAACAATCCAAACTTCAGGGACATCATGACAGTTCAAGCTTCAGGGGCTCCATAACAGTTCAAGCTTCAGGGACTCCATAACAATTCAAGCTTCAGGGATTCCACAAGAGCTCAAGCTTCAGGGACCCCAACAGTCAATTCAGGGACTATAAACAGTCAAGTTCAGGGACCCATACGTTAAACTTCAGGGCTCCATAACAGTTCAAGCTTCAGGGACCCATAACGTCCAAGCTTCAGGGGGCACCATAACAGTTTCCCAAACTTCAGGGACATCCATAAAAGTTTAAGCTTCAGGGGCTCCAAACAGTTCAAGCTTCAGGGACACCATAACGAGGTCCAGTTCCGGGGACATCCAACCCGTGCAAGCCTTTCCCCGGTGGCCTCATAACAGTTTAAGCGGGCAGTGAGACACAAAGCAATCCCAACTTAGGGAATCTGCCCGTTTCAAGCCAGGGGTTATTTCATTCCCCAAGCTTATGGGACCCTAAAAACAAATTTGGGCCCCACACAAGTTTCCTTAGGGACCAAAGGCGCCCCATACTTTTAAGGGGATGATCAGTCCTGCTTCATGCTCCATTTTCTTTTAAGGATTCAGGGACCTTCCATAAGATTTCAAGTGTAGATATAATCTCCGCTTCCAAGGACTATAAAGGTCCAAGCGTTCCCATAAAAGGTGCTTGGGACAAACATTCGCTCAGGGACTACATCTAGACTGGATTTTTCCCTGGAGGTTATTTACGGGGATCAACGCCCCGCGGCCCCGGTCCTTTGACCAGGCCTCCGATGGATCAGGGCCTGATCAATAGGCTGTTACTTTTTCTGGCCGCACGCACAGCCCGACGTACGAGCCACAGCCCGGCTGATCCGGCACATGACTTTAGGTATCTGTCCAGCTCTCTCTTGAAGGCAGCCAGGGGTTTATTGGCAATTCCCCTAATGCTTGATGGGAGGCTGTTGAACAGTTTTGGGCCCCGGACACTTATGGTGTTTTCTCTTAGTGTACCAATGGCGCCCCTACTTTTTATTGGCGGCATTTTGCATCGCCTGCCAGTCTTTTACTTTCGTAGGAGTGATTTCTTGTGTGCAGATTTGGGACCATTTCTTCCAAGATTTTCAAGTGTAGATTATGATATATCTCTCCCTCCTGCGTTCCAACGAGTACAAGTCAAGTGCTTCCAAGCGTTCCCAGTAGTTAAGGTGCTTGACAGAAACTTATTACGTGCAGTAAAGGATCTCTGTACACTCTCTAGATCTGCGATTTCACCTGCTTTGTATGGAGATGTTAATGCTACAGCAGTATTCTAGCCTAGAGAGAACAAGTGATTTGAAAAGGATCATCATGGGCTTGGCATCTCTCGTTTTGAAAGTTTCTCATTATCCATCCTATCATTTCTTTGCACGTGCGATCGTGGCACTGTTGTGATCCTTGAAAGTGAGATCCTCAGACATTACTACTCCCAGGTCCCTTACATTATTTTTCCGCTCTATTGTATGGCCGGAGTCAGTAGTATACTCTGTTCTAGTTATTATCTCCTCCAGTTTTCCATAACGGAGTAGTTGGAATTTGTCCTCATTGAACATCATATTGTTTACCGTTGCCCACTGGAAAACTTTGTTTATATCTTCTTGGAGGTTAACCGCGTCCTCAGCAGATGACAGCCTCATGCAGATCCTAGTATCATCCGCAAAGGATGATACGGTGCTGTGGTGTATATCTCTGTTTATGTCATAACAGTCCAAGCTTCAGGGACTCATAACAGTCCAAGCTTCAGGGACATCATAACAGTTCAAGCTTCAGGGACTCCATAACAGTTCAAGCTTCGGGGACTCCATAACAGTTCAAGCTTCAGGGACTCCATAACAGCTTAAGCTTCAGGGACCCCATAACAGTCCAAGCTTCAGGGACCCCATAACAGTCCAAGGTTCAGGGCCACAACAATTTAGGTCCCACACTGGTGGTAGGAAGGGACGACTCAGAACAATAAGAGTCAGTGAGCACAGCATCTGACGACTCGTAGTCTGACTCCAGCACTGACTAGAGTCACCCTGGAGCGTGTTCCAGGGGTCAGCACCCCCGCGTAGTCTGACTCCAGCACTGACTAGAGTCACCCTGGAGCGTGTTCCAGGGGTCAGCACCCCTGCGTAGTCTGACTCCAGCACTGACTAGAGTCACCCTGGAGCGTATTCCAGGGGTCAGCGCCCCCGCGTAGTCTGATTCCAGCACTGACTAGAGTCACTCTGGAGCGTATTCCAGGGGTCAGCGCCCCCGCGTATTCTGATTCCAGCACTGACTAGAGTCACCCTGGAGCGTGTTGCAGGGGTCAGCACCCCCGCGTAGTCTGACTCCAGCACTGACTAGAGTCACCCTGGAGGGTGTTCCAGGGGTCAGCGCCCCTGCTACCCAGCCCTTGACCAGGGCATCCTCGTGGACAGGACCTCATCATCCACTGACGGTCTGTGTGTGTGTGTGTGTGTGTGTGTGTTGTGTGTGTGTGTGTGTACTCACCTAATTGCTGTTGCAGGGGTCGATTCATAGCTCCTGGACCCACCTCTTCACTGGTGTATGTGTGTGTGTTCGTCTTCTCAACACATCTCTGCTTTATCTAACTTCCTTCCATTATTTTTTATCTCATGCTCCCTTCCCTCCTCCCCCTCCCCATCCTTCTTTATTTATCCTCCATACCTCTTTTTCCATCTCTATTTCTCCCTCTTCATAAGATGGGTTCATTCATACCATATAATTGTCTCTTTTCCTTCCCTCCATCTTTCTCTCCTTCCCTCCCTCTTCTTCCCTCCCTCCTCTTCCCTCCCTCCTCTTCCCTCCCTCCTCTTCCCTCCCTCCTCTTCCCTAACTCCTCCCTCCCTCCCTCCACATGCCCTTTGCTTTCTCTTCATTCTCTCTTTTCCACTTCAACTAAAGAGAGAGAGAGTAGTCGTCCTTCCGTTTCTCTCTTCCTCCTTTTTCTCTTACCTACTTCTTTTTTTCCTTTCTCCCCTTCTCCTTTTTCTCTCCCTTCTCTCTCTCCTCTCTCTCCCTCCCTCTTCTCCCCTCTCTCTTCCCTTTTTCCCCTTCTTCTCTCCTTTTCCCTTTTTCCCTTTTCCTTTTTCTCTCTCCCCTCTTTTTCTCCTCTTCCTCTCTCCTCTCTCTCTCTCCTCTCTCTCTTTTCCTCCCTCTCCCTCCTCCCCTCCTCCTCCCCTCTCTCTCTCCCCCTTCTCTCTCCCCTTCCTTCTTTTCTCCCTTTTTTTCTCCTTCTTCCCCTTTCCCTTTTTTTTTTAAAATTTCTTCCTCCCTTCCCTTTTATTTCATCTTTCCCCCCCCCTTTTCCCTTCCCTTTTTTTTCCATTCTTCCTTTTTTTATGTTTTTTCTTCCCTTCCTTTCCCCCTTTCCCCCCTCCCCCCTTCCTTTCCTTTCCCTTCTTCCTTTTTCCCTTTCCCTTTCCTTTCCCCCTTCCCCCCTTTTCTTTCCTTCCTTCCCCCCTCCATTCCTTCCCTCCTTCCTCCCCTTTCCCCCTCCCCCTCCCTTCCTTCCTTCCTTCCTCCTTTCCCTTTCCTTCCTTCCTTCCTTCTTTTTTCCTTCCTTCCTTTCCCTTTCCCCTTTCCTTTTCCTTCCTTCCCTTCCCTTTCCCTTCCCTTTCCTTTCCTTTCCCTTTCCCTTTTTCTTCCTTTTTCTTTCCTTCCTTCCTTTCTTTTTCCTCCCTTTCCTTTCCCTTTCCTTTTTTTCGTTCCCCTCTTCCTTCCTTCCTTCCTTTCATTTTTCCTTTCCTTCCCTTTTCCCCCCTTTTCCCTTCCCCCCCCTCCCCCTTCTTTCCTTCCCCCTTCTTCCTTCCTCCTTTCCCTTCCTTCCTTCCTTCTTTTCCCTTCCCCTTTCCTTTATTCCTTTTCCCCTTCCTTCCCTCCCCCTCCCCCTCTCTTTCCCCCCCCCTTATCCTTCTTCCGGAGGGTTCCAGGGGGCAACCCCCCGGGCTCAGCCTTAAAGAGGCTTTGCTGCGGTCATACCTGATCACCAGAATATTACGTTGAAAACTGTCTTTCAATTCCCCTTTTCCCTTTATCTCCCCCTCCTTTCTTTTTTTTCCTTTTTCCCGGTACCAGAGACAGGAGAAGAGAAGGGCTGGGGAATGAGGGGAAGAGAGGGGGGGGGAGGGGAGAAAGGGGAGGAGGATTAAAGGATAAAAGAAAACAGATAAAAGGCGAAAGGAAAAAGGCAAAGGGGGGAGAGAAGGAAGGAGAGAGAGGGGTAGGAAGTGTGTTAAGGATGGGGAAGTGTTTAAGGATGGAATGTGTTAAAGGGTGGGGAAATGTGTTAATGAGGGAAATGTTTAAAATGGGAAATGTGTTAAGTGGGGAAATGTGTTAAAAATGGGAAGTGTGTTAAGGATGGGAAGTTGTTAAAAGGGAATGGTTAAAAAAGAAAGTGTGTTAACGATGGGGGAAATGTGTTTAAAAATGAGAAGTGGTTTAAAGAGGAAGGTTTTAAATGGGAAGGTGTTAAGGGGGGGAAGGTGTTAAGATGGGAGTTGTTGGAGGGAAAAGGTTAAGGATGGGAAGTTTTTAAGGGTGGGAAGTGTGTTAAAATGGGGGAAATGTGTTTAAGGATGGGGAAATGTGTTTAAGAGGGGAAATGTGTTTAAAAATGGGAAGTGTGTTAAGGTGGGGAATGTGTTAAAATGGGAAATGTGTTAAGGATGGGGAAATGTTTAAGGGGTGGGGAAATGTTTAAGATGGAAGTGTGTAAGGATGGGGAAGTGTTAAGTGGGGAAATTTTTGGATGGGAAATGTGTTAAGATGGGAAGTGGGGTTTAAAATGGGAAGTGTGTTAAGGATGGGAGTGTTTAAATGGGAAGTGTGTTAAGAATGGAAATTTGTTAAATGGGGAATGTGTTTAAGATGGGAAGTGTGTTAAGAAAGGGAAATGTGTTAAGGATGGAAGTGTGTTTAAGGGTGGGGAAATGGTTAAGGGTGGGAAGTGTTTAAAGGGTGGAATGTGTTAAGATGGGAAGTGTGTTAAGGATGGGAAGTTGTTAAGGGTGGGAAGTGTGTTTTTAAGATGAAGTGTGTTAAGGATGGGAAGTGTTTTGATGGGAATGTGTTTTTGGGGGAAGGGGGGGTTAAGATGGAATGTGTTTAAAAATGGGAATTGTTAAGGGAATGGAAGAAGGGGTTAAGGATGGGAAGTGTTTAAGGATGGAAAGGTGGGTGTTTAAGGATGGGAATGTGTTTTAAAAATGGGGAATTTTGTTAAGGAAAGGGGAATGGTTAAGGATGGGAAGTGTGTTTTGGTTGGGGGAAATGTGTTAAGGGGGGGAAAGGGGGTGTTAAGGTGGGAATGTTTAAGGGGAAGTGTGTTTTAAGGTGGGGAATGTGTTAAGGATGGGAAGTGTTAAGGAAGGGGAATTTTAAGGTTTGGGAAGTGTGTTAAGGATGGGAAGTGTGTTAAAATGGGAAATGTTTAAGGAGGGGGTGTGTTAAGAAAGGGAAGTTTTAAGGATGGAATTGTTAAAGGTGGGGGGGTTTTGTTAAATGGGGAAATGTGTTAAGAAGGAAGTGTGTTAAGATGGGGAATTTTTAAAAGGGAAATGTGTTGGGTGGGAAGTGTGTTTAAAATTTTGGGAAATGTGTTAGGATGGGGGGGGGTGTTAGGATGGAAATGTGTTTAAAGGGTGGGAAGTGTTAAGGATGGGAAGGGGTTGGTTAGGGTTGGGGAAATGTTTAAGGGTGGAAGTGTGTTAAGAGGGGGTGTGGGAGGGAAAAAGGTGTAAAAAGGAATGGTAAAATTTTTAAATTTGAATTGTTGAAGAAGTTGAAGATGGAAGGAAGGAAGTGAAGGGGGAAGGGTGAAGGAAGTGAAGGGAAGTGAAGGGAAGTGAAGGGGTGAAGGGGGGGTGAAGGATGTGAAGGAAGGGAGGGAAGGAAAGGGAAGGGGAAGTGAAGGAAGTGAAGGGGTGAAGGAATGGGAAGTGAAGGAATGGGAATTTTAAGGGGAAAAAGGGAAGGGAAGGAAGTGAAAAAAAGGTGAAAAAAGTGAAGGAAGTGAAGGGAATGAAGGAAATAAGGGAATGAAGGGGGTGAAAGGGAAATAAGAAGACCAGGAAAAGAAATTTTTTTGAAAAATTTTTAAAAATTTAAAATTTTTTAAAACCCCCCCAAAATAAAAATTTTTTTTTTAATTTTTTAAAATACCCCTTTTTAAATCAAATTTTT
>NC_069473.1:28430645-28448145 GCF_026875155.1 Cherax quadricarinatus | reverse complement strand
TGATGGGCGAACATGGTTTTATGGAAACACGTCCTAATATTTTCCAGCCGTACCGGAGATTCGAACTCCGGATCTCAGTGTGAGGTGAGTGCGCTAGCGACCGAGCTACGGTACACCCTGGCTATACAGTTCTACGCAGAGCGATACGAAGTCTCAATAAATGCTTGTTAATCACTTTTCGCCCTTCTTGCGAAATGAATCCGTAATCTGTAGTCTTGAAGAGTCTTCAGA
Organism: Cherax quadricarinatus; assembly: GCF_026875155.1. Taxonomy (NCBI): domain Eukaryota; kingdom Metazoa; phylum Arthropoda; class Malacostraca; order Decapoda; family Parastacidae; genus Cherax; species Cherax quadricarinatus. Next base: position 28,447,914 of record NC_069473.1, on the reverse strand, counting down.
TTCTTCTGTATATAATTCTAATGTCTTCCAGTTGTGTCGTTGAGTTTGTGTTGATAAAGCCACTGGATGGCGAAGCGTCTACAACTAAGATACCCAGATGTTGCACACGTGTCTGACATCCTAGGAAAGTGGAGAACTAACAACCTCTCAGCAACTGTCTCTCAAATCGTTGACAACGTCCAGTGAGTGGACACGCCTGAACTTCACTAAGGTCGTGGTGTGAGTTAAAGGTCTTAGACACTGTTATATTCCCTACCGGATCTTCGTTATTAGTGAATACGAAGCCAATAATATTCTCTAGTCTGGTTGGTTCCGCTACTGTGCTGACTGGTGGCGAATTTGTGAGACGCTGCTGAGGCACTCTCCTGGCGTTCTTTCTGATATACCCACTTGAAACATAAGAATGAAGGAAGACTGCAACATTGAGGAGTATGTATTATTCACTTCAATTGCAAAATGAAGTTATAGTCCAGTATATACATGGAATAAGTAGGTAAAATACACGTCATCCTGAGTTTTATGTTGCACATATTTCCTGCATACTATCTGGCCCATCCAAGGCAGGTCCTTATTACCGGTCCTTATCACCGGTCCTTATTACCGGTCCTTATCACCGGTCCTTATTACCGGTCCTTATCACCGGTCCTTATCACCGGTCCTTATCACCGGTCCTTATCACCGGTCCTTATTACCGGTCCTTATCACCGGTCCTTATCACCGGTCCTTATCACCGGTCCTTATCACCGGTCCTTATCACCGGTCCTTATCACCGGTCCTTATTACCGGTCCTTATCACGGTCCTTATCACCGGTCCTTTATCACTCCGGTCCTTATCACCGGTCCTTATCACCGGTCCTTATCACCGGTCCTTATTACCGGTCCTTATTACCGGTCCTTATTACCGGTCCTTATCACCGGTCCTTATCACCGGTCCTTATCACCGGTCCTTATCACCGGTCCTTATCACCGGTCCTTATCACAGGTTCCTTACACCGACTGTCTATATTCACCCATCACTAAAATAGGTACCTGGGTGTTAGTGGACTGATGTGGGTCGCATCCTGGGACAAAACTGACCTAATTTTCCCGAAATGCTCAGCATAACAAGCGGCTTTCTATATAGTAGTACGTCATTAATGTCAGCTATGGTCTGTATACCTTGTATCATGTACTGGTAGTAAATAAAGATATTATTATTATTATTATTATTATTATTATTATTATTATTATTATTATTATTATTATTATTATTATTATTAAACCATCCATGTGTTTGTCCAACCTTTCCCTAAGAATTTGCTCCATTACCCCAGACACCAACAGTTCATGGCAGCAGTGGAAGGAAACCCACGTTTTCTTGCCAGAAAACGCTTCCATTGTAAGACCCCAATGGAAATACGTTACTTTGACTTTGTTGGGTTATCCGGGTGGATAATTTACACTATGTGGGATAATTGTACTTATTGTGTACCTGTGCCTTAGTAAACTTACTTAAGATTGTAAGTAACAGTGTGTTAGGGACCTGGTTTGTTGCTTTCAAGACACTTGTCGAATTTACAATGGTGGTTCATTAAAGTGCCGAGATGATGACAGAGATGATGATAGGAAAGCAGCAGTGATAATGACAGAAGATAATGATAGGAAAGCAGCAGTGATAATGACAGAAGATAATGATAGGAAAGCAGCAGTGATAATGACGGAGAGAAGATGATAGGGAAGGATAGGGGCCCCTGCCAGGCTAGAGAATGGAAGGGATAGAAGCGACATCCAATACTTGTGGGACTCCCTCCCATCTGCAAGAAGGGGAGGGAGGGAGGGAGGGAGGGAGGGGAGGGAGGGAGGGAGGGAGGGAGGGAGGGGAGACTTATGGAAGGAGAGAGATATAGAGAAGGAAGAAGAGAGAAAGATAAAAGAAAGCTAGAAGAGTGAAGAAGAAAGGAAGAGAGAAGGAGAGAGATGACAACACCAGTGAGAAAAGAAAGAAAAAAAGGGAGAGTAGACAGGAAGTAGAAAAAGTAGAGAGGAAGTAGCCATAGTAGACAAAAATAGACAGAGTAGATAAGAAGTAGATAGTAAACAGGAATTAGACATAGTAGACAGAAAGTAGACAGAGTAGACAGGAAGTAGACAGTTTATTGATGTCCTCTGATATCTGATACACGAAGGGAGGCGCTGACCAGGGAAGTGGAAACTATCGAACTTAAGCTAAATGACTCTTACAGGAACCAGGAGAGGCAGGAGGAGCTTAAAGCTATCAGTGAAATTGAAAGAAATTCAAAATATTTCTTTTCATATGCCAAAAACAAGGCAAATACCACATCTAGTATCGGGCCCTTACTCAGACAGGATGGGACTTACACAGACGACAACAAGGAAATGAGTGAAATATTGAAATCCCAGTACGACTCTGTGTTTAGTGAACCACTAATCGGTCTGAGGATCGACGACCCAAATGATTTCTTCATGAATGAGCCTCAAAACTCCATAAATGTATGCCAGATTTCCGACATTACCCTAACTCCGATAGATTTCGAAAAAGCCATTGACAACATGCCTATGCACTCAGCCCCGGGCCCAGACTCGTGGAACTCTGTTTTCATTAAGAACTGCAAGAAACCCCTCTCGCGTGCCCTAAGTACACTATGGAGGAGGAGCTTGGACATGGGTGAAATTCCACAGTCACTTAAAACAACGGATATAGCCCCACTCTATAAAGGTGGCAGCAAAGCATTAGCTAAGAACTATAGCCCAATAGCTCTGACATCCCACATCATAAAAATCTTTGAAAGAGTGCTAAGAAGCAGGATTGCAAATCACCTGGATTCCCAAAATCTGCACAATCCAGGGCAACATGGGTTCAGGGCAGGTCGCTCCTGCCTCTCACAACTACTGGATCACTATGACATGGCCTTGGATGCACTGGAAGAAAATCAGAATGCAGATGTAATATACACAGACTTTGCAAAAGCATTTGACAAATGCGATCATGGCGTAATAGCCCATAAAATACGTGCTAAAGGAATAACTGGGAAAGTGGGGAGATGGATCTTCAACTTCCTAACAAATCGAACACAAAGAGTAGTGGTCAACAGAGTTAAATCGGAGGCTGCCATAGTGAAGAGCTCTGTTCCACAAGGCACAGTACTCGCCCCCATCTTATTCCTTATCCTCATATCAGACATAAACAGAGATATACACCACAGCACCGTATCATCCTTTGCGGATGATACTAGGATCTGCATGAGGCTGTCATCTGCTGAGGACGCGGTTAACCTCCAAGAAGATATAAACAAAGTTTTCCAGTGGGCAACGGTAAACAATATGATGTTCAATGAGGACAAATTCCAAACTACTCCGTTATGGAAAACTGGAGGAGATAATAACTAGAACAGAGTATACTACTGACTCCGGCCATACAATAGAGCGGGAAAAATAATGTAAGGGACCTGGGAGTAGTAATGTCTGAGGATCTCACTTTCAAGGATCACAACAGTGCCACGATCACACGTGCAAAGAAAATGATAGGATGGATAATGAGAACTTTCAAAACGAGAGATGCCAAGCCCATGATGATCCTTTTCAAATCACTTGTTCTCTCTAGGCTGGAATACTGCTGTACATTAACATCTCCATTCAAAGCAGGTGAAATCGCAGATCTAGAGAGTGTACAGAGATCCTTTACTGCACGTATAAGTTCTGTCAAGCACCTTAACTACTGGGAACGCTTGGAAGCACTTGACTTGTACTCGTTGGAACGCAGGAAGGAGAGATATATCATAATCTACACTTGGAAAATCTTGGAAGGAATGGTCCCAAATCTGCACACAGAAATCACTCCCTACGAAAGTAAAAGACTGGGCAGGCGATGCAAAATGCCGCCAATAAAAAGTAGGGGCGCCATTGGTACACTAAGAGAAAACACCGTAAGTGTCCGGGGCCCAAAACTGTTCAACAGCCTCCCATCAAGCATTAGGGGAATTGCCAATAAACCCCTGGCTGCCTTCAAGAGAGAGCTGGACAGATACCTAAAGTCAGTGCCGGATCAGCCGGGCTGTGGCTCGTACGTCGGACTGCGTGCGCCCAGCAGTAACAGCCTAGTTGATCAGGCCCTGATCCATCGGGAGGCCTGGTCGTGGACCGGGCCGCGGGGGCGTTGATCCCCGGAATAACCTCCAGGTAACCTCCAGGTAACCTCCAGGTAACCTCCAGGTAACCTCTCCCATACTCTTCGTCTTCTCCCTTGCACCTTTCTTCTCCCTTTTCATTATGTTTCCTACTTAGCTCCTTCTATTACACCTTTCCCCTGCCATCACCCTGCCATCACCCTGCCATCACCCTGCCATCAACCTGCCATCACCTCCTGATATCACCCCTGCTATTACCTACGAATATTAGCCCTGCCATTAGCCCTGCCATCAGCCCTGTCATCAGCCCTGCCATCAGCCCTGCCATCGGCCATGCCATGACTCTTTGCAATCATTCCTGCCATCACCACCTGCCGTCACCTATGCAGCAGCCCCTATTACCATCCCTACCATTACCATCGGCCATCAGTCCTGCCCTCACTTTTTGCCATCATTCCTGCCATTACCCCTGCCATAACCCCTTCCATTACTCGTTGCTATCACTCCTGCTATCACAACTGCCATCACCGCTGCCATCATTTTTTGCCATCATCCAAACCATAACTACCTGCCATCCTCCTGCCATCAGCCGTGCCATCCTCCTACCATCAGCCGTGCCATCCTTCTGCCATCAGCCGTGCCAGCAGTTGTCCCTTAGTCCTGCCATAACCACTGTCATTACCCGTCATCATCTGCCACCCAGCTGCCATCACCTTGCCATCATCCTGCCATCACCCTGCCATCACCCTGCCATCAGTAACTTACACTGGTGAACAGAAAAACATATGTAAATGTCACCTAGGTGCATGTCACGTAAGTGCATATCACCTAGGAGCATGTCACCTAGGTGCATGCCACCTAAGTGCATGTCACGTAAGTGCATATCACCTAGGAGCATGTCACCTAGGTGCATGCCACCTAAGTGCATGTCACGTAAGTGCATATCACCTAGGAGCATGTCACCTAGGTGCATGCCACCTAAGTGCATGTCACGTAAGTGCATATCACCTAGGAGCATGTCACCTAGATGCATGTCACCTAAGTGCATATCACCTAGCAGCATGTCACCTAGGTGCATGTCACCTAAGTGCATGTCACGTAAGTGCATATCACCTAGGAGCATGTCACCTAGGTGCATGTCCCGTAAGTGCATGTCACCTAGGAACATGTCACCTAGGTGCATGTCACATAGGAGCATGTCACCTAAGAACATGTCACCTAGGAGCATGTCACTTAGGAACACGTCACCTAGGAGCATGTCACCTAGGAGCATGTCACCTAGGAACATGTCACCTAGGAGCATGTCAGCTAGGAACATGTCACCTAGGAACATGTCACCTAGGAGCATGCCACCTGGGAACATGTCACCTAGGAACATGTCACCTAGGAGCGTGTCACCTAGGAACATGTCACCTAGGAGCATGTCACCTAGGAGCATGTCACCTAGAGTGCTCCTCTTTTGAGGAGCAACTTTGAGGCGAAAAAGGGTGCACTTAGGGGGAGGGGGGTTGAAGGAGGGGTAAAGGAGTGGGAAATGGAGTGAGAGGAAGATGGAGGGGGTGATGGAGGTGGAGTGAAAGGAGGTGAAGGAAGAAAGGAGACGAAGATGGAGTGTGTAGATAGATAGATGGAGATATCTATGGGATGGAGTAGATAGATAGAAGGAGATATCTATGGGATGGGGTAGATAGAAGAAGATATCTATGGGATGGAGTAGATAGATAGAAGAAGATATCTATGGGATGGAGTAGATAGATAGAAGGAGATATCTATGGGATGGAGTAGATAGATAGATGGAGATATCTATGGGATGGAGTAGATAGATAGATGGAGATATCTATGGGATGGAGTAGATAGATAGATGGAGATATCTATGGGATAGAGTAGATAGATAGAAGGAGATATCTATGGGATGGAGTAGATAGATAGATGGAGATATCTATGGGATGGAATACATAGACAGAAGGAGATATCTATGGGATGGAGTAGATAGATAGATGGAGATATCTATGGGATGGAGTAGATAGATAGATGGAGATATCTATGGGATGGAGTAGATAGATAGATGGAGATATCTATGGGATGGAGTAGATAGATAGATGGAGATATCTATGGGATGGAGTAGATAGATAGATGGAGATATCTATGGGATGGAGTATAAGAGGGGTAAAGATGTAGGAGAGATGGAGGAAGAAGGTAAGTGTGGTTGATCTACCTGAGTGGTTAGCAGAGAACCAGGTCTCTCACCTGAGTGGCTAGCAGAGAACCAGGTCTCTCACCTGAGTGGCTAGCAGAGGACCAGGTCTCTCACCTGAGTGGCTAGCAGAGAACCAGGTCTCTCACCTGAGTGGCTAGCAGAGAACCAGGTCTCTCACCTGAGTGGCTAGCAGAGAACCAGGTCTCTCACCTGAGTGGTTAGCAGAGAACCAGGTCTCTCACCTGAGTGGTTAGCAGAGGACCAGGTCTCTCACCTGAGTGGTTAGCAGAGAACCAGGTCTCTCACCTGAGTGGCTAGCAGAGGACCAGGTCTCTCACCTGAGTGGTTAGCAGAGAACCAGGTCTCTCACCTGAGTGGCTAGCAGAGAACCAGGTCTCTCACCTGAGTGGCTAGCAGAGAACCAGGTCTCTCACCTGAGTGGTTAGCAGAGAACCAGGTCTCTCACCTGAGTGGTTAGCAGAGGACCAGGTCTCTCACCTGAGTGGTTAGCAGAGGACCAGGTCTCTCACCTGAGTGGTTAGCAGAGAACCAGGTCTCTCACCTGAGTGGCTAGCAGAGAACCAGGTCTCTCACCTGAGTGGCTAGCAGAGAACCAGGTCTCTCACCTGAGTGGCTAGCAGAGAACCAGGTCTCTCACCTGAGTGGCTAGCAGAGAACCAGGTCTCTCACCTGAGTGGCTAGCAGAGAACCAGGTCTCTCACCTGAGTGGCTAGCAGAGGACCAGGCATCTCACCTGAGTGGCTAGCAGAGGACCAGGTCTCTCACCTGAGTGGCTAGCAGAGAACCAGGTCTCTCACCTGAGTGGCTAGCAGAGGACCAGGTCTCTCACCTGAGTGGCTAGCAGAGGACCAGGTCTCTCACCTGAGTGGCTAGCAGAGAACCAGGTCTCTCACCTGAGTGGCTAGCAGAGGACCAGGTCTCTCACCTGAGTGACTAGCAGACGACCAGACCTCTCACCTGAGTGGCTAGCAGAGGACCAGGCATCTCACCTGAGTGGCTAGCAGAGGACCAGGTCTCTCACCTGAGTGACTAGCAGACGACCAGACCTCTCACCTGAGTGGCTAGCACAGGACCAGACCTCTCACCTGAGTAGCTAGCAGAGGACCAGACATCTCACCTGAGTAGCTAGCAGAGGACCAGACATCTCACCTGAGTGGCTAGCAGAGGACCAAACCTGTCACTTAAGTGGCTAGCAGAGGACCAGACCTCTCACCTGAGTGGCTAGCAGAGGACCAGGCATCTCACCTGAGTGGTTAGCAGAGGACAAGACCTCTCACCTAATGGCTAGCAGAGGACCAGACCTCTCACCTGAGTGGCTATGGACTGAAGAAACCAGCCCCCTGACACCCTGACCTATGATCATTCCCTCGGAGGTAACAGGGGATTAAAAATGAAAGTGAAGGGGGGTAGAAAGAGGGGGAGGTGATTGGGGAAGGGTAGAAAACGGAAGGGGGTAGGGGGAATATTAAACTCTTGAGGGTGGGGAAACAACAGAGCTACTGCCCTCGCTAAGAGGTGACGATGTCGTTAGTATTAGTAGTAGTAGTAGTAGTGGTGGTGGTGGTAGTAGTAGTAGTAGTGGTGGTAGTAGTAGTAGTAACAGTGGTAGTAGTAGTAGTAGTAGTTGTAGTGGTGGTAGTAGTAGTAGTAGTTACAGTAGTGGTGGTAGTAGTAGTAGTAGTAGTAGTAGTAGTAGTAGTAGTAGTAGTAGTAGTAGTAGTAGTAGTAGTAGTCGTAGTGGTGGTGGTATTAGTAGTAGGATACTCCCAGATAAGACCCGTGTGGAAAGAGACATTTGGATAGTGAAAGAGAAGTGGAGAGGAAAGAGAGGAAATGTTGCTACCTGGAGTCTACTTAGAGGGTCTTCCGGGGGGTCAACACCCCCGCTGCCCGGTTCATAATCAGGCCTCCCGGTGGATCAAGGACTGATCAACCAGGCTGTTACTGCTGGCCGCACGAAGTCCAACGTAGGAATCACAGCACAGCTGATCCGGCACGACCTGAAATATCTGTCCAGTTCCCTCCTGAAGACAGCCACGGCTGCCTGCAGGACTCGTCCGGATTCAGGTGGCAAAACACTGACAATATGTGTCGCAGGGTTAGCTGTTACCTGTTTCTGAATGTTATTTTTGAAGATGGAGAGGAAAATATGGAAGGTTAGATGAAAAAAACGGACGTCTTCAAGGTCCACCCCTGCAGAGTGCCGGACATGATATCGTTAGATTAGTCAAGCCTCGTTGAGGATGTCTAGGTAACACAGCTCCTTGACTTACGTTGCTTTCAGCACGATATTAAAATATAACAAAGTATGGGTCTTTAGTGATCATTCTACCCAGACCTGTTGATCATTGGTCACGGACCCTTCCTGACTCACACCAGACCTCAGACCAATCCATAAATCCCAGACCTAATGACCTGAGTAATTATGTTTATGGAATGAAATCAGTGAGACACCTCTGTAGGGAAGGACTCAGTGGCGAGGGGGAAGGGTTCTTAATTCAGGGACTCGGAGCTACCCGTTCCCTGCCTCGGATCAAATATGATTTCCTTCTATTTTAACAGTCGCTGTATAAGCTTTGACAACTCAAAGATTACAGCTCTTGAACCCGTCTGTAAGTCTCCAATAACTGACGTAAATCACCTCTTACATGGTCAACTATTTTATTCCTCTGCTTTATTTCTGTGGAATAAAAACACATAAGAAACACTTGGATGTTTTATTTAGGAAAGTCTTCAAAACAGAACGTTGATGGAGTTATCCAGCTTTCTCTTGATAACTTCTTCACTTACTGGTAAGATGTTGACTAGTCTGGGACCCTGAATGTTGATACAGTGTTCTCTTATTGTGCCCACGACGACCCTAATGTCATGGCAGTGTGTAGGCTTGGGACCAGGTGCTTGAGTACCCTCCATCCACTGTGCATATTATGTGTCTTCCTTACTCTAAAGAGTACGTTTTAATATGTTGTTTTAAGCCATTGCCAATAATTTAATTGCTGCATTGGCTCGCTGGAGGCGGTAAACAATCTCTGTATTCCTTCCAACTCTAACATCTCTCCATCCTTACATGAAGTCGTCAACACTGAACTGTACTCTAAGCAAGAGAACACAAGTGATTTGAATAGTGTCACCAGTGGCTTTATTCTTCTAATGGAAGTTCTCACTCTCCATCTTGTCATGTTTTCAGACAAGCTGTGACAGTAAGCCTCTATAAAAAAAATCCAAACATTATAAAAGATTTTTTTATTGCAGAAAATTAAAAAAATAGGCGAACTTGAGAATCAAAGCAAAGAAAGAGTGAAAAGTAAGACATTATTACAGGTTTTGATAGGAAGCAGAACATAGTATGAGAACTAATTCTAGCCACTCAAGAGAGCGAGAAACTAACGAGATCTTAAGAACGATAGCACTAGAGGATCTTATTTTCACGTATCACAATTATGTCATTATTACAATTTAATTAAAAACGATAGGATAGACAACAAGAACTTTCAAAACAAGAAATGCTAAGCCAATGATATTCCTTTTTAAGTCTCTTGTTCTCTCTAGGCTGGAATTCTGCTATACACTAACAACCCCTTCTAAGGCGGGCAAAACTGCAGACTTTGGAATGTACAGAGAACCCCTCAATGTACGTACAATTTCAATCAAGTACCTAAATTACTGGGAACGTTTGAAGTCCATTAACCTGTACTCCTTGGACTTCACCTACCCTCCAGGATGCCACTTACTGACTTAATCAAAATGATAAACATCTCTTGTAGTTCTCTTCCTCTAAATGCAACTAAGTTTACATAGGTAAATCAAAAAGAGACTTGTTCACGGGAAATTTATTAACGAGGTCTGGTTTTGGGCCGGGCCGGGGGGGGGGGGGCGTTGATTCCCAGAGCACCTTCCAGGTAACACAAATACCCCTGCAGCAGACAGGACACCAGCAACACGAGTTTCATGAGCAGAAATGCTGAGGAACATCTCATGCTTTGGCGAGACGTCAGGTGATGCTGGTGTCTTGATGCTTCACTTATCACCTCTCATCCCATCCTTCGTAACACTGCCAGCTGTAACTGATAGAATATATGATAATAGAATATATACTGTACTACTACTACTACTAAATAATAATAATAATAATAATAATAATAATAATAATACAACTACTAAAATTAGAACACAACATATACAATATTAACTACTAATACTACTGCTCTGATACTAGTGAAGTGTGTCAGCTCAGGCTGGCACTACTGACAACTGTGTGATGGAATATAACACTGAAACACAGCTAGCTTTTGTTCCTAGTATGTAACTATCACACTGCTGTTGTATCATCCTTCTCTATCCACCCTTCCATCCCATCATCCTTCTCTATCCTCCCATCCCATCATCCTTCTCTATCCCCCGCTTTTATCCCATCCACCCGTCTTTATCCCTTTTTTCCGTTTCTCATATTTATTAGAGATGTATTTGTTCAGCGATACACTCGCTCTTGTTCCTCGGCGTCCATCTTACTGGAAGAGCGGCGTCCCCCTCCTTTCCCAAAATTCCCCCCCTTTCCTTCCCCTCCTTCCCTCCCGTCCTTCCCTCCCCTCCTTCCTTCCCCTCCCTCCCTCCCCTCCATCTCTCTGTGCTTACCAATTTATGATGCCTATAGATAATTATTAGTGAATGGGAGTCGCCAGAATATACGACGTACTGAGGAAGGGTAGACGCTACGCGCCATTCACTACAACACAGTAGTCAGCAGTCACACCACCACACAGTAGTCGGGGTAGTCACCACCACACAGTAGTCACTATGTGCAAGAGTCGTGTTAAGATCAATGTCTCTCTAGCTGGATTCATTATTCGGTCCAGTGACGACAAATTCGAGGCAGCGACGAGCTTTTTTTGTGGTCGTCTTATTCACGACACTCCTGCGTTGACGATAGATTTAGGGGCATATTCGGGTTGCTGATAGATTTAGGGGTATATTGAGATTGTTGGGGTATTTTTGTGCCCCCTTAGGCTGTCGTATTTCACTACTCTGGTCTGGGAAACTGGTTTGAAGGGGAAAAGGGAAGAAACGTTGTGCCTTCAGTGATGTGGCAGTGAACTGTCAGACACACGTCTAAGGTGACAGACACCGAGTAGTCAATCATTCCTTTAGTAATATTTATAATAATAATACTAATAATAATCATTTTTATTACTACCAGTGCATGATATAACTTATACAGACCATAGCTGACATTAATGACATACTAATCTATAGAAAGCTCCTTGTTATGCAAAGCTTTTCGGGCAAAGTAGGTCAATTTTGTCCCCAGGATGCGACCCACATCGTGCGACTAACACCCAGGTACCTATTTTACTGCTAGATGAACATGGACAGCAGGTGTCTTAAGGTAACACGTCCTAATGTTTTCGCCCGTACCGGGGATCGAACCACGGACATCAATGTGTGAGGTGAGTGTGCTACCAATCGAGCTACGGGACACCACAATGTTTTCTCACTTCTGATAAGTGAGACACTTGTGTAGCATTTGGGTATTTCTATTCTGGCTTCTTCAGTCCAATGGAGATAAAGATGGAAGATTAGGAGGTGTTTAAAGTAATCAGTCCCTCAACCTGGAGTCAATATGTTCAGTTTATCAGTCGACTCAAGGCTGAGGGACTGATTACCTCAATCTCCTCGTCTTCCACAGTTCTCTGCAGTGGACTGAAGAAGTCACTGTCTGGTGAGTCGTTTCCAGAATAAAAATTCCGAAATATTATAAAAATTTCTCACTTATAAACTTGTCGATTTTCTAAAGCATTTATTGAAATATCTCAATTCTACAACTCTATTGCTAAGCATCCAGCTATATTCTACGATGAAATCAAGAGTAGAAACTATGAACAAACAGTAGACTCGAACCATGGTCCTGGCACGAAGTAGGTACGATGGTGAACCACTGACCTACAAGATCACCACCTGTGACCCAGCTGTTTGCTCCCACAGTTCCAGAAACTTAGACGGTGCCTCATAACTTTCCTTTTGTAAGGCTGGTGTTGTTGGCTGCTGCATCGCTAGGCTTACTAGGTGTCAGGACCACGGTTCGAGTCCTCTTACATTTTTTGTTTATTCATATGTGTATGTACTCACCTAGTTGTACTCACCTAGTTGTGGTTGCAGGGGTCGAATCCAAGCTCCTGGCCACGCCTCTTCACTGATCGCTACTAGGTCACTCTCCCTGAGCCGTGAGCTTTATCATACCTCTGCTTAAAGCTATGTATGGATCCTGCCTCCACTACATCGCTTCCCAAACTATTCCACTTACTCTGTGGCTGAAGAAATACTTCCTAACATCCCTGTGACTCATCTGTGTCTTCAGCTTCCAACTGTGTCCCCTTGTTACTGTGTCCAATCTCTGGAACATCCTGTCTTTGTCCACCTTGTCAATTCCTCTCAGTATTTTATATGTCGTTATCATGTCCCCCCTATCTCTCCTGTCCTCCAGTGTCGTCAGGTTGATTTCCCTCAACCTCTCCTCGTAGGACATACCTCTTAGCTCTGGGACTAGTCTTGTTGCAAACCTTTGCACTTTCTCTAGTTACTTTACGTGCTTGGCTAGGTATGGGTTCTTGTGTGTGTGTGTGTGTGTGTGTGTGTGTGTGTGTGTGTGTGGTGTGTGTGTGTGTGTGTGTGTGTGTGTGTGTGTGTGTGTGTGTGTGTGTGTGTGATGTGTGTGTGTGTGTGTGTGTGTGTGTGTGTTGTGTGTGTGTGTGTGTGTGTGTGTGTGTGTGTGTGTGTGTGTGTGTGTGTGTGTGTGTGTGTGTGTGTGTGTATGTGTGTGTGTGTGTGTGTGTATGTGTGTGTGTGTGTGTGTGTGTGTGTGTGTGTGTGTGTGTATGTGTGTGTGTGTGTATGTGTGTGTGTGTGTATGTGTGTGTTTGTGTGTGTGTGTGTGTGTGTGTGTGTGTGTGTGTGTGTGTGTGTGTGTGTGTGTGTGTTGTGTGTGTGTGTGTGTATGTGTGTGTGTGTGTGCGTACTCATCTAATTGTGATTGTAGAAGTCGATTCATAGCTCCTGGCCCCCCTCTTCGCCGGTCGCTACAAGGCCACTCTCCCCGCTCCGTGAGCTCTATCATACCACTTCTTAAAGCTATGTACGGATTCTGCCTCCACTACATAACTCTCCAGACTATTTCACTTCCTGACAACTCTATAGCTGAAGAAATACTTCCTAACATCCCTCTGTGTGTATAATAAAGGCTAAGGTAGACAGCATCGAGGGGAAAAGGGAGGTGAAACAGTCAAAGTTATATCCACTATCCCCTCGAAGAACGATATCAGAGGGGAGGGGAGGGAAGGAACAAAATAAACGAGGGGAAAACTTCCCCTCGCATCCCCTTGGCTTCCCCAAGACAGGTTTTTAGAGGGAAAATAAAGGCATTGAGAATATTTTTAACCGTGTTATTCACTGCCCCAACGACCACCTTTTACCCCGGGCATCGTAAGTTAAGTGGGGCACCAAGGGTATTAATATATTGGGTGTGTGGAGGAGAGGGGTTTGGATAGGTGGGGGTAGAGGTGGAGGGGTGAGAGAGAAGGGGGGGATAAGGCACCAGGATTTAAGGTGGTATTTATGGGAAGGGGAGAATGATAGGGAAGGTAGTGAGTGAACCAACATGACAGCCAGGTATTGACCACCTAGTACCAGTACAGGTACTAGTACTAGTACAGGTACTAGTACTAGTACAGGTACTAGTACTAGTACAGGTACTAGTACTAGTACAGGTACTAGTACTAGTACAGGTACTAGTACTAGTACAGGTACTAGTACCAGTACAGGTACTAGTACTAGTACAGGTACTAGTACTAGTACAGGTACTAGTACTAGTACAGGTACTAGTACTAGTACAGGTACTAGTACTAGTACAGGTGCTAGTACTAGTACAGGTACTAGTACTAGTACAGGTACTAGTACCAGTACAGGTACTAGTACTAGTACAGGTACTAGTACTAGTACAGGTACTAGTACTAGTACAGGTACTAGTACTAGTACAGGTACTAGTACTAGTACAGGTACTAGTACAGGTACTAGTACTAGTACAGGTACTAGTACTAGTACAGGTACTAGTACCAGTACAGGTACTAGTACTAGTACAGGTACTAGTACTAGTACAGGTACTAGTACTAGTACAGGTACTAGTACTAGTACAGGTACTAGTACTAGTACAGGTACTAGTACTAGTACAGGTACTAGTACTAGTACAGGTACTAGTACCAGTACAGGTACTAGTACTAGTACAGGTACTAGTACTAGTACAGGTACTAGTACTAGTACAGGTACTAGTACTAGTACAGGTACTAGTACTAGTACAGGTACTAGTACTAGTACAGGTACTAGTACCAGTACAGGTACTAGTACCAGTACAGGTACTAGTACTAGTACAGGTACTAGTACTAGTACAGGTACTAGTACCAGTACAGATACTAGTACTAGTACAGGTACTAGTACAAGTACAGGCACAAGTTGGTTTAGAAAGACACGTAAGCAAACACTATAACATATTTATTAGAAAACGTTTCGGTCCTGGGACCTTGATCACTTCTAACATACAGAGGTAGAAAGACATTATATATATAGGCGGAGAGTGAGATGTGACGCACGTGACCTGAGGAATGTCATAAGAACATAAGAATGGAGGAACACTGTAGAAGGCCTACTGGCCCATGCGAGGCAGGTTCTTATCAAAACAACCTCTGCCTATGATGAGGACGGGTAGACGATGAAATCATGTGACTCCTGTGTTGTTGGGTTGGTGCTGCTTAAGTATCATATATGCCAATGTTTTTGAAATTTTGTAGTTTCCAGTGTTGCGTTCTATAGTGTCGGTGACGGTGATTAGTGAGGCTTGCCTCTAGTGGCTAACGCGTCGGGCTGGAGTTTTGAGACTCTATGACCGCGGGTTCAATCCCGGCCGGGGGTATGGATTAGTGAGGCTTCGAGGCACCGTCGGCGTCACATATCACTCTCCGCCTATATATATAATGTCTTTCTACCTCTGTATGTTAGAAGTGATCAAGGTCCCAGGACCGAAACGTTTTCTAATAAATATGTTATAGTGTTTGCTTACGTGTCTTTCTAAACCAACTTGTCGGTATTTATTACCAAGGTTTATACCACAGGTACAAGTACAACAGGAGTACAAGTACAGGTACAGTGACAAGTACAAGTACCAGTAGGAGTACTAGTACAATACAGGTACAAGTACAATTAGGAGTACAAGAACTAGTACAAGTACAACAGGAGTACAAGTACAAGTAGGAGTACAGGTGAAAGAACAAGTACAAGCAGGAGTACAAGTACTAGTACAAGCACAAGCAGGAGTACAAGCACTAGTAGAAGTACAAGCACAAGCAGGAGTACAAGTACTAGTACAAGCACAAGCAGGAGTACAAGCACTAGTACAAGTACAAGCACAAGCAGGAGTACAAGCACTAGTACAAGTACAAGCAGGAGTACAAGCACTAGTACAAGTACAAGCAGGAGTACAAAGCACTAGTACAAGCACAAGCAGGAGAAACAAGCACTAGTAACAAGTACAAGCAGGAGTACAAGCACTAGTACAAGCACAAGCAGGAGTACAAGCACTAGTACAAGTACAAGCAGGAGTACAAGCACTAGTACAAGTACAAGCAGGAGTACAAGCACTAGTACAAGCACAAGCAGGAGTACAAGCACTAGTACAAGCACTAGTACAAGCACTAGTACAAGCACAAGTAGAAGAAAGGTAGAAGGAAGTGGAGGAGAGTGTAGAGCTTTATCAAGTTATGTTTTACTCTGTGTAGAGCTTTATCAAGTTATGTTTTACTCTGTGTAGAGCTTTATCAAGTTATGTTTTACTCTGTGTAGAGCTTTATCAAGTTATGTTTTACTCTGTGTAGAGCTTTATCAAGTTATGTTTTTCTCTGTGTAGAGCTTTATCAAGTTATGTTTTACTCTGTGTAGAGCTTTATCAAGTTATGTTATACTCTTTGTAGAGCTTTATCAAGTTATGTTTTACTCAGTGTTAGAGCTTTATCAAGTTATGTTTTTCTCTGTGTAGAGCTTTATCAAGTTATGTTTTACTCTGTGTAAGCTTTATCAAGTTATGTTTTTCTCTGTGTAGGCTTTATCAAGTTAGTTTTACTCTGTTAGAGCTTTACAAGGTTAGTTTTTCTCTGTGTAGAGCTTTATCAAGTATGTTCATTCTGTGTAGAGCTTTACAAGTTATGTTTACTCTGTGTAGAGCTTATCAAGTTATGTTTCTCTGTGTAGAGCTTTATCAAGTTATGTTTTTCTCATGTGTCAGAGCTTATCAAGTTATGTTATTACTCTGTGTAGAGCTTTATCAAGTTATGTTTTACTCTGTGTAGAGCTTATCAAGTTATGTTTACTCTGTGTAGAGCATCAAGTTATGGTTTTACTCTTGTAAAGCTTATCAAGTTATGTTTTTTCGTGTGTAGAGCTTTATCAAGTTATGTTTACTCTGTGTAGACCCTTATCAAGTTAGTTTTTCTCTGTGTAGAGCTTTACAAGTTATGTTTCATTCTGTGTCAGAGCTTTATCAAGTTATGTTTTCTCTGTGTAGAGCTTTATCAAGTTATGTTTTTCTCTGTGTAAGCTTATCAGTTATGTTTTTCTCTGTGTAGAGCTTTATCAAGTTATGTTTTACTCGTGTAGAGCTTTATCAAGTTATGTTTTACTCTGTGTAGAGCTTTATCAAGTTATGTTTTACTCTGTGTAGAGCTTTATCAAGTTATGTTTTACTCTGTGTAGAGCTTTATCAAGTTATGTTTTACTCTGTGTAGAGCTTTATCAAGTTATGTTTTTCTCTGTGTAGAGCTTTATCAAGTTATGTTTTACTCTGTGTAGAGCTTTATCAAGTTATGTTTTACTCTGTGTAGAGCTTTATCAAGTT
>NC_069473.1:28403145-28425645 GCF_026875155.1 Cherax quadricarinatus | reverse complement strand
TCAACGACCTCACATTGTTCCAGACCATCACCAACTAACCCTCAACAACCTCACATTATTCCAGACCATCACCAACTAACCCTCCACAACCTCACATTGTTTCAGACCATTACCAACTAACCCTCAACAACCTCACATTGTTCCAGACCATCACCAACTAACCCTCAACAACCTCACATTGTTCCAGACCATCACCAACTAACCCTCCACAACCTCACATTGTTTCAGACCATTACCAACTAACCCTCAACAACCTCACATTGTTCCAGACCATCACCAACTAACCCTCAACAACCTCACATTTGTATATGAATGGTTCAGAGAACCGACGTGTTGATAAATTAGACACATGTGCAACTCTTGGGTATCTTTATTGAGGAAACGTTTCGCCACACAGTGGCTTCATCAGTCCATACAAAGGAGAATCTTGAAGAACAGGAGGAGAATGAGGTAATCAGTCCCTCAACCTTGAGTCGATGTGTTCAGTCCATCAATCTTGATCAATCCACTCAAGATTGATGGACTGAACTCATCGACTCAAGGTTGAGGGACTGATTACCTCATTCTCCTCCTGTTCTTCAAGTTTCTCCTATGTATGGACTGATGAAGCCACTGTGTGGCGAAACGTTTCCTCAATAAAGATACCCAAGAGTTGCACATGTGTCTAATTTATCAACCTCACATTGTTCCAGACCATCACCAACTAACCCTCAACAACCTCAAATTGTTCCAGACCATCACCAACTAACCCTCAACAACCTCACATTGTTCCAGACCATTACCAACTAACCCTCCACATCCTCACATTGTTCCAGGCCATCATCAACTATCCCTCCACACCCTCACATTGTTCCTGACCATCACCAACTAACCCTCCACAACCTCACATTGTTCCAGACCATTACCAACTAACCCTCCACATCCTCACATTGTTCCAGGCCATCATCAACTATCCCTCCACACCCTCACATTGTTCCTGACCATCACCAACTAACCCTCCACAACCTCACATTGTTCCAGACCATTACCAACTAACCCTCAACAACCTCACATTGTTCCAGACCATCACCAACTAACCCTCAACAACCTCACATTGTTCCAGACCATCACCAACTAACCCTCCACAACCTCACATTGTTCCAGACCATTACCAACTAACCCTCCACAACCTCACATTGTTCCAGACCATTACCAACTAACCCTCAACAACCTCACATTGTTCCAGACCATCACCAACTAACCCTCAACAACCTCACATTGTTCCAGACCATTACCAACTAACCCTCCACAACCTCACATTGTTCCAGACCATTACTAACTAATCCTCAACAACCTCACATTGTTCCAGATCATCACCAACTAACCCTCAACAACCTCACATTGTTCCAGACCATCACCAACTAACCCTCCACAACCTCACATTGTTCCAGACCATTACCAACTAACCCTCAACAACCTCACATTGTTCCAGACCATCACCAACTAACCCTCCACAACCTCACATTGTTCCAGACCATTACCAACTAACCATCAACAACCTCACATTGTTCCAGACCATCACGAACTAACCCTCAACAACCTCACATTGTTCCAAACCATCACCAACTAACCCTCCACAACCTCACATTGTTCCAGACCATTACCAACTAACCCTCAACATCCTCACATTGTTCCAGACCATCACCAACTAACCCTCAACAACCTCACATTGTTCCAGACCATCACCAACTAACCCTCAACAACCTCACATTGTTCCAGACCATTACCAACTAACCCTCAACAACCTCACATTGTTCCAGACTATGGAGCTAAGTAAGGTTATTCAAGTACAGGTGCACAGATACAGTTACTGGACCATGCCTAGCATGGTCCAGTAGTACCTGCCTAGCATGGTCCAGTAGTACCTGCCTAGCATGGTCCAGTAGTACCTGCCTAGCATGGTCCAGTAGCATCTGCCTAGCATGGTCCAGTAGTACCTGCCTAGCATGGTCCAGTAGCATCTGCCTAGCATGGTCCAGTAGTACCTGCCTAGCATGGTCCAGTAGCATCTGCCTAGCATGGTCCAGTAGTACCTGCCTAGCATGGTCCAGTAGCATCTGCCTAGCATGGTCCAGTAGTACCTGCCTAGCATGGTCCAGTAGCATCTGCCTAGCATGGTCCAGTAGTACCTGCCTAGCATGGTCCAGTAGTACCTGCCTAGCATGGTCCAGTAGCATCTGCCTAGCATGGTCCAGTAGTACCTGCCTAGCATGGTCCAGTAGTACGTGCCTAGCATGGTCCAGTAGCACCTGCCTAGCATGGTCCAACAGCACCTGCCTAGCATGGTCCAGTAGCACCTGCCTAGCATGGTCCAACAGCACCTGCCTAGCATGGTCCAGTAGCACCTGCACAGCATGGTCCAGTAGCACCTACCTAGCATGGTTCAGTAGTACCTGCCTAGCATGGTCCCGTAGCACCTGCATAGCATGGTCCAGTAGCACCTACCTAGCATTGTTCAGTAGTACCTGCCTAGCATGGTCCAGTAGCACCTGCACAGCATGGTCCAGTAGCACCTACCTAGCATTGTTCAGTAGTACCTGCCTAGCATGGTCCCGTAGCACCTACCTAGCATGGTCCAACAGCACCTGCCTAGCATGGTCCAGTAGCACCTGCCTAGCATGGTCCAACAGCACCTGCCTAGCATGGTCCAGTAGCACCTACCTAGCATGGTTCAGTAGTACCTACCTAGCATGGTCCAGTAGCACCTACCTAGCATGGTTCAGTAGTACCTGCCTAGCATGGTCCAGTAGGCTTACTGCCAGGCTCCCGTATACTCGTGTATGTTCAATATCCCCGTCTCCAAAATATGCGCAAATTATACTCGTGCCTGGTCATTATATTACCCACTCCAGGGGTAGAGGAGGGGAAACGGAGGGATGAGAGGGGGAAGCGGAGGGATGAGAGGGGGAAACGGAGGGATGAGAGGGGGAAGCGGAGGGATGAGAGGGGGAAGCGGAGGGATGAGAGGGGGAAGCGGAGGGATGAGAGGGGAAGCGGAGGGATGAGAGGGGGAAGCGGAGGGATGAGAGGGGGAAGCGGCACATCAAGAGACAAACACTACCAGCACACTTCTAATCCCCTGACCTCTCCAATCACCTTAGGGAAGGAGGGTTGGGGAAGGGAGGGATTATGGATGGGGTGATTCAGAATAGGTTTAGAAGGAAAGGGAGGGGGTGGGGAAACCCATAAACCCCCACCCCCACCACCACAACCACATAATCCCTACCACCACCATAACCACCATAACCACCACCACCACCACCTCCACCAACCATCACAACCAGCATCAACCAGCAAAATCTTCACTTCTCGAGGCCCTGAAGAAGACTAAGACGCAGACAGCCTTCATCAGTCATTTACTCAAGTATCTGAAGTCCTGGGAACGCCTGACCTCCCTGGAACTGTATTCCTTACAACGTTGGCGAGAAAGATACATTATAAACTTTACTGCACGTATAAGTTCTGCCAAGCACCTGAACTACTGGGAACGCTTGGAAGCACTTGACTTGTACTCGTTGGAACGCAGGAGGGAGAGATATATCATAATCTACACTTGGAAAATCTTGGAAGGAATGGTCCCAAATCTGCACACAGAAATCACTCCCTACGAAAGTAAAAGACTGGGCAGGCGATGCAAAATGCCCCCAATTAAAAGTAGGGGCACCATTGGTACACTAAGGGAAAACACATAAGTGTCCGGGGCCCCAAAGACTGAAAAAACAGCCCCCCATCAACTTTGGGGGAATTCCCAATAACCCCCCTGCTGCCTTCAAGAGAGAGCGGGACAGTACAAAAATCAGGCCGGGATCACCCGGGTGTGGTCGTACGTTGGATACGTGCGGCATAGTAACAGCTGGTTGATCAGGCCCTGATCCATCGGGGGGGGCGGGTCGTGGACCGGCCGCGGGGCTTTAAACCCCGGAATAACCCCCAGGTAGACCCCAAGTGGTGCGTTGGTGGATGGGGTGGTAGCGATGGTGGTATGGGGGGGTTTTGCGATGGTGGTAGGGGGGTGGTGGTAGCATGGTGGGTAGGGTGGTGGTCGATTTTTGGGTAGTGGGGTGGTGTTGGGGGTGCTGGAAAAGGGTGTTGATAGTAGTGAATATGGGGGGGGGGTGGGAGTGTAATGTTGAGAAATTTACTTTCAAGGGTCAAAAAGTGCCCCGATACAAGGCAAAGAAAATATAGGAGGATAATAGAACTTTTTAAAACGAGAGATGCCAAACCCTGATGATCCTTTTTAAATCATTGTTCTCTCTAGGCTGGAATACTGGTAAATTTAATTCCTTCAAGCAGGTGAAATCGCAGATCAGAGAGTGTACGGATCCCTTTTCTGCAGGGATAAGTTCTGTCAAGACCTTAACTACTGGGAACGCTTTGGGAAACCTTGACTTGTATCGTTGGAAAGCGGAGGAGAGATATATCATAATCTAATTGGAAAATTTGGAAGGAATGGTCCCCAAAACTGCAACAAAAACAACCCCCCAAAGTAAAAGACTGGGCAGGCGATGCAAAATGCCCCCAATAAAAAGTAGGGGCGCCATTGGTACACTAAGAGGAAAACACCATAAGTGTCCGGGGCCCAAAACTGTTCAACAGCCTCCCATCAAGCATTAGGGGAATTGCCAATAAACCCCTGGCTGCCTTCAAGAGAGAGCTGGACAGATACCTAAAGTCAGTGCCGGATCAGCGGGCTGTGGCTCGTACGTTGGACTGCGTGCGGCCAGCAGTAACAGCCTAGTTGATCAGGCCCTGATCCATCGGGAGGCCTGGTCATGGACCGGGCCGCGGGGGCGTTGATCCCCGGAATAACCTCCAGGTAACCTCCAGGTAATCCAGGGAGGGGGAGGGGAGGAGTAGGGGGAGGGGAGGGGAGAGGGAGAAGGAGGGGGAGGGGAGGGGAGGATTGGGGTAATAGTAGTAGTAGAACTGATGTCAAGTTATGGCGGTTGAGGGGACGGGGCGGCGAGGGAGGGGAGAGAGGGGAAGGGGGAAGTGAGTGGAAGGGAAGGAAGAAAGGGGAGGGGGTGAAAACTGGGAAGTTGTGGTGGTAGTGGGTGAATTTGTTGTGGTGATGGATGGGGTAGAGGAATGGGGGGACTGGGAGACAGGGAGTGACGAATAGAGTGGATAACGAGGGGAGGGGGAGGCAAAAGAGGAGGTGGAGGTGACGAATGGAAGGGGAGGTTGCTAAGGGACGGGAGGAAGCGAGGGGAGGGGGACGTACAGAGATGTGGGGGAGGAACCCGAGGGGAGGAGGAGAGGAGAGGGATATTTTATGAGTGGAGGGGGATTTTTTGAGGGGAGGTGGATTTTACGAGGTAAGGGGGATTTTATGATTGGAGGGGGATTTTATGAGGGGAGGGGATTTTATGAGAGGAGGGGGATTTTATGAGGGGAGGGGGTATTTTATGAGGGGAGGGGGATTTTATGAGTGGAGGGGGATTTTATGAGGGGAGGTGGATTTTATGAGGTAAGGGGGATTTTATGATTGGAGGGGATTTTATGAGTGGAGGGGGATTTTATGAGGGGAGGGGGATTTTATGAGGGGAGGGGGATTTTATGAGGGGAGGGGGATTTTATGAGGGGAGGGGGTACCACAAATCTCCGCGAGCGTCAAATATTTTCCACATGGGTCGAGGAGAGGAGAAAAACAAGGGTTCACATTCGAAGGAACCCGGGTTCGATTACCAGGCAGGGTGAGGGTCATGTTTTCTTGCACCTTTTGCCCTTCTTCACCTAGCAGTAAATAGGTACCTAGACACAGCAGAGCAGTGACGCGCATTAGACGGGAGGAACACTGCCGGAGGCTACTGGGCCCATAATAGAAAGTTCCTATCAAACAACAAATACTAACGCTAAAACAGTAAAACCAGTGTAAAGGTTTACCACGACTCTGGCAAACATCCTTCCCTTCTTACATAAGGCAGTCATCATACAAACTCCTGGACAGATACCTAAAGTCAGTTGCCGGATCTGCCGTGGTGTGGGCTCGTTACGTCGGACGCGCGTGCGGCCAGCAGTTAACAGCCTAGTTTGATCAGGCCATGATCCATCGCGTGAGGTTGGTCATGGACAGGGCCGCGGGGGCGTTGATCCCCGGAATAACCTCCAGGTAACCTCCAGGTTGTCTTCAATAGGAAACTCGACAGATTCTTCAAAAACAGTTCCTGATCTACCGGGTTGTGGTGCATACCTTGTACTGTGAGCGGCGGACACTAATTGCTTGATGGATCAGACTAGGAACCAGGAGGCCTGGTCTGGGACAGGACCCCGAGGGCGCTAACCCCCCGGAAGCAACCACAGGTAAATCTGCTCCATAAGTAGATTCTCTGCGCTAGTGAATCTGATGTAGCGATCCATCTATCTTAAGTGGATGTGACTTGGACCTGACTAGCATGGGCCAGTAGATGACTTGGACCTGCCAAGCATGGGCCAGTAGGTGACTTGGGCCTACCTAGCATTTGGCCAGTAGTGACTTGGAACTACCTTAGCATGGGCCAGTAGGTGACTTGGACCTACCTAGCATGGGCCAGTAAGTGACTTGGACCTACCTAGCATGCGCCAGTAAGTGACTTGGACCTACCTAGCATGGGCCAGTAGGTGACTTGGACCTACCTAGCATGGACCAGTAAATAACTTGGACTTACCTAGCATGGGCCAGTAGATGACTTGGACCTGCCAAGCATGGGCCAGTAGGTGACTTGGACCTACCTAGCATGGGCCGTAAGTGGCTTGGACCTATCTAGCATGGGCCCAGTATGTGACTTGACTACCTAGCATGGGCCAGTGGTGACTTGGCTCTACCTTGCATGGGGCCAGAAGTTGAATTGGACTACCTAGAGGGCCAGTAAGTGACTTGGACCCTACTAGCATGGGCAGTA
This sequence comes from Cherax quadricarinatus, assembly GCF_026875155.1. Lineage (NCBI taxonomy): Eukaryota > Metazoa > Arthropoda > Malacostraca > Decapoda > Parastacidae > Cherax > Cherax quadricarinatus. The sequence continues at coordinate 28,418,722 of NC_069473.1, read as the reverse complement.
AGGGACTGACCTACCTAGGAATGGGCCAGTAGGTGATTGGACCTACCTTAGCATGGGCCAGTAGGTGACTAGGACCTACCTTAGCATGGGCCAGTAAGTGGACTTGGACCTACCTAGCATCGGCCAGTAAGGACTTGGACCTTATCTAGCATGCGCCAGTAAGTGACTTGGACCTTACCTAGCATGGGGCCAGATAGGTGACTTGGACCTACCTAGCTGGGCACAGTAAATACTTGGGACCTTAACCTAGCATGGGCCAGTAGTGGTCTTAGGACCTGCCAAGCCACTTGGGCCAGTAGGTGACTTGGACCTACCTAGCATGGGCCCGTAAGTGGCCTTGGACCTATCTAGCATGGCGCCCAGTATGGTGGACTTGGACCTCCTGCATGGGCCAGTAGGTGACTTGGCTCTACCTAGCAAGGGCCAGTAAGTGACTTGGACCTACCTAGCATGGGCCAGTAAGTGACTTGGACCTACCTAGCATGGGCCAGTAAGTGACTCTGGACCTACCTAGAATGGGCAAGTAGGTGACTTGGACCTACTTGGCAATGGGCAGTAAGTGATTGGGACCTACTAGCATGGGCCAGTAAGTGACTTGGACCCTACTAAGCATCGGCTGTAAAGGACTTGGACCTACCTAGCATGAGCCAGTAGGTGACTTGGACCTACCTAGCATGGGCCAGTAAGTGACTTGGACCTACCTAGCATCGGCCAGTAGGCCTTCCGCAGTGCTTCCTTCTTTCTTCTGTTTCTGCTGACCAATCAAACATGTATATCGAGAAGCCGATCTTCACGGCAGCAGACATAGTTTTACAGCTACGCTTAGGCCTATCTCTGAAGGCGACCGACCAAACAACTTTAATAGGCTCTTCAGATACAGTGGTCTACCTCTGTCGGCTCTTCCTCTAATATCTCACTGAGGCCTAGGGCAATATAGGCCTAGTTAGGAGACATGCATTGCGGGAGTGGAGGGGAGGGGAGTGGGAGGGGGGGAGAGGAGACGAAATAACAGCTGGTTGCCATTACGTTAATTTTCCACCAAGAGGTCTGGCTGGGACCGGACTGCGGGGGCGTGACCTTCTGAAACGGTCTGGGACAGGACTGCGGGGGCGGTGACCCTCTGAACGGTCTGAGGACAGGATGCGGGGGCGTTGGGCCCTCTGAACGGTTGGGACAGGACTGCGGGGGCCGTTGACCCTCCTGAACGGTCTGGGACAGGACTAAGGGGGCGTTACCTGGTTCCTGGGGGTTTTGGGGGGACAACGCCCCCGGGGCCCCGGGGTCCCGCCAGGCCTCCGATGGTCAGGGCTGTCAATGGTGTTACTGGGGGCCGCACGCAGCCCGAGTACGAGCCACAGCCCGGCTGATCGGCATGACTTTAGGTATCTGTCCAGCTCTTCTTGAAGGCAGCCGGGGGTTTTTATTGGCTTTCCCCCTAAGTTTTGTGGGGGCTGTTGAACGTTTTGGGCCCCAAACCCTTTGGTGTTTTCTTTAGGTACCAATGGGCCCCTCTTTTTATTGCGGCATTTTGATGTCTGCCCGTCTTTTACTTTTTTGGGAGTGTTTCTGTGTGCAGTTTTGGGGGACCCCTGGACGGTTGAGAAGGATAAGGGGGCGTTCCCCCCTGAACGGTCTTAAAGAAAAACATTAGGGACGAGGGGGGGAATGGGGGATGGGGGATGAGAGGGGTGGGGAGTTTGGGGGGGAGGGCGGGGGAAAGACGGGGAGGAGAAAAAAAGGGGGGAAGGGTAGGGGAGTGGGAAGAGGGGGGGAGGGATAGAGGAGAGGAGGTGGGTAGGGGAAAGAGGAAAATGAGGGAAAGAATTGGGTTGGGGTTTTGCGTTTGGGTGGGGAGGGAGTGGTTGGGGGGGACGGTATTGTATGGGGGGGTGGGTATTGGGGGGGGTGTTGGTAGTGGGGGGAAAGGGGTTGGTTGGAGGGGAGGTTTGGTTTGGGAGGGGGGGGGTTTTATGGTGGGGGGGGGAGGGTATGGTGGGAAAGGGGAGGTATGGTAGGGGCGTGGGGGGTTGGGTTCGGGGGGGAGGGGTATGGTAAGGGCGGGGGGGGATTTTTAGGGAGGGGGGGCTTGTGGGAGGGGAGGGTTTGTGGGGAGGGGAAGGTATTGTTCGGAAGGGGGGTAGGGTTGGGGGGGGAGGGTTGGTTAGGGGGGGGGGAAATGGTAGGGATATGTGTCATTAACATCCCCATAAAAGCAGGTAAAATCGAGATCTAGGAGTGTACAGAGACCCTTTACTGCAGTATAAGTTCTGTGCCCTTAACTCTGGGAACGCTTGGAAGACTTGACTTGTACTCGGGGGAACCCCAGGAGGGGGATATTCATAACTCACTTTGGGAAAAACTTGGAAGGAATGGTCCCAAAAACTGCACACGAAAACACTCCCAGAAAGAAAAGACTTGGCAGGCGATGCAAATGCCCCCCAAAAAAGTAGGGGGGGCCATTGGTCACTAAGAGAAAACACCATAAGGTCCGGGGCCAAAAGTTCAAAACCCCCTCAAGCATTGGGGAAATTTTCCAATAAACCCCCGGCTGCCCTTTAAAGAGAGCTGGACAGATACCTAAAGTCAGTGCCCGGGTCAGCCGGGCTGTGGGTCGTTCGTTGGACTGCGGCGGCCCGCAGTAACAGCCCGTTGATCGGGCCCCGATCCATCGGGGGAGGCCTGGTCATGGACCGGGGGCGGGGGCGTTGATCCCGGAATAACCCCCAGGTAACCTCCCGGAGGGGAAAAAGGGGGTATTTTAGGGGCGGAGATGGTTTGAAAGGGGGGGGGCGGGTGGGGGAGGGGGAGGGGTGGTAGGAAATAGGAGGGGGGAGGCACCCATATGTTTATTTCTATGATGAAGTACCGGAAAGGAGGAGGAAAGAAGAGGAAAAGTGAAGGAAAAGGGAAAAAGGGGGAATAGGGGAAAGAGAGAAAGGAGAAACGAAGGAAAATGGTTGGGGGGGTGGGGAAGAGGGCTGGTTGGGGGGGGGATGTGGGGGGGAGTGGGGTAGGGGTGGTGGTGGGGGGGGGGGCGAGGGTGGGGGAATGGGTGACAACAAGTGGGACAAGACACTCACATGATCAGCTGCAGGATAGAGGGAAGGGGAGGGAGTAGGGAGGGAAGTAGGGAGGGGAGTAGGAAGGGGAGTAGGGAAGGGAGTGGGGAGGGGAGTAGGGAGGGGAAAGGAGAGGAGAGGTCTTGGAAGGGTTGGGGAGGGAGTAGAAACAGTTTACCTGGAGTTTACTGTGGTCACTTCCGGGGGTCAGCGCCCCAGGGGTCCAGTCCCAGACAGGCTCCGGGTTGCTGATCTGATCCATCAAGCTGTTAGTGTCCGCCGCTCACAGTACAACGTATGCACCACAACCCGGTTGATCAGGAACTGTTTTGATGAATCTATCGAGTTCCCTCTTGAAGACAACCAGGAGTTTATTGATGATCTGCCTTATGTATGAAGAGAGGGTGTTGAAGAGTCGTGGTACCTTTACACTGAAGTTCTCTCTCAGTGTAAATTAACTACTAAGATTACCCGAAAAGTCAGACAAATTGACTTATTTCCATTATGATATTACATGCATCTCTCTGGCATGCTATATCACGCTATCCATTTCAAGTTCTACCGCTATATAACATCTAACGTGATAAACAACCACGGGAGGAGTTGAATGGTAGCTCTAGGCCTTTCGCATTGCAATCAACACATCATCAAGAGCTTGCAATGTTGCATAAAAAGTCCAAGGTGTTCCCTGTGATCGTATTTGCTTGGATCTCCTTATCTTCTCTGCAACATTGCAAGCCCCTTTGATGATGTGTTATTGAAATTTACAAAAGGCCTAGAGCTATCATTCAACTCCCCCGTGGTTGTTTTGCTCCTTGTACCGAGATATTTGCCTAACAGTGGCTTCATCAGTCCTATACAAAGAAGAATAGTGTAGATAAGGAGATTGAGGCTATCAATCCATCAATCTTGATTGATGGATTGATTACGTCGACTACAGACTGAGGGATGTTTTCCGCAATCTGTTTCTGATCTTCACTATTCTTCTTTGTACTGGACTGATGAAGTCACTGTGTGCGAAACGTTTCCCAATACAGACCCAAGTGTTGCACATGTGTCTAATTTATCAACCCTTCTCGGTTCTCTGAACCATTTATCAGCAAATTTTCCCTTTTTTTAATGATGGGCGTAAAAATGACCATTTTGATCCACCAGCCCATTTATTCCATGATCTAAATTTCCCGACCCTTCTTTGTTCCCAAAAAAACAAATATTTATTTCACAAAAATTGTGGGAGTGTGGGAGTATTCACTTACACCCGGGGACAATAGAGGAAACACAAAAACCGCGCCCCCATATATCCAGGGAACAAACACCACTATAAACGCCATAACACCTCCCCGGGAGGGTGTCAGGTACATCATAAGTTCGTCTCCAATCCACCTCTTAGAATTCGATCCCTCGTTACTGTTAAAAAAAGCCTACGTAAGCAATTATGAACCCAATAGAGTCCAAAAACATTCGTAGGACGTCACATGGTTTCGGATGCTATAACGAACAGAAGAGAGCTTAGAACATAGAATTGGATCCGCTGCCACGCTGAAAAAACGCCTTTCAAATACGATTTTTACCCATTTGGACCCCCAATAAGGTGAAAGACCAGGATAATGGCAAAAAGACGACAAAAATACAAATATAAAAGAAGTGAACGACCGAGGGGGAAAACAAGAGCACATCACAAGACATCAAAGAGTATTAGATCTCACGGATATTATCTCTGAGACCATCATGTTATGTTTTTTTGCATTCAGGTCAAATTTCTTTTGCCCAGCAATTGTATATTTAGTCTTGCAGTTCTTAGAGAATTAAAAATCCTGTGTATATAACTGGTCATGTCCTCACCTTTAATGGAACCTGATGCTATACCACCCTGCTTGTTTAGCGCTAGTTCTGATTAAATAATAATAGTGATTATAATAATAATATAATAATACTAATATATAAATAATAATAATAATTAATATAAGAGATATAATAATAACTAACAATAATAATAATAATAATAAAAAAATAATAATAATAATAATAATAATAAATAATAATAATAATAATAATAATAATAATAATAATTTAATAATCATTATAATAATATTAATAATAATAATAATAATAATAATAATAATTATAATAATAATAATAATACCAGATAGGCTTTCCAGTGCCAGGCGCTGCATAACCTCCTACTGTTCTAGCGTTTCCTCATGGATTTAATAATACCCCGAGGACGAGAACTTCGTTAGACTCTAGTGGAATCAGAGCACACAAGAGGAGTTAAGAAGACACAAGAGGGATTTAAGAGGACAAGAGGATTTAAGAGGACTCAAGGACATTCAAAGGATTCAGGAGGAACTCAAAGAGAGACATTCAAAAGGATTCAGGAGGACACAAGAGGATCAAGTTCAGAGGATTCAAGAGGACACAAGAAGATTCAAGAGGACACAAGAGGATTCAAGATTCAAGAGGGACCTCAAGAGGACACAAGAAGGCCAAGAGAACAAAAGAGGACACAGGGAGGTTCAAGAGTACACATGAAGAGTCCAAGGAGGACAAAAGAGGATTCAAGATTCAAGAGGGATCAAGAGGAACACAAGAATAGCCAAGGAAGAGGGACAAAGAGGACACAAGAAGGATTCAAGATCAAGAGAACTCAAGAGGATTTAAGAGGATCAGGAAGACACAATAGACTCAGAGGACTCATTGAGGACTGAAGAGAATTCAAAGAAGACAGAAAGATGGACACGAGAGAATTCAGATGACTCAGAGGACACAGAGATTCAGAGGACTCCAAGAGGGCAACAAGAGAATTCAAGAGGACTCAAGTGGACACAGAGAATTTCAAGGAGGATCAGAGGGCACAAGAGATTCAAGAGGACTCAAGAGGAAACAACGAGAATTTAAAAGGACTCAAGATGGACATAAGGAATTTAAAAAGGGACTCAAGAGGACATAAGAGGACCGCAAGAGGACTGTGTGTCTGGGTCCTGGCTTGACGTAAGACTGGATGTTCCATCATTGTTGCTATAGGTGTGTCATGTACTGCTGCTCAGACCAGCTAATCCAGGATTGTAATAGTTATGGATTACCACTGGAGAAAACTGTTTGCTTTCCGAAGGTGTTTGTGTGTGTGTGTGTGTTGTGTGTGTGTGTGTGTTGTGTGTGGTATGTGTGTGTGTGTGTGTGTGTGTTGTGTGTGTGTGTTTGTGTGTGTGTATGTGTGTGTGTGTGTGTGTGTGTGTGTGTGTGTGTGTGTATTGTGTGTGTGTAGTGTGTGTGTGTGTGTGTGTGTGTGTGTGTGTGTGGTGTGGGGTGTGTGTGTGAGTGTGTGTGTGTGTTTGTTTGTGTAGTGAGTGTAGTGTGTGTGTGTGTGTGTGTGTGTGTGTGTGTGTGTGTGTGTGTTGTGTGTACTCACCTTTTGTACTCACCTTTTTGTGGTTGCAGGGTCGAGTCATATGCTCCTGGCCGCCTCTTCACTGATGCTACTAGGTCCTCGCTCTCCTGTACATGAGCTTTATCATACCTCGCCTTAAAAATAGGTATTATGGTTTCCCGCCTCCACTACTTACTTTCTTGACCTATTCCATTGACTTGACTACTCTATGTCTTGAAGAGAAATACTTCCTAACTCCCTTCGATTCATTCTGAGTTCTTCAACTCCAATTATGACTCTTGTGTCTGGTTCCATCTCTGGAACAATCCTGTCTTTGTTCCCCTTGTTCTATTCCGGCAGTAGTATTTTAATATGTCGTTATTCATGTCTCCCTGACCCTCCGGGCCTCCAGTGTCGTCAGGCCCCGATTTCCTCAACCTTTCTTCGTAGGACAATCCCCGTAGCTCTGGGACTAGTTCTTGTTGCAAACCTTTGCACTTCTCTAATTTCTTGACGTGCTGACTAGGTGGGTTTCCAAAACTGGTGCTGGGGGATTACTCCAGTATGGGGCCTGACGTAAATGGTATTCAGGGTCTTGAACGATCCTTACTGAGGTATCGGAACGCTATCCGTAGGTTTGCCAGGCCGCCGTATGCTGCAGCAGTTCTGTTATCAGATTTATGTGCGCCTCAGGAGATATGTCGGTGTTATACTCACCCAGAATCTTTTTCCTTGGTGAGGTTTGCAGGTCTTTGGCCATCTAAATCTATATTGTGCCTGCGGATACTTCTTTTGCCCTTCCCCATCTTCAGACTATAGCATTTGGCAAGGGTTTTAAACTCAAGGGAGCAGTTGCTGGACAGGCTTGCGACTGTCCAGGTCATGAGGTGTAGTCCTGCCTGATTATCGAATTGATCTTCTCATTAACTTCACATCATCTGCAAACAAGGACATTTGAGTCTATCCCTTCCGTTATGTCGTTCACTATACCAAGAACAGCAAGGTCCTTTGGACTGACCCCTTGTGGAAAACCCGCTGTCACAAGCGCCCACTCTGACACCTCGTCACGTACCATGACTCGTGCTGTTGCCTCCCTGTAGGATATTCTTGATCCATTGCATGCTTTTCCTCTTATGTGTGCTGATCTTCTAGCTTTTTCAGTAACTCTTGTGAGGAACTGTGTCGAAGGCCTTTTTGCAGTTCCAATAAATGCAGTCGATCACCCCTCTCTTCTTGTTATTACGTTCTGTCACCATGTAATTTAAAACTCTAGTAGGTTTGTGACCAGGATTTTCTTCCTGAAACCATGCTGGTTGTCAATTATAACTTGTTTCTTTCCAGGTGCTCCAACACTCTCCTCTGATGATCTTCTCCATGACCTTGCATTAACTATTACACGTTAGTGATTAAGGTCTGTAGGTTTAGTGCCTCATGTCTGTTCCCTTTTTTAAAAATTGGGACTACATTTTGCCCATCTTCATAACTCAGAGTTGCCCAGTTTCAAATGAATGTGTTGAAGATTCTTTGTTAATGGCACACACTATAATTGCTCCCTCTTTAAGGACCCACGGAGTGATGTGGTCTGGTCCACCGCCTTTGAGGTGTCAACGTTAGCATAGCAGCTTCTTCACTTCCTCCTGTGGGTTTATATTGTACTCATCCAGCACTTGCTGGTGTACCCCCTGTTATGATTTCCTGGAGTCCTACTGGTTTCCACTGTAATACTTTCTTTAATCTCGTGTTGAGATCCTTCCTGACATACCTCTCGGTCGTTGCTTGTGAATTCCCCATCACCCTTCCTCAGTCTGATTATGGTCCTTTGCTGTTGTTTTCCTCTGATGGGGCTGTACAAACAGCTTGGGTCAGTCTTGACTTTTGATGCGACTATGTCATTTTCTTATTGTCGCTGAGAGCCTCCCCTTCTTATCTGTGCATATCATTTCTGGCTCTTTGCTTAATCTCTTTATTTTCCTGAGTTCTCTGTCTTCTGACCTTTATCCATTCGTCTAGTACACTAGTTTTTGCTCCCTACACCTTTGGGTGAACCAAGGACTCGTTCTGTTCTTCCCATTATTTTGTTTCCTGGGAAACAAACCTCTCTCTGCCTACTTTGCAATTTGTTGCACATAGTCCATCATTTCTTGTACTGTTTTCTGTCAGTTCCCTCACCACTGAATGTTTTGAAGGAAGTTCTCATGCCTGGAGTAGTTCCCCCTTTTGTAGTTTGGTTTTTCCACACTCGCACGCTCGCACACGCGACTAGCACGCTCCATTTGAGCTCAAACTATTAGTCGAAGCACAGAACACATGATCACTAGCTCCCTGGGGGCCTTTCATACATGATATCTCGATGTCTGAACTAATCAGGTGAATACAAGGTCAGTCTTGTTGCTGGTTCATCTTCTCTCTCTCTCTGGTACTAGTGTCTCTAACATGTTGATGCATGAGGTTTTCCAGTACTTACATCCAATCATCTTGGCTCTCAATGTTTCGGACCCCATGGGGCTCCAGGTTTTCCAGTCAATTCCTTGTGATTGAAATCACCCATAACTAAGTAACTTTGCTCCCCCCCGTTTGCTCTCCTGGCACTCGGCTAGTGTGTCGACCATGGCTCTGTTGCTCTCATCGATTCTTCTCTTGTTCCTGCAGTTCTGTGGTGGGTTGTACTTACTGCAATTATCACCTTATGTCCCTCAGACGGATTGTTCCTACTAAGTAGTCCCTTTCTGCGCCATCCATTCCTTCCAATTTTCTCAAACCCCACTTGGGCTGTTATATGAGCAGTGCATAACTCCTCTCCCCTCTCCTCCCTCTTCTTTCTGAAGATTGATATCCGGGTTGGTAAGATTGAATCTGTTAGTGTATCTGGTGATTTTTGTTTTCTGTGAGTGCTATTAGTCTGGGGATGTCTCTTTGATTCTTTCGGGCACTCCTCATAATTATTTGTTAATTCCCATTGCATTTGTATACCAGACCTTCAACTTCTTTTCTAAGACTGTGGTCTGGGGGTGTATGGGGTTTGGGAAGTGGGACCGAGACCCTCGATAAGGAACGATGGTTGGTTTGGCTGTGGGGCGTGGAGTTTTGTACTGTAGTGGTGGGGGATTGGATTGGCATGGGTGTTGTGGTTTTTGAGTGTTTGCTGCCTGGGTTGACCTGGTTGGGAGGCTTCTATAGGAAGGTGTGAGGGAGGTTGTATTTGGATCTTCTTCCTGTGTCTGGGATCTCCTGTATGTCTTCTACCCATCCCCTCTCTTTCCTCCTCTTCGCCTTTGTACAATCTCTGCTCAGTTTACGCCTTTCGTCTTGTGTTCTGTCGCGGTCGGATGATTACACCTTCCTGTATCGGCATGTCCCTCTAATCGTGCTTTTTCCTGCAGTATCTGTCCGAGTCGGATTCTGCCTTGAGGTCATTTCAACTGGCGTTTCTTTTTTTTACTAACCCCCTATCTCCCGAAAATTTTTCAGATGGATGGTCATGTCGTCTTCTCGATTACTTTTCATGATGCTTTCAATTGCTTTTTTTTTCCCTTGTTTTCTTGCTTCATATGTTTCCCCTTCAACTTCCTGTAGCCCATACACAAAGTCTGACTCACCCTTTCATTCTCCCACGCATATCCCTGTGTATCCTCATTCAATTTGATTTTCCTCCGTTGCAGCTTTCTTTTCTTCAGTTTCACTAGCTTACTGTAATGGGCTCCGTGGGCCTGTCATTTTCCATCTCGGCTTTCTGGGCTCTGTTGTGGTCTTTTAGGGCTCCACATTAATAGCTTAGCTCTTTCATTTACTACAGTTCTCCACTGATAGAGCTTTATACATGCAGTTTTGCTCCTCCTTTCCCTACCGTCCTTATTTGTGGCTGAGGTAGCGGTCCTCTGTTGTCAATCCCATATGTTCTTTAGTTCTTTAGGCTTTTAGATTTTCCAGTTTCTCTTTAAACTCTGTTATCTGGCCTACTGCTGCTTTGATTTCACCTCCCACTTCCTGCTTTCCATGTCTATCCTCTCTTCCTTCTATGCTAAGTTATTCTAGTTTCTTTTCCCATTTTGTTCCTTTTTTGTGAGCTCTGCTGCCCAATCTTACTTTGCAGTTTCCTCCTCCTGTCTTGGTTTTCTTGTTGCTCTCTGGCAACCCATTTTTGTTTATCTGATTGCCCTCAGGAGTGGGAAAACTATGTAATTTCTGTATGTTCGGTTAGTATTGTATATGTCAGAGTGTGGGGGGGGGGAGGTTAGAGGAGGAACATGTGGCTATATGGGAGGAAGTAGTGGGGAGGGGGAGTGGGAAGGAGAGGGAAAGCAAGTGGTTAAGTGGGTGAGGGTAGTGGTGGGGAGGGGGAGGGTGGAAAGGGAGGGGAGGGATCAGGTGAAGGAGTGAGTGTCGGTGGGGGAGGTAGAGGGAGTGTATGTGTGTGTTGGCAATATGTGTTGTGTGTGTGTGTTGGTGTGTGTGTTGGTTTGTGTTGGTGTGTGTGTGTGGAGGGGTGGGGTGGGGGGGAGTGGGGGGGGGTGTGGGTGGGTGTGTGGTGGGTGTGTGGGTGGGTGTGTTGGGTGTGTGGGTGGGTGTTGGGTGGGTTGTGGGTGTGTGTGGGTGTGTGGGGTGTGGGGGTGTGTGGCGCGGTGTGGGTGGTGTGGGGGTGTGTGGGTGGGTGTGGGCGTTTGGGGTGTGTGGTGGGGGGGGTGTGTGGGTGGGTGTGTGGGTGGGTGTGTGGGTGGGTGTGTTTGGTGGGTGTGGTGTGGGTGTGTGGGTGGTGTGTGGGTGGGTGTAGTGGGTTGGTAGTGTGGGTGGGGACTGTGGTGTGGTAGTGTGGGGTGTTGTGGTGTGTGTGGGTTTTGTGTGGGTGTGTGTGGGTGTGTGGGTGTGTGTGGGTGTTTGAGTGTGTGTGTGTTGTGTGTGGCGTGTGTGGGTGAGTGTGGGTTGTAGTGGGTAGGGTAGTGGGTGTGTGTGGTGTGTGGGGTGTACGTGTGCACACTAGGCTACGCTACTCTTTTGAAGATTATAAAAAATAATTTTCAATCATTCCTTATTAAATATGCATAATATAGTACTATATAATATTAATTGCGTACACTTGTGTTTGTCGTGTGTGTGGGTTGTGTTTATAGCTTGTTCTTTGAAAAAAGAGGGGGCGGGGGGGGTTACGTTAAACATATTTGTTATTGTTGTTGTTTCCCGGTTACTCTCAGGACCAAGATCTCCGCACCTACGCTTACCTTTACTTTTTGAAGATTTTAGGATTATTTTTTATCACTCAATTTCCTTATTAAATATATTACTGTTTAATATAACAATATTTACGGCGTGCACACGTGTGTTTCGTATGCTGCGTATCATCCTGTTTACGAGTTGCACCACTCAGAAAAAGGCGGTGCGGGGCCACGGGGGGTCAATAGCTACACATAACTCTTCTGGAGTTTCCTGGCGCATATTTAGACTAATCGCTCTCCTTAACAATCACTTCTGTCATGCCATCACAGCCCGGTTACTGTCCTACACAGGGAGCAGCTGACGATGCGCCCCCTCACCCAAATATCGATCTCATAAACTAATCCAGCCAAGGGATCGGTATAGCAATCTCGAGATGTAGAGCGACACTAGACTCATAATGTTTCATGCCATATACATATCGCGCCAATAGCTTGTGCTGCGCACGTCCCCAGCACAACAATGGAAGGTCATGCTGGTCGTCTTTCAAACTCTCAATTTTTCTAATCATTCAGGAACTTTATCATGCATTCAAGGTTTTATTTCTTTTTTTTTTAAGACTTGGTATTCACAAGCTTTTATAGATACGCTTAGACAGTTTTCATGTAGAAAACAAGTCTGATGATGTTAAGCTCTCACACACACAGCTGGGCATTGACTATTGCCTCTTCTCCCATCTCTCTTTTCAGTATTTACTTATCACTCTTTTATGACCTTATTCACTACACTGCTGTTATAATCAAAACCAACATATGTATTTTTAATATTTCAGACACACCGTTAACCGCCAATTAATGTTTGGATATTTTGTTGTCAACACTGCGGGCAGTAGCCTCATCAGCTGACTGCTACCCTCCCTCACTAAAAATTTTCATTAAATTTAAATTGTAAAATTTCTTGATCCTTCAATTATTCGCATCTTGAAAGCTATTGTTTGTAGGTATGTTCATGTTTTCCCCACGTCGTGACCCTAATAAAATTTTAGGACAGCCCCTGAACGTAAATCCTGGGAGCCCTTTTAGCATACTGCTTCAGTGTTGTGTGTGTGTGTGTGTGTGTGTGTGTTGTGTGTGTGTTGTGGTGTGTGGGTGTGTGTGTGGTGTGTGTTGTGTGTTTGTGTGTGTGTGTGTGTAGTGGTGTGTTAGTGGGTGTGTGGTGTGTGTGTTGTGTGTGGGTGTGGTGTGTGTGTGTGTTGGGGTGTGTTGTGTGTGTGTGTGTGTTGTGTGTGTGTGTGTGTGTGTGTGGTGGGGTAGTGTTTTGTGTGTGTGTGTGTGTGTGTGTGTGTGTGTGGTATGTTGTGTGGTTTTTGTGTGGTGTGTGTGTGTGTATGTGGTGTGTTTTAGTGTGTGGTGTGTGTGTTTGTGTGTGTGTGTGTGTGTGTGTGTTGTGTGTGTGTGTGGTTGTTGTGTTGTGTGTGTAGTGTGTGTGTGTGTGTGTGTGTGTGTGTGTGTGTGTGTTGTTGTGTTTGTAGTTGTGTGTGTGTGTGTGGTGTGTAGTGTGTGTGTGTGTGTGTGTGTTGTGTGTGTGTGTGTGTGTGTGTACTCACTAATTTTACTCACCTAATTGTGGTTGCAGGGGTCGGATCAGTCCGGCCCCCCCTCTTCACTGATCGTACTGTATCCCCTCTCTCTCTGCTTCCTGAAACTTTGTCTCCCCTTTTTTAAAACTTGTATGGTACCTGCCTCCACATTCACTTGTAGGATTCCATTGCTGACAACTCTATGCTGAAGAAATACTTTTCCCAACGTCCCTGTGACTCGTCTGGTCTTAGCTTCCAATTGTGACCCCCTTTTCCCCGTGTCCCCTCTCGGAACACCTATCTCGTCCACCTTTCTTTCCCGCGTATCTTGTATGCGTTTCATGTCTCCCCCGACCCTTCTGTCCTCCAGTGTGCGTCGATTTCCTTAACCTTTCCTCGTACGACATTCCCCGAGCTTTGGGGGTAGCCCTTTTTGAAACCTTTGTATTTCTCTAACTTCTTGACGTTCTTGACCAGGGTGGGTTCCGGGCTGGTGCTGATACTCAGTAGGGCCTAACATACACAGTGTACAGTGTCTTAAACGATTCCTTATTAAGGTATCGGAACGCTATTCTCAGGTTTGCCAGCCCCCCGTATGTTTGCAGCAGTTATTTGGTTGATGTGTGCCTCCGGTGTGGCTCGTGTTATGGTCACCCAAGGTCTTTCTCCTGAGTGAGGTCAGTAGTCTTTGTCCACCTACCCTTTTACTCTGTCGCGGTCTTCTTTGCCCTCCCCAATCTTCATGACTTTGCATTTGGCTGGATTGAATTTGAGAAGCAGTTGCTGGACCACATGTCCAGCCTGTCCAGGTCTCTTTGTAGTCCTGCCTCATCCTTGTCCGATTTATTCTTTCTCAACTTCACGTCATCTGCGAAAAGGGACACTTCAGAGTCTATTCCTTCCCTCATGTCGTTCACATATATCAAAAATAGCATGGTCCTAGAACTGACCCCTGTGGGGACCCCGCTCGTAACAGGGCCCCCTGTGATATTTCAGTCCCATGACTCGTTGCTGCCCCCTGTCGGGTTTTCCCCTTATCCTTGCATTTCCCCCCTTTTTACGTGGCTGATCCCCAGCTTCTGCACTAATCTCTTTGGGGGGAAAACTGTGCCCAAGGGCCTTTCCTGCAGTTGGGGAAAACGCAATTACCACCCCTCTCTTGTGTCTTACCTGTTCCTTGTCATAAAATTTCCGGAGGTTTGTGAACAAGATTTGCCTTCATGAACCCATGCTGGTTTTCTTTTAATCTTGTTCCTTTCCAGGTTTCGCCCATCTCCTCTGAAAATCTTCTCCTGACTTTGCACACAAAATGTCAGAGACACAGGTCTGTAGTTTAGTGCCTCATTTTTTTTTCCTTTTTAAAATTTGGGGGGATCTTTAGCTGTTTCCATTTCTCAGGTAGTTCCCCGTTTCAAGGGATGGTTGAAGAGTGTTGAGGCAGCACAGATCTTGTCCTTCTTAAGGCCCCAGGGGGGAGATGTTGTCCGGTCCCATCCCCTTTGAGGTGTCAAGGTACTTAAGAGCTTCTTCACTCCCCCTCATTTGTTTCGAGTATCCAAAACTTTTTGGGTTATTCCCTCTTGATGTTCCCTTCGTGCTTTTCCCCAGCCCTTCCGCCCCTACTGTAAAAAACTTCCTTAAATCTCCGTTTCAGCTCCTCCATACCTCCGATCATTTTTGGTTTCCACCTTCTGTCCTTTTTGATCCCTTCTTTGATGTTGTTTCCTCCCGATTGGCTTACAACTTTTGGGTTATTTGATTCCAAAGCTATGTCATTTTATACTGTCGCTGGGCCTCCCTCCCTTTTCTGTGCGTACTCATTTTTGGCTCTGCGATATCTCCCCATTTTCGTGTGTTCTTGCCTCTGTAATTTTTCCATTTTAGCACTTTGTTTTTGCCTCCCTTTCACCGTCGGGTAAACCGGGGTCGTTTGGTTTGTTGTTATGTTTCCCCTTTGGGAATAACCTTTCACTGCCCCCTTTCATTTTGTTGTTACTATTCCATCATTTCTTTACTGGCTTTTCCCCCAGTTTTCTGTCCCCCCTGGACCTCCGCGGAAGTTCTTTAACCTGTGTAGTCCCCTCTTTTTATTCAGGGTTTTCCCATTCAAAATCCTTTTTCTCTCCACTTGCAGCTCTACTATGTATTTAAAGCACAGAACCCGTGGTCGCTAGCTCCCGGGGGGCCTCAAACTTGATATCCTCAATATCTGAGCTGCCCCCGGGGGAACCAAGGTCCGTCTGTGGTTCATCTCCCCCCTCATTGGTAGTGTCCTTAAAATGTTGGTGCATGAGGGTTTTCAGACCACGTCCCAAAATCTGGTTTCCGTTTGGGACCCCCAGTGGCTCCAGGTTTTTTAGTCAATCTCCCTGTGGTTGAAATCCCCGGGAAGAATAAAAGCCATAAAAGAAATCGAAAGAAAAACCC